>OX596008.2:33858591-34206845 GCA_951394115.2 Drosophila phalerata
TGTTGTGCTCAGCAATCACTGCAGCAAACATAATTTCTGCCTTTTTGATAGAGGCAGCTAGAGTGCTATCCGATTCTTTAAAAAACGATTGAATCTTAAAAAAGAATAGTTATTATTTACATATAATTTAAAAGCATATAAAGAACTCACCTTTGATTTTCCACAGAAGTACTTCATGTTGTCTTTATGTTTTTGGGTAGCCGCGTGCTGCTTAATTGACGCCAGCCTACTTAAGATGTCCGTCTGGCACGCTTTGCAGTGCGCATCCATCATATTTGCGCTCCTGCCCAGCCATTTTTGATTCTCCGGCATAGTCTCCCACTCAGCTCTATATTTTTGTTTATTACTCATGATCACAAAATTAAGACTTAATTCGATTCAAGAAAAAGAGAGAGTGTGACCAAACCGAAAATACCATATAATACCATAAAATCTAAGAAAATGCTACGAAATACCAATATACCATTAAAATACTTTTGAGCAAAATCCGAGCTTATAAAATACCAAAAAGTATATAAAATACCATATTCGGTCACGCTGTTAAGCATGCGTTTCCCGATAGTGCCATATTACATATTACATATTATAATTTGAATTTCTAGGCGATGTATTTGCTATGGTATTTATAGTGGTATTTTGAAAAATATGAAATAGTATTTTATAGTATATTTTTGAGACCAAATTGGTATTTCTCGTTTGGTCCGGCGCGGTCACGCTGGTTAGCAAGAAAAAAAGCAGGCACACACAGCGAAGAAAAAGAGAAAGGAAAAGCAAGAATTTTGCAAAATTTATTTATTTTAACTAGTGCATTAATTGCTAAATAATGAGCACCGGCGGTAGTGGCGGTGGAGCGGGTGGAGGAGCTCGTCCGCCTCCAAGAATTGATGGAATGGTGTCTCTAAAGGCAAGTATTGAATTCGATTAGAAAGTACAGCTATGTATGTACATCTACAGACAAAATGGCGGCCGGCGATTACTGCCATTGGTTATCTAACCTTTCACATGCAGATGTATGTATGTGTATATATGTAAATTAATAAGTATATTTGTTGGTAGGTCGACAATCTCACATATCGCACCACACCCGAGGATTTACGTCGGGTCTTTGAGCGCTGCGGTGAAGTTGGCGATATTTACATACCGCGTGATAGGTATACACGTGAAAGTCGTGGCTTCGCTTTCGTCCGGTAAGTGAAAACCGTAAACTCCACACACACATACACACACACACACACATACATATTTCAATAATCTGCCACTTGTAGCGGATATCAAAATTGTGAGGTTAGGCGCGACTTTGCATACTTTGCGTTTTATGAATACGAATATATGTATGCACACTTTGATGTATGTATGTATGTAACGTATTCGCAGCAACAGTGATGCCAGATAAAATGTGTTCACTTGCAACTGTTGCCTACCAAATGAATGCTAGCCAACATACTGAGAATACTACAAATATAATATAATATCTGCATCTTTGATTTTAATTAAATATTATTAAATAGTTTTAATTTAATTTCCTATCTGCGCTTTTCATAAGTTTTATTATCGATAATTTGATTATCAGCTGTTGGCAGATAGATGTATCAGCGTTCACCAGGAAGTATCAGTAGCATAAAATTTTTGTGATACTTGATTAGGGAGCACGTTTTCTGGTGAATGCGACCACTGTGAGTACTACAGAAAATACCATGTGCTTAACACACAGACACAAAAGTGTCTTAACAAGATGCAAAATTTATTGTTGCCCCAAAAAAAATTAAGTTTTTATGAATATTTCTTAGAATAAGTTTTAAAAATAAAAGTAACTCAATAAATTAAGCTATTTTTTTTTTAATGAAAAACAAATATATTGTAAATTTAGTTATGTTTAAGATAAAAGTATTTGAAATATTATTTTGACAAAACACCATTTTGACAAACTGTATGCAACTCAGACAGTTGTCAGCCTTTTTGCATTTTCGTATTTCTTAAGCATGATTCTCATATGTTGATCATACTTCATACGAGATGCCAGATAAAATGTGTTCCTTTGCAACTGTTGCCTACTCTAAAAAAATACTAGCCAACATACTGTGAATACTACATACCATTCCATCAGGGTTGTCAACCGCTGAAAAGAAAAGAAGTAGATCTTAGTGAAGAAAAAGTCGAAAAAAAGCTATTAGTTGGCAAAAATCTGAAAATCAAAAGAATTCAGAAATATTTTGGCGACGAAAGAATAATAAGACACTTCAAAAAAAAAAGCTAAATTTTCAGCTGTTTTAGATACATGTTTTCCCGCCAAACTAGGCCCAAGTTGGCCAACTGGAATAATTTGTACTTTCCACTCTTCCAGTTTCTATGACAAACGCGATGCTGAGGACGCACTGGAAGCCATGGATGGTCGCATGTTGGATGGAAGGGAGTTGCGGGTACAAATGGCCCGTTACGGCCGTCCCTCGTCGCCGACGCGTCGCAACAGCAGTAGCAGTCGACGGGGAGCCGGTCTAGGAGCTGGTGCTGGGGGTGGAGGTGGAGCGGGGGGACGTCGTCGATCACGATCGCGTTCGCCGATGCGTCGTCGTTCACGAAGTCCGCGTCGTCGCTCCTCGTACTCACCGCGCTCTCGCTCCCGTTCCGCTGGAAGTCGCTCTCCTGTACGTCGCAGCAAGTTCTCTCGCAGTCCCGTTAGAGGTGACAGTCGCAATGGCATCGGCAGCGGATTGGCTGGAGGCGGGGGAGGAGGAGGAGGCGGCTCTCGTAGTCGCAGTCGTTCCTAAGAGCCGAAGAGGCTTCATACGTTCCATATTCATACGTACGATGAGGTAATATTTAGCTATTAATTTCATTGAACAATTAGAATGATAAGAGTTATTGGATTTAATATGATGATACTTCCATGCACCACTCTGAAGCCTTTTAGGCTATGTGCAGATTATGGATATGCTGATAATAGACAGGAATATTTTTTAATCGATCAAAATGATTTTAATTTGGACATTATAATCAGAATAATCTGGTATCTTATACGAATATATTCTAAATATTTTTTTAAGGATGTACAAAAGCTAAGAATACAATTTTAGGAAACCAAGTAAGAAAGAATAAAACAAAAATTAAAAGAGGAACACAAAAGTTCTCAATTGTTAATTTTCGTAATTTTTGAACTCTATATTTATTTAGTTATTTATTTATTTTTGAAGAATTAATTATTTCTATATGACGGTTTCCTTAAAAAAATATGTGGAATTCGTCTAAGGTACCGTAACAGGTTTAAAAAAAATTTAATTAATAATATATTTTAAGAACTTTAATTGTTTCGATACCTGTAATAATTTGTAATCTTTGTATTTTGTTATTTCTTTAATAGCCTTTAGTGAGTTGTGGACAAGGCCAATTCTACAAGGGGAATTCTTCAAGCGGGCTGCAAATGATGCAAATCTCATGCTGTGTACCAGAACAGCAGGTATACAAAATACAAAATCTTACACATACTACTATATATATACTTATAAACTGAATACTTATAGTACACTATTTTAAGTTGAAGAAATCAAAGAAATCAAAAAAAAAAAACAATCGAACACAAAAACAATGAGAAGAGAAGAATTGAGAATAGATAAGCCCGCATTTTCCACTTTGTTTTTAGTTTGTTTTCTTAATTTCATTTCGTTGACAAAAAAAGATGAAGAGGAAAGAAAGAAAAGGATTTTTAGGGTTCCATAATAGCATTTAATTTGGGCGCCATTATCAATTTGTGTAGCACTTGAAAATAAAACTCGAAATGAAATCCATTTGCATTAATTAATAACTAATTATGTGAGGCACAATTGCAAGATTTAAATCTTGCTATTATTATTATTATTTTTCGTTTGTGTTTGCTCGTTTCTGTTTTGTTCCTATCTGTATCATTTATCGATAAACTTTATTAACAAGCTTTCCAACCATTTTACACATTTATATATATGCAGGCAATGGTGCGGCGGTTGTTGCAGTCACTGTTGCTGCCGTGTTGCTGTTACGGTTGCTGTTGCTGTTAATGTAAATGTTATGTTATATGGCTGGCGAGTCGTGCGTGGGCAGTTGGGAGAGAGAGTGAGAAAAAGAGCCGAAGCAAAGCAGCTTGTGTTTTCATTTTCTCACTGAGAGAGGAAGATAGAGAGAGAGCGGCGCGCCTAAACAGACACAACGTGAGCGGAGAGCGAAACAACGCGTCGCTGCTAATGCTGCTGTTACTGTTGCTGTTAACTCTGTTGCTGTTACTGCTGCTCCTGCTCTTCTTATTGTTGCTGTAGCTGTAGACTGCAAACTTCGCTGCAAACTGCGCTGCTGCTGCTCCTGCTCCGATTCCGACCTTCCCCACCACACAAATTGTTGCTGTTTCGTGGCTCGACGTCTGCGTCTGCCAATGCTGTCAACTGATCTCTCTCTCTGCAGAGAGATGTGTCTGTGTGTCTGTGAAGCTTCAACATTTTTTGCTGTTTTCTTTGGCGTTGGCGTTTCGCTGTCGGCGTCGCTGCTTCACTTCTAGTTGGTACTGTTGTTGCTGCTGTTGCCGGTGTTGTTGGTGTTTCCTGTGTAGCGAGAGGTTGGGGCCCACTTTTGACTTTAGCGACATTTGTAGCTGATGACTGGGCTGAAGCTTCCCCTCCCCCCTCCACGGAATGACAAGCTAGTGGAAAACCAAAATTGAAGAAGAAAGTGCGAGAGAGCAACTTGGGTAAGTGTTTATTTACCATTAAACTTAATATTCAATCAATTGCAGCTTAGAATCGAATCAAAGTATTTAAGGATTTTACCAAGATATTAACAATAAAATTAAATTGATAAGAATGGAAAACTGTGTTTTTTTTTAAATTGGAACTTGGGAGAATTAAGCTGTAAGTCACTGTACTTTATGTCTTCTAGAACTCTGCGATATGCCATATATCGAATTACAACACAATAAAAATAAATAAATGGCCACTATAATGATTACGTTGTAGACACTAAATAAAACAATGTGTTATGTGACAAATGGAATTTGGTTAATTCTGGTTTCGTGTCCTATAAACTTGGTATATGTAACATTGTCTTCAAATTCACCAGACATACTGCAAGTGAAAACTTTAAATGCCATCTTTTTTAAATATGTCACTCTTCTATTTAATGAGCGAAGATGAAATTATACAGGTGGAGTACTCACTCATCACAGCAGCCAATTTTTTTTCACAACATTGAGAGCAGTTTGACAAAGAAAGGTTTGTTGACAACTATCTCATGGTGAATAAAATTGGCTACGAAAATGAGGCCTGTGGTGAGTACTTCACCTTTTATAATTGCATCATGGCCATAACCAAGGTGAAGTTACTATATATAAATTCGCCTTGGCCATTACTAAAAACAAGGTAAAGTATTCCAACTTCACCTTTCGTTTAAATTCACCTCATTCCTTTCGATTAAAAGAACCAATTTCGAGTAAAGCAGAACCAAGGCGTATTTATATAAGGTGAGGTCTTCGTTGACAGCTGAGGTTAGTTAAACTGACAGAAGTGCTCTCTCGGCTCTCAGAGAGAAAGAGGAGCTAGAACGAAAATTTGATTTAGAACTGTCAAAATAGGTACCACCATATAAGAATTTCGGAGGCGTAAAGAGAAGATTAATTTAACAACCATTTCATAGAAAAGTTTCCGCCAGCGGAAATTTCTGGTCTACTCGAAACTGGCATTAACATTAAAGCTCCGATCTGTGAATACGAAAGCTTTGGCAGTTGAAGCAAAGCTTTCAAAGTTGGCAACATGAAATACATTTTTAGTTTATTGACAAAACGTTGCCAGCACAACAACAAGAAACAAAAATAAACAATACAAATTTTCGCATTTTTTGTTTTTGTTGAAAAGTTTAAATAATAATTTGACAAAATGACGTTTAGAGATCAGATAGCGAAGAATGACTCGTATGAGCCGGATCTGAGGATGGAGGGCACCTATATCTGTCGCATGCCGCAGCCCCCGCCCCCATCCACGCCCATCGCAGGCGACACGCCCGTCTGGCACGCCCACCTGAAGCCACACGAGCGTCTCTTCTACCACCAAACGATGAGTTCGGTGCGGTACAGCAAACGGTTCCGTGGCAATGTGAATATCCCGAGGGATTCACTGGACCTGCAGCTGCAGTCCCGTTATGATCACGGACGGGAGACGTTTCCGGAGAAGGTCGATGCGGTGCTGCAACGCGATACGTGTCCGGCCACAAGCAGCTGGGCGGCGCCACACGGCCAAAGGGAAGTGGGAGCGGTGTCCAAATTGAATTTATTCCGTGTACTCCGGAATACACGTGTTGTGCGCGTCAAAATGGAGGATGCACTGGGACATCCCCTGAGGATTGGTAAGTAACCTTCTCGTATAGTGTTGGCTAACGCTCTGTGCTCAGCTCGAATAGACAACCCAAAATAGAGCGGGATTTATTATGAATTTAGCAATACAACCATAAACGAAGTGCTAAATCTTAACCGGTATTAACCGATTAAAATTGGTAGCTGTAGCGAAAACCCTCGCCTATTTCGAAAAACCGATTCAATTATTACGGTTAGTTTCGATTTATTGAAGCATTAAATTCCGATATTTTAAGGTGTGATCATTGTTCTTTTTAAACTTATTTTGGATTTTAAATTTGAATATTGATCATGTCCCAAAAAATCGGACAAAATATTGCAAAGACACAAAGTCTAATCCGCTTTTTATCGCTAAATTCATGATAAATTGTTCTCTACATAGATTTCTCGACCATTGACCAGTTTTGTAATACAGTTCTCATTTTTGAACATGCTCGCTTTACTTCCATAGGTGGCATCAAGGAAAAGATTCATCCGTCGAGTGTGAAGCTCATCTGCAGTGGTGTCCACACCCAGCTGGTCAACAATGGCTTCTCCCGCCAGACTTCCGATGGCAACTTCTTCCGCTATTAGCTTCAAAACACCTCAAAAAACATTCCACAGATTCCACAGATTTCAATTGTTTCAACTTTACATAATTATTGGACAAATTGCAATAAAAATTGACAGAGCGACAACATAAAGCTGGTCACGCAGTCGGCGCCAGCTTAGGCTTCTTCCTGTTGGTGGTGGATAGCTGATCCTCTCGGGTTACCTCGTCCTCCTCCTGCTGATGTCCCTCCAGCTTTTCTGGCTGATCCTGGTCAGTTATCGTCTGTTGTGCCGCTTTATGACGTTGCTTTTTGTTTTGGTTACGATAACTCTTGGGCAATTTGTTGTCGCCAATCCTGTGGGCAATGTGAATATTCAATTTAGTTTGGGCTCTATAGATTTTTAAAAATGATTAATAATAGGGGTATTCCTGAAAGAAATTCGCGTTTTGTGAACCAGTTTCAGCAACGGCTCTTTTTGCACACTGATCTCTTTTATTATTCGTGAATTGAAAAAAGGGTCTCATTCAAATTTAGAAATTTTTTTAAAAGAATTGCAACAAAAAAATATAAAAATAAAAACCAAGAATAAAGTTAGGAATCCAAAAAAAAAAAGAAGAAACGGAAGTCATAAATGAGGAAATTCAACAAAGAAATATAGTTTTGATCTTTCCGTCTTTGATTGAATTTTCTTTCGGATGGTAACAAACAATATTCATTATTATTCTTAGTTATTATTATTTTTGTCTTCCTAATAACCGTATTCTTAATTTTTGGAATAATTTTTTAAGTTTTTTTTTTCTTTTTCTCCTAATTTTTGACTTTCCCTTTTTTTCCCTGATTTTTGTTTTCATTATTTTAAATTCATTTTTTTCGGTTTCCTTATTCGAGAGTAAGGGACACTCACATGATGGTGGCTCTTGTGCCGGGTCCCCAGTGCGGTGTCGGATTCTCCTGGAATCGAGACAAGGCCTTTTTCCTGCTGCTCGGATTGGCATCCACATGCAGTTCATCAAACTCGTAGTCCTGACTGTAATCCCTCGAAAGAATGGCCTGCAATGGTGTGCCAGGAATCTTGCGATCCTCTCGCACCGGATGCCGTTTGCTCCAGCAGCGCAATAGATCCCAGAGCACGGCCGGAGGAGCATCCGTCTTGAGGGAATTCTTGCTGGCATGCGAATAGGAGACACGATACCCGGCATGCAACAAGGCGGAGCGCATCCTCAGCATGGGCACAATCTCCAATTTGAGGACGCAGCAAAGCTTGTCCGGCGTATAGTAGAGAGGCACATCCGGCAGCTCCTCCTGCACCATGGAGAGCACACCGACAATGCGCCGTTGGGTGCCTAGCTGATTCAGGGGCGCGGACTGCACCGCCTCCAGCAGATCCTGGACAAACTCCATGTTGTGTATGGGTGCTGACCAGATGGGACCGCCCAAATGATGGCGATGATTGCAGTGCTCGCACTGGGTATTCACAGCCGGACCCGTGGGAATGCCGAACTTGACCAGATGCGGCTGCTCAGGCGACTTGACACGCACTGTGCCCAAAGGTTGCAGTGTGAACGTCTCGCATCCGGTGCACTGATAGATCCAGGACTGCTTGCTCATGCTGTACTTGCACTGTGCCTGGCCAGAAAACACGCGCACAAAGATGCGCACGTAGAAGTCCGCCGAGATGCTCAGCAGTGGTTCAATGTACTTGCCATGGCGATTGGCGTGTCCCTCGATGCAATGCAGCAGGATCCGAAGTGCCATCTCATGACAGCACTTCATGCGCAGTGGCACCGATCCGTATTTAACGTAACACGCCTCCGGCGCATTGCCAGCCAATACGGCCATATCCGTGGCAGTCACCAGCAGCAGTCCCCCATCCACGAGGCACTGCATCGCGCCGTCCAGGAAGCGGTTCGGACAGCCGTACGGATCCAGGTCCACGGCATCGAAGCGCTTCTCCGGCATAGTCGACAGATACATAAGGGTCCTTAAAAAAACGCAAAATATTTTTAATTTATTTTATTATTAATCCTAAAAGTTAATATTTTCAGTTATATCAAATTAATTTTTTTTTGTACCAAACAAAAAAATTATTGTATTATAAAAATTGTAAAAAGTTATTATTTATAACAAATAATTGAATATAAAATTATTAAAAAAAAATGATTCCTTCACATTAATTTTTTGGATTTGTTAATACAGGAATGTTCCAGTAATGGAAGCCAACCAAAAGGCGATAAAATTATATTGGTTTGCATTTTTGGAACACCCCTAATGTAATTCTTTTGAGACTTACATGGCATCCGCATGACTTGTCTCTATCAGGTGTTCCACTCCATTGTGACGCACATTGGTGTTGATAGACTCCACCGCCTGCTTGGACAAATCGTTGGCAATGATTTGACGCACTCCGGCAATCTCCTGGGCGTATCTAACGCTTCTCAGACCAGTTGCAGCAAGTGCCTCCAAAATACGCAATCCATCGTCGTACTTGGTGCCCGCTGCATAACTAGGTGGCAACACTGACGCTGTCTCTGTCTCCTGGTATTCTCCATTCCCGCTGGTTCGTGGTTGTTGTTGTTGCTTCTGTTTTCGTTGCTGTTGCCTAAGCGCCTTCTCAGCACGCTCTTTCACCAATCGTTGAAAATATACATTTAGCACCGATATACTCAAATCGCGATTGAACTCTTGCACGGGATTATAGAAGACATTACCGCCCGATATGATGTTCGCATTTCGTTCAGTTATAATGTGTGCATTAGGATTTGGCAGTGCATTTTCCGTAGTCCCCTGTTGCACTTCATCCACTTCCATTTCGTGTTTGTTGCCAACTAGCACGTGAAATTGGATGAACCAGTGTTGCCAACCTTGGCAACAGTGCACACGACTGACTAGAGTTGTAACGTTTCGTTATCGCTTTAGGAGAGCTAACATTTTTGATACAATGTTATCGGAGACAATGTAAAAAATTCGATTTTAATTTCTGTCTTATTTCTTATTAAAGTTTTTCTTTAAATTTGTGTTATTAATTATTAATAAATTTAGTTTAAATTTGATTGATATTGAGCGCCATGACCCTTTTTTTTTAGCTCCGTCCCTGGTCGATAGATTATTCGATGCAACTGTCAACGCGGTGCAGTCAGCTGTTTGTAGTTGTCGTAACAGGCGACATACGATTTTTGCATTTAGCTTTTATTTTACTAACAATACCAATAGAAATGAATAAAATAACTTGTGCGTTTATTTGTGTGCTGCGGCAAAGCAACAAATCGTACAGCAGTGCCAGTTTGCTGGGTCGCCAGCTGTCCTACAAAAGCGATTTATCCCTGGACAAAATCTATCCCAATGCTCGACTGCAACTTTATACTCCGCCTCCTCCTCCTCCTCCAGTGAGTATGCTTTCAGTTTCAAGTTATTTGTATTATAAATTCAATTTAAAAATGTGCAGCTAAGCGTTGAGGATAAGTTCAATGGCTACATACCCATGGATAAGCTGGAAATAACGTACAGCCGAAGCTCTGGACCCGGCGGACAGCACGTGAACACGGTGAACACAAAGGTGGACATAAGATTCAAGCTAGCCGATGCGGCGTGGATACCGCAAAAGACGCGCCAAAAGCTGCTCAAGGTGCTGGCCAACAAAATGAACAAAGAGGGTTACTACTTCATCAAGAGCGATCTGACACGCTCCCAGCAAATGAACTTGGCCGACGCTCTGGAGAAGCTGCGCTCGATTATACGCGCCCAGGAGGCGGAGGAACCCACTGGACCCAGCGAGGAGACCCTGGAGAAGCTGCGTCGCCGCCAGGAGAAGGCAGCGCGTCAACGCCTGCAGCTGAAGCGGGAACGTGCTCAGGTCAAGGCGGATCGACAGCAACCCAATGGAGTTGATTTTTAGTTTCTTATTACAAACATTTGCTTACATAAATATATTGTTTAATGAACAACAACACGATGTATTTTCTATTGCAGCACATCCTCTGCAGCGGGTGTGACGGTAAAACGTGATACGGACATCTGTATAACAGTTTCCAAATTCGCACACAAATTGCGGACGAGTGAAAGACTTGCATGCTATGCAATTCATAACAGAAACTGTAGATCCCAGCTGATCTTATATGCAGTGTTATCCAAGCTGCGCATCCACATGGCATTCGTTATTTGGAATTTAAACAGAATCTGTTGCAACACCTGCTCCATGGCTGTATCCAGTGGCATGTGCACAAGCTCTGCTTCTGTTAAGTGCTCTCTCGACTGCTCTCGCGCTCTCGCTCTCAGCATGCTGTGATCAGCAACATGCGATGACAACCTGCTGCCCACTGTTGTTGTTGCTGTCCCATTCTTATTCAGCGAACGCACGTAAGCCTCCTTCAGTCGCTCCTCATGTAATCGAAAAGAGCACTGCAGGTTCGTCCAACATTGCATGTCAATTTCTTAATACATTCACACATTCAAGTATTGCATAAATACATCACACAAGTCAATAAAATGCACATGAAATACGTTTGACAAGCTCAATGATCTTTTTCATACTGACTGCAAGGTGCATTACATTTGGCGCCTTGCTGCTGTTGTTGTTGTCTGATTCAACTGCTTCAACGGTGCTTCTCGTTTGTGCAGCTCTGTTATGATTCCACACACGACACATTTGCTTGATTCGCTAACATACACTGTTATCTCACACTGTCAAATTAAATCTGAATTTCAATTTCGATTTAAAACTTTAAAAATTTAAAATTTAAAGCATAGATATTACCTTCGATAGTTTTAATTTTTAATTCTGAATTTTTCACTGTAAATCAACTTCGTAATTACATTAAAACAAAATTTTAAACTTGATTCTGAGACCTTTCCGAATTTCAAACGGAATGTCATTTTGATCATGGTTTGACGTCTTAAATTTGTTTATAATTAAAAGTTACATTTCAGAGGTAAAATTTGAAAACCTTTGAGAACTTAACTTATCAATAGCAGACCTACATCAGTTGGTACATTTTAATTATGTAAGCGCAACTAAATTAAACCATTTATACATAACACTTTTATTTTGAAATGTTTTTTAACTATACATTTTCGCTATTGACACAAGAATGTTATAAAATACGTTAGATACACCTATTACGTAGTAAATTATATGTACTTCACTTGGTTTACCAATTGGATTTATATACAAATAGTTTATCTGAATTATGTAAATACTAGAATACGAATAATATACAACCTAAGCCTCTAGACTGACATTCATTAGATCCTTGGTAATGTCAGCACTGCTTTTAGTAGGCACACTAATGCCCAAGGAGTTCGTGTCCTGTATTAACACAGGCGGTGGCAATTTGAATCCACTTGGATTTCCCATTTTCAGCGACCCTTCAGGTGAGGGCGGATCTGATGACGTTGGGATAAAAGTGGATGTAGTTGTGGATGTCGTGGCCATTTTATAAAGCTGTTGCAGCTGCTGCACTGCATCCGATGCCATTTGTGGTTGATCCTTTAATGTCTGCTTGACTCTGGGCTTTCCTTTTGACTTCTCCTTTGGTTTCATACCACTTGACCAGGTTTCCAGCCAGCTCGCAGCATTGCGCTCCGTGGAAGTCCACAGCTCCTGTTGCCGCAGCTGCTCACGTTGCTCGTTGGCGCTCACCTGGCGCTTATTGAAGGACTGATCATTCTTTCCAGCCACACCAAGTGGACGCGTCTCTCGCTGTGGTCCCAGCTCGAGCATCACCTGGAAATCCGCATGATTGCCCAGCCGATAGCCAAAACCAATACGCGAATCGGTACCTACACAAAAGATGATAGATATTTTAGTTTATATCTAGTTCAATTTCCATAAAATAAAAATCAAAAATGTAAATTATCTCAGTTTTTGATTATAGACTCACCTTTTTTGATTGGGGGTATATTGGAGTAAACCACCGAGAGTAGAGACTGTAGTTCCTCAGGCACAACAAAAGCATTCACATTTTGTACTGCAAACAATTTCAATTTACATTAATCTTTAGTTTATGCAATGTTGAAGACTTTCAGTTTTAGGCCTATTTGTATGTATATACATACATATATTATGCAACAATCGCTTTTATAATGGGCTGGGTTTTATGGCATGTTGTCTATTTTTAAGAGATCGCTAAGCGGATAAGCTCAGGTGTTAACCAACAATTAAACTTGTCTTAGAGTCACACTGAAGGTCACACCCAAAAAACGAGATTTTAAGTAATTACTAGCTAAATAAGTATTTTGTCTACACAAATATATGTATTTTTAATATTTTCTCTCCAACTTTTAAAATAGTTTAGCTAATGCGCTACCGAAATTAGAGTTTTATATAAGTACAGTCGAAGTTCCCTAACTCGAATCACCATTATCCAAAGAAAAAGTTCGACTTATGGAGACATCGGGTATTGAAATTTATTTTTTTTTTTAATTTATTAAAAGAATTAACAAATTTTTTCATGTTAAATTTTGAATTTTTTTTATTTTTTTTATCTTGTATCTACTTAAAAAATTAAAAATCAGAAACTAGTGACTACGAACTCATACATTCAAATTGCGTGCCGCTAAATTTTTTTATCGTTAAAGCTAAATAAAACTTTAAAAATAAAAAATAAGATACTAAAATTAATACACTTCAAATTGCATATTTTCTTTCTTTACTATACTTTATTTTTTAAATTTGATCTTATTTGTCAAGCTAAACAGAACTTAAAAAATCGGAAGTGAATGTTATTTTTATTATGTTATTTTCCAAAAAATTTTTGGTGATTTCCCCGAAAAATTCAATTTACAGAAGAACTTGCCAATATTTTTGTTCGAATTATGGAGAAATTCGAAATATAGAAGTTCGAGTTACGAAAGCAGAATTGCTTGTAATTTGCTCATTAAACGCTATTGCCACTCAATTTTGTTCGAGTTAGAGAGAATTCGAGTAATAGAAGCTCGACTGTATTTGTTAATTTATTCAAGGTTATGCTCAAAAGATGATTTGCAGTTTAAAAAAACTGAAGATGAAAACTGACCTAGTCAACTTTAGTTTGAATATTTGATCTTAGAGTATATTCTAATTTATGAGTGCACTTTGGACTTCCACTCGAAATTAGTAAATACTGAAAAGGCAACAGAGAATAAAGTTGGACAGTAATTAATAATAACAAACAAAATTAATCGGAGTGGCTAACAAACAAGTTTAGAGCTGGAGCTGCTAATAAAGCGAATGCGAAGACGAATAAGAAGAAGAAGAGAGTTGATGTCGACCTTGACACAAAGACCGGCAACAACTTGAGACTGGCGACTTGAGACTGGAGACTGAAAAGCGCTTTGGTGACTGACTTAACTTGGCTAGAGCAAAGTCTAGACTTCGCTTTGGACCCAAACAAGTGGCATTTTAGGTTGTCGTCAAACCGGTTATTGCGATAGTTGGCCAACACACACACACACTTCAAAAGCGTACTTAAGATTTGTTTGAATTTAATTTGGAGTTGGTTTACTTACAGTGGAGCAGGCAAAGCAGCAGGCTAACAATGCCCGGGAATTGTTTTGGCCAAAACATGATCAGTGGCTGAATAATTTGTTGCTTGCATTTAGCCCAAGAAAAATGGCCAGAAAAACCAGGTGTTAAACTAGAATAAATTGTAAATACATTTAAAGCACAAACACTCGATTGCAACATTCGATTACAGCACAGCACAGCAGGGCCGTCGAGAGCCGATCCGGGCCCCGGGACAGACCGCGCTCACGGGCCCCTCATATATATGAATATAAGAAATTTATTTTAAAACCCATGTTTCCTTTTTTGTAGTTACAGTATTTTCATTTGATAAAAACTTCCTACCAGCAGCCGGGCCCCCAAGATCCTCCGGGCCCCGGGGCATTTGCCCTGGCTGCCCCCCTCTCTCGACGGGCCTGCAGCACAGCACTCGATTACAAATTGTTGCTGTCAAATTCAAATTCAAATTCAAATTCAGCTGCAGAATTTGCAAAGTTTTGCAACAGTTTTTGGGGCTGGTTTTATTTTTCGGTTTCGCTTATTTCTTTTTTTCTCAAATTGGCTGCGTCATATTAACAAATATTTCAAAAATGTCCAAGAGACGCGATATGCAAACTTTTAACTGTTTGCCTTTTGGCTCGTATAAAAAGCGTCAACAACAAAACGAAAACAGAAATTCAAAAAAATAAATGACGACGGCAAAAACAAAAAAAAAAAAACGGTTTGGAAATCACTCTCACTTTTGTTCAATGTATCTTGGTGTTGTTTTTGTTGTTTGTTGTTGTTAAGGTTTTGCCAGCAACGTCAATGAGCTGTACGTGTTGTGTGTGTGTGTGTATTTTATTTGTAATATATATATTTAAATTTTTTTGTGTTTTTTATTTTTATTTAAATGTTAAAGAGTTGCGGCCTTGTCTTGATTGCATTTTCTATTTTATTTGTTTGTTTACTGTATTTACACATTTTAAGCGGACTGAAGAAAATAAAATAAAATTGTTGCTAATAAAGAAAATAATAATAAAATGCTTGCTAATAAAGAGTACAAACATCGAAGCTCCGAATTTGTAAAAATGAAAGCGAAAACTGAAAAGCTGAATCGGGTATCGAGTTCTCCAGTTTGTCGACTCTGCGACTTGAACAATTGTTTATTCACGATTATTTACGAGCATGCGATTAAATATTTCAATTTCTTTTTAGTCCAATTTTTTGTTGCCGTCTTCACTGTACACATACAAATGGCATAATTACTAAAATCTCGTACATTTTTCATATGATTTATATATGTAAATTTTTTTTAAATAAATTTCGGTTTTACGCGCACATTTTGTGGCGTTAACAACCTGCCCGATTCGCGTTTGAGCCGCAACTGAAATGGAGAGTGAATTAAAAGTTGTTGGCTTCGACTTGGACTTGCAACATTGGCTTTAACAGCGGCTTTAACTTCAACTGGGTGGAGTATAGCAATATCACGTAACACTGTGGCTATTGACGCTTCACTGACTCACTCTCTAACTGACTCTCTGACAGACTCTCTGACTGATTTCGAGACCGGCTCTTGCTTCATTTGTCGCCCTCTTGGCTTAAATTGGCGCACTTGGCTTTACTTAACTTGGTCGCAGTTAACTTTAGTTTTTGGCACATTTCTGCATCTTATGTATGTATGAAAGGTGGGTCGAATCATGTGAAAGGTTGCGACTGACCTCATTACCCTCGATTACCCCCCCTCTCAGCCCTTCTCCTCTGATCACTTTTCTGATTTGGATTATCTATTTTGTGACACAGCAGCCGCTTTTATTCAGTTATTGTTTACTTAATTCTGTACTAAAGTTAATAAACGAAATTATTTAATGACAGTCAAATTAATTACAAAAAAATTATTTATGGTAGCTAAGGCTGCAAACCGGTTTTGAACCGGTTCGGTTCGGGTTTTTAAGCAGCTTTCAACCGAACCACTGAAATTATTTACTTTGCGAACCTGAACCTAAGCTGAACCGCTTTCTAAAAAAAATGGTTCGATTCAAAAGTTCGATGGCTCGAACCTCCGAACCGAACCTATAACAAAATTTTGGTGGTTTATAGCCTTGATGGTAGCATAAGCTTACAGTAATAAGCTGAAGGAGACATCTATTCTTAATCAGGCATTTATGTAAATAATATGCTACTAAAATCTTTAGGTGTATCTTACACTGATAAAAAAAATGTCTTACTTTTGAAGGACAAATGTTATTATTATTGTTCTTAGTTCGTTAGCATTGCCAGCAAGGATTTGGTGGGCCTACTAGTTCCTATTACTATGGTGTTTAAGTCACTTGGATTTTCCAATTTAAGAGATTCTTCAAGTGATCCCGCTTCTGTTGTCGTTGGGATGGAAGTGGATGTAGATGTGGATATGGTGGCCATTTTATAAAGCTGTTGCAGCTGCCGCACTGCATCCGATCCATCCATTTGTGGTTGATCCTTTACTGTTTGCCTGATTCTGGACTTTCCTTTTGATTTCTCCTTTGGTTTTATGCCACTTGACCAAGATTCCTGACAATTCAGCAGATGGCTTTCGGTGGCACTCAACTTTTTCTGTTGCTCCTTGTTTAACAATGGATCCTTTTTCCCAGGCTCACCAAGTGGACGCGTGCAATTTTGTGGTCCCAACTCCAGCAATACCTGAAAAAAGCCATGTTCGCCTAACCGAAATCCAAAACCAAGTCGCGAATCAGTGCCTTTATTAAAGAAGATATATATAATTCCAATTATTAAGACATTTTATAACAATAAAAATAAACATTATTCTAATTAGTTCAACACTCAGAACAATGGATCCTTTTTCCCAGGCTCACCAAGTGGACGCGTGCAATTTTGTGGTCCCAACTCCAGCAATACCTGAAAAAAGCCATGTTCGCCTAACCGAAATCCAAAACCAAGTCGCGAATCAGTGCCTTTATTAAAGAAGATATATATAATTCCAATTATTAAGACATTTTATAACAATAAAAATAAACATTATTCTAATTAGTTCAACACTCAGAAAGCTGTTTTATACTTTCTATATTTTTAGAAAACCACCAAAATATTCAAAATGTTCCTAATCGGTGAAAAGCTTTCTAGAAATATGTTTTAAATATAAAGAAGAGTACAGTTTTTTAATATTTATTGTTGGAATTTTTTGTATAAATATTGCTTTAAAAATTAATTTCAAGTGGTCTTTGACATTTTTATATGACAATTTTATAAACACTGGGATATTTATCTCACCTTTTATTATTGTAGGTAAGATTTGCCAAACATAGGAAAGAGATGCCACCTGTTCTGGTACAATAAAACCATTCGCATTTCGTGCTGCAAACAGAAATCAGATTTTAATTAATTTTTGCTGTTCTAGGGTAAGGATAAAAAAAATAACTTTTAGAAATGACTGTTATTTGTTTGATTATTGAGAAAGAATTATAAATATTTATAATTATAATAATAGAAAGAATAAAATTTTAAAAATCAATTGTTATATTTATACCCTTGCTTATATACAATAACAAAAAAGTTATTTTTCAAAGATATTAATGGATTCACTTTATTAAACTGTGCTTAATATAACTCACTTACTTTAAATTCCTGTTCAATTATTTTGAATACTATTGCCATTAACATAGATACTAATTATAATTATATGGTAAAGATACTAATCTTTAAAACGACTTTTACCACTTTGTTGTGTAGTTCACAATGTGTATATCTATAGTATGTATACTAATTAATGAGTACTACTGTTTGTTGTTTTTGAAGTTGGTTTACTTACAGTGAAACAGGCAAAGAAGCAACCAAATTCGTACAATGCCTAGAAATTGTTTTGGCCAAAACATGATCAGCAGCTGAATAATTTGTTGCTTACATTTAGGTTAAATATAATTAAAAATTGTAATTAATAATTGAACGCACACACAGTACATTACAAACATTCGATTACAAATTGTTGCAGTTATATTCACCTTCAGAATTTGAGCCGATTTCTCAAGCAAGTATTATGTATTTGAAGTTGTGTTTGATTTTGTAAATTTCTTTAAAGATGTGGCTTTACCAACCTACCAGATTCGCGTGTAAGCCTTAACTGAAATGGAGAGTGAACCAACCGATGTTGGATTTGCAAAAGAGCCTCGGCTTAAACTGGCAGGAGTTTGGCATTATCACGTAAAAAGTATAATATTTATGACACTAAAATTGAAATTTGTTTACCCTAGAAAAGGTTATAAGTGGGTAGTATACGCCCATAGCACAGTTGTGTGGCTTTAATCCAAGGATCGTATCTATTTAAATTAATTTGAATAGCAAAAATAATAATAATAATTTCTATTCAATTGTTAAAATAAAAATTTGTTTTGATAATAAAAATATTTAAAAAATAAAATTCAAATTAAATGTAAACCAAGGGGTTAACTTCCAAAATCTAAAAACATTTACGATATGTGGCTTAATAGCATTTATATGAAAATTTATTATTATAGCTTTTGAAATAACTTTAATGTTTGGGTCTTCAAATACAATCAAGAGTTTTATTATGATTTTGAAATAAGAATTGAAATTTAATTATTAAATTGAATTCTTTCAAAATTTGATCAAAAAGAAGTTTTTAAATTTAATTGCGATTTCTGGCACAAAGTGGGTATTTGCATAATAATAGTCATGGTAGTCAACTACGAAAATCTCTGACGCCCACCAAAAAAAAAAAATAACTGGTCTCTGCAGTTAAGCAAGACATTTGGCTGAGATTTTCGTTTAAAAACCTTTTGTTTAATTAACCAAGCAAAGACTTACGTAATTGACACAAACATATAAAAAAAAAACAATTTTGTTCGAAAATAGCTGTGTCCATTGAAGCGCAACAAATGGTCAAAACTCAAGTGCACTTGCACTTGCATTTGCAGACGTTGCGGTCAATGTATGAAGTGCAAACTATTTGCTCAAAGCGTGGCTATAATTACCACTGGTTGAATGACTTTTGTTTATTTTGTTGGCTTTTAAGTTAGCTAAGGTGTTGACAATTTTACCGCCTGCACAAATGTCAACTCAAAGTTGCTGTTTCTGAGCGTAAATGCATTTATTATATTTATGTCGAAAGTTTCTTGCAGTGCTATATGAAATATAATATGAACAAGGGGGCTCCGTCTTTGGTAGCTCTAGCTCATTATAGTCTGTGAGATCCAGGCGATTATTCAATATTCTAATATCTCATATCTCCTCGAATATCTTCTCTGTTTATTAACCGATCTCAGCACACCTCATTCTGTGTGCCAAGTCTCAAGGCTGTAGCTTTAAAATTTATTAGCAAAATTATAGCTAACTAATTTTGATCAGAAAAAATTACCATTGCATACTTTCAGGCTGCTACAGCAATTCAATTCACTTCAAGGTGTTGAAGTCCATGGCTGCCAGCTATGGCACCTGCTAATGTTGCGCATAAATAATGTAGCATACTTTCGAGTGCTGTGTCAAAGTCATCACGTATAACACTTTAAAGTGAGTGTACTCAAAATACATTTAAAACAAATGATTTTTATTACATTGCGGCTCTTATGCATTGACTAATTTAATAACAGCAAGTTAATCAACTAAATTTTTAAATAAATCGCACATTATACATGTATAATCTATACTTTTAAGAAATAAAAATTCGTTAAAAACCAATTGATTTTGTAGTTTAATACACATTGTATTTAAATTATATAATACGAGCAGCAATTATTTTAGCACATTAATTCTTTGTTCCATTATACGTACACATAACATATACTATAACAAATTCATTCACAGTTCAGCGACATTTCCACATACGGTTTTCTTTAAATAATTACATTAATATATAAATTGTTTTTTTTTTTCATTTGTTTTCTATAGACTACGCACTACACTAACAATGCTGTGTAAAAATAAATGTGTTTTTTATTATTATTATATGCTTAGATTCATTTTTGTCTCATAAGTTTTTATATGCTTGTAGCATACTCAGCATATGCTGAGTAATATCTCGAAATTTCATTTTTTCAGCTTGATTAGCTGACATATCGTTTATTAAATTTTATGATGTAGTTTGAACTGCAGCTCACATTATTCATAAGTGTCGAATGCTTAACATTTTGCTCTAGGTAACGAGGTAAAGTGCGCCTTGTTTAGAAATCGACACAGTCAATTCCAATGCTGCCGATGACTATATATATTACATTATATATATTCACTATCAATGCCATGTGAACAGCGAATGCGAGAGCAGCAAATAACCCGTTGCCACAATAATGCTGCCAATCATAATGGGAAAGCCAACCCTGTTGAATAAGGGGAGTAAAATTAATTAATATTCAAATAACCGAAACCGTAACTGAAACCGATATCGATATTTTGCTTTACTCACTTGAAGAACTCGAGAAATGTGAACTTGTAGCCATGCTGTTCCGCAACTCCGGCACAAACCACATTTGCCGAGGCGCCAATTAATGTGCCATTACCTATAGAAAGAAAGAAAAGCGATTATAACCGTAAAATAACCAAAAATTCTTCTCAAATTATACACTTACCGCCTAGGCAGGCGCCCAAGGCGAGTGCCCAGACTAAAGGCTGCAAAGGCAAGTTCAAGGTGCTGTTCTGGGCCAGAGATATGGTAATCTTGACCATCATTGTGGTGAGCGGAATATTGTCAACAAATGCAGAGGCTATAGCTGAAACCTGAAATAGAATAGAGATGATAGAAAGGTTTCTCCTGCTTCTGAGAGTTGTAACTTACCCAGAGTATTATCAAAATGGCCACCGTCAAGCGCTGATCCTCACCGACGCCTAATATAATTCCCTCCGTCATATTACCAATCCACTCGATCAAACCCAGTTCAGTCAATGCCTCCATGAGAATAAACAAAGCGGCAAAAAATAGCAAAGTGGACCATTCCACACGAGCTAATATCGCCTCCAGATCCTCTATATCCGCAAGGATAATCAAAAATATGGCACCCAATAGTGCAGTCCAACCCAAGGAGAGACGTTGCAGCTCCGGAACCGAATGCAAAAAGAACAAACTGATCACAAAGAGCAGGGCGGCAGAGCACTTGATCAGGAGCTGCTTATTCCGTATGGGATACTATAAAATAAAGCAGAAATAATAGGAATTTTAATGTAAAAAATTATTAAACAAATATTTTCTTTGAGTCATGAAAGTAACAAAACATCACCTTCAACATGAACATACATTTCTTGTAAAACTCAGGCCAAATTGGACAAAGTTTTCACTTTTATTCAACTCCTTATATCATAAATACTATAAAACAACACTTTAAGTTGATTCTGAAACCTTTCACTTTCAGTATAAAATCATGGAAAATTGGACAAATATTTTGACTTGTAAAGTTGCTAGGTCAGAGGCTTGCCCAACTTCGAACTGTCATAACTTTGGCAAAACTTAACCGACATTCAAGCGGAATGTCATTTTGTTCATGGTTTGGCCTCTTATTTCATTCTGATGATAAGGGTCCCCCCTTTGGAATTTTGAAAATTGAAAATTTTAAATCTCAAGTTTTCACTTTTAATCAACTCCTTATATCATATTTAGTATAAAACAACACTTCAAACTTGATTCTGGGCCCTTTCAATTTTCTGTAAAAAATCATGGGAAATTGTACAAAAATATTGACTTGTTAAGTTGCTAAGTCAAAGGTCTGACCAACTTCAAACTGTCATAACTTTGTCAAAACTGAACCGATTTTCAAACGGAATGTCATTTTGTTCATGGTTTGGCCTCTTATTTCATTCTGCATTCAAATTTTATTAATTTCTTAAAAAAATTTATTTTTTGTTAAATTTCGATTTTGATGATAAGGGTCCCCCCTTTGAAATTTTGAAAATTGAAAATTTTAAATCTCAAGTTTTCACTTTTAATCAACTCCTTATATCATAATTAGTATAAAACAACACTTCAAACTTGATTCTGAGACCTTTCATTTTTTTGTCAAAAATCATGGGAAATTGTACAAAAATATTGACTTGTTAAGTTGCTAAGTCAAAGGTCTGACCAACTTCAAACTGTCATAACTTTGTCAAAACTGAACCGATTTTCAAACGGAATGTCATTTTGTTCATGGTTGGCTTCTTATTTCATTCTGCATTAAAATTTTATTAATTTCTTAAAAAAATTTATTTTTTGTTAAATTTCGATTTTGATGATAAGGGTCCCCCCTTTGGAATTTTGAAAATTGAAAATTTTAAATCTCAAGTTTTCACTTTTAATCAACTCCTTATATCATATTTAGTATAAAACAACACTTCAAACTTGATTCTGGGCCCTTTCAATTTTCTGTAAAAAATCATGGGAAATTGTACAAAAATATTGACTTGTTAAGTTGCTAAGTCAAAGGTCTGACCAACTTCAAACTGTCATAACTTTGTCAAAACTGAACCGATTTTCAAACGGAATGTCATTTTGTTCATGGTTTGGCCTCTTATTTCATTCTGCATTCAAATTTTATTAATTTCTTAAAAAAATTTATTTTTTGTTAAATTTCGATTTTGATGATAAGGGTCCCCCCTTTGAAATTTTGAAAATTGAAAATTTTAAATCTCAAGTTTTCACTTTTAATCAACTCCTTATATCATATTTAGTATAAAACAACACTTCAAACTTGATTCTGGGCCCTTTCAATTTTCTGTAAAAAATCATGGGAAATTGTACAAAAATATTGACTTGTTAAGTTGCTAAGTCAAAGGTCTGACCAACTTCAAACTGTCATAACTTTGTCAAAACTGAACCCATTTTCAAACGGAATGTCATTTTGTTCATGGTTTGGCCTCTTATTTCATTCTGCATTCAAATTTTATTAATTTCTTAAAAAAATTTATTTTTTGTTAAATTTCGATTTTGATGATAAGGGTCCCCCCTTTGAAATTTTGAAAATTGAAAATTTTAAATCTCAAGTTTTCACTTTTAATCAACTCCTTATATCATAATTAGTATAAAACAACACTTCAAACATGATTCTGAGACCTTTCATTTTTTTGTCAAAAATCATGGGAAATTGTACAAAAATATTGACTTGTTAAGTTGCTAAGTCAAAGGTCTGACCAACTTCAAACTGTCATAACTTTGTCAAAACTGAACCGATTTTCAAACGGAATGTCATTTTGTTCATGGTTGGCCTCTTATTTCATTCTGCATTAAAATTTTATTAATTTCTTAAAAAAATTTATTTTTTGTTAAATTTCGATTTTGATGATAAGGGTCCCCCCTTTGGAATTTTGAAAATTGAAAATTTTAAATCTCAAGTTTTCACTTTTAATCAACTCCTTATATCATATTTAGTATAAAACAACACTTCAAACTTGATTCTGGGCCCTTTCATTTTTTTGTCAAAAATCATGGGAAATTGTACAAAAATATTGACTTGTTAAGTTGCTAAGTCAAAGGTCTGACCAACTTCAAACTGTCATAACTTTGTCAAAACTGAACCGATTTTCAAACGGAATGTCATTTTGTTCATGGTTTGGCCTCTTTTTTCATTCTGCATTCATTTTATTAATTTCTTAAAAAAATTTATTTTTTGTTAAATTTCGATTTCGATGATAAGGGTCCCCCCTTTGGAATTTTGAAAATTGAAAATTTTAAATCTCAAGTTTTCGCCTTTAATCAATTCCTTATATCATAATTAGTATGAAACAACACTTTAAACTTGATTCTGAGACCTTTCATTTTTTTGTCAAAAATCATGGGAAATTGAACAAAAATTTTGACTTGTAAAGTTGCTAAGTCAAAGGTCTGACCAACTTCAAACTGTCATAACTTTGTCAAAACTGAACCGATTTTCAAACGGAATGTCATTTTGTTCATGGTTTGGCCTCTTATTTCATTCTGCATTCAAATTTTATTAATTTCTTAAAAAAAATTATTTTTTGTTAAATTTCGATTTTGATGATAAGGGTCCCCCCTTTGAAATTTTGAAAATTGAAAATTTTAAATCTCAAGTTTTCACTTTTAATCAACTCCTTATATCATAATTAGTATAAAACAACACTTCAAACTTGATTCTGAGACCTTTCATTTTTTTGTCAAAAATCATGGGAAATTGTACAAAAATATTGACTTGTTAAGTTGCTAAGTCAAAGGTCTGACCAACTTCAAACTGTCATAACTTTGTCAAAACTGAACCGATTTTCAAACGGAAATAAAAAAATTTATTTTTTGTTAAATTTCGATTTTGATGATAAGGGTCCCCCCTTTGAAATTTTGAAAATTGAAAATGTTAAATCTCAAGTTTTCACTTTTAATCAACTCCTTATATCATAATTAGTATAAAACAACACTTCAAACTTGATTCTTTCTTTATAATTTCATTAAAAAAATCATGGGAAATTGTACAAAAATATTGACTTGTTAAGTTGCTAAGTCAAAGGTCTGACCAACTTCAAACTGTCATAACTTTGTCAAAACTGAACCGATGTTCAAACGGAATGTCATTTTGTTCATGGTTTGGCCTCTTATTTTATTCTGCATTCAAATTTTATTAATTTCTTAAAAAAATTTATTTTTTGTTAAATTTCGATTTTGATGATAAGGGTCCCCCCTTTGAAATTTTGAAAATTGAAAATTTTAAATCTCAAGTTTTCACTTTTAATCAACTCCTTATATCATAATTAGTATAAAACAACACTTCAAACTTGATTCTGAGACCTTTCATTTTTTTGTCAAAAATCATGGGAAATTGAACAAAAATTATGACTTGTAAAGGGCTAGATCCAAAGTCTGACCAACTTCAAACTGTCATAACTTTGTCAAAACTGAACCGATTTTCAAACGGAATGTCATTTTGTTCATGGTTGGCCTCTTATTTCATTCTGCATTCAAATTTTATTAATTTCTTAAAAAAATTTATTTTTTGTTAAATTTCGATTTTGATGATAAGGGTCCCCCCTTTGAAATTTTGAAAATTGAAAATTTTAAATCTCAAGTTTTCACTTTTAATCAACTCCTTATATCATATTTAGTATAAAACAACACTTCAAACTTGATTCTGGGACCTTTCAATTTTCTGTAAAAAATCATGGGAAATTGTACAAAAATATTGACTTGTTAAGTTGCTAAGTCAAAGGTCTGACCAACTTCAAACTGTCATAACTTTGTCAAAACTGAACCGATTTTCAAACGGAATGTCATTTTGTTCATGGTTTGGCCTCTTATTTCATTCTGCATTCAAATTTTATTAATTTCTTAAAAAAATTTATTTTTTGTTAAATTTCGATTTTGATGATAGGGTCCCCCCTTTGAAATTTTGAAAATTGAAAATTTTAAATCTCAAGTTTTCACTTTTAATCAACTCCTTATATCATAATTAGTATAAAACAACACTTCAAACTTGATTCTGGGACCTTTCATTTTTTTGTCAAAAATCATGGGAAATTGAACAAAAATATTGACTTGTAAAGGGCTAGATCCAAAGTCTGACCAACTTCAAACTGTCATAACTTTGTCAAAACTGAACCGATTTTCAAACGGAATGTCATTTTGTTCATGGTTGGCCTCTTATTTCATTCTGCATTCAAATTTTATTAATTTCTTAAAAAAATTTATTTTTTGTTAAATTTCGATTTTGATGATAAGGGTCCCCCCTTTGAAATTTTGAAAATTTAAAATTTTAAATCTCAAGTTTTCACTTTTAATCAACTCCTTATATCGTAATTAGTATAAAACAACACTTCAAACTTGATTCTGAGACCTTTCATTTTTTTGTCAAAAATCATGGGAAATTGAACAAAAATTTTGACTTGTAAAGGGCTAGATCCAAAGTCTGACCAACTTCAAACTGTCATAACTTTGTCAAAACTGAACCGATTTTCAAACGGAATGTCATTTTGTTCATGGTTTGGCCTCTTATTTCATTCTGCATTCAAATTTTATTAATTTCTTAAAAAAATTTATTTTTTGTTAAATTTCGATTTTGATGATAAGGGTCCCCCCTTTGAAATTTTGAAAATTGAAAATTTTAAATCTCAAGTTTTCACTTTTAATCAACTCCTTATATCATAATTAGTATAAAACAACACTTCAAACTTGATTCTGAGACCTTTCATTTTTTTGTCAAAAATCATGGGAAATTGTACAAAAATATTGACTTGTTAAGTTGCTAAGTCAAAGGTCTGACCAACTTCAAACTGTCATAACTTTGTCAAAACTGAACCGATTTTCAAACGGAATGTCATTTTGTTCATGGTTTGGCCTCTTATTTCATTCTGCATTAAAATTTTATTAATTTCTTAAAAAAATTTATTTTTTGTTAAATTTCGATTTTGATGATAAGGGTCCCCCCTTTGAAATTTTGAAAATTTTAAATCTCAAGTTTTCACTTTTAATCAACTCCTTATATCGTAATTAGTATAAAACAACACTTCAAACTTGATTCTGAGACCTTTCATTTTTTTGTCAAAAATCATGGGAAATTGAACAAAAATTTTGACTTGTAAAGGGCTAGATCCAAAGTCTGACCAACTTCAAACTGTCATAACTTTGTCAAAACTGAACCGATTTTCAAACGGAATGTCATTGTGTTCATGGTTTGGCCTCTTATTTCATTCTGCATTCAAATTTTATTAATTTCTTAAAAAAATTTATTTTTTGTTAAATTTCGATTTTGATGATAAGGGTCCCCCCTTTGAAATTTTGAAAATTGAAAATTTTAAATCTCAAGTTTTCACTTTTAATCAACTCCTTATATCATATTTAGTATAAAACAACACTTCAAACTTGATTCTGGGACCTTTCATTTTTTTGTCAAAAATCATGGGAAATTGAACAAAAATTTTGACTTGTAAAGTTGCTAGGTCAGAGGGTAGACCAATTTCGAACTATCATCACTTTGGCAAAACTTAACCGACTTTCAAGCGGAATGTCATTTTAATCATGGTTTGGCCTCTAAATTAATTCTGTTGAATTTTCTTAAAGTCTTTTGAATAATTTTATTAATCACTTATTCTGTGATATAAGTAACAGTATCTTACCTTTGCTTGGAGATTGGCTAAGGTTTGTTGATAGTTGGGCGCAGGTGTGATCACAGCTGTCATGCGTTTCTTGAGACTGCGCTTCAATCGATTCACTTTCTTCATCAGAGTTTGACGCACAACCTCTTCGTCCTTGGAGTAAGCTGACAAACTGGCGGCAGCACGTTTCCACACATGAATCTCATGACGCAGCTCCTCCACTTCGGGTGAATCCTTGAACTGCAGATCGCTAATGTTGCGGAACTTGTAGCGCAACTGTATATACGTTTGGATCATGACCAGAAGTACGCCGGGCAGCATGTGTAGCGTGAATACCGCAAAATTTACGCCCTGAAAATTAAATAAAATGTTGTTAAAAAAGAATTGTAATTAGTTGGCTTAAACTCACATTCTTGGATATGTAGTTATTGGAGGCGATGATAACATTGGGTGGATCGCCAACGGGCGTCAGAGCGCCGCCAATGTTCGAATAGATCACCATGCACATGAGGATCGGCACAGGATTTAGGGACATGACCTCGCAGAGTCGAATTGTCACTGGTGTCATCAGAAGCACAGTGGTCACATTGTCCAGAAAGGAGGAGAGTACAGCTGTGAACAGACACAGGCAATTGATGAGCGGCCAGACATGACCATTGGTTATCTTATAGGCATACACAGCCAGATAATCAAATACACCCGTCTCCGACAAGATGGCCACCAGAATCATCATGCCAAAGAGCAGCAGCAATGTCTCCACATCAATCCAACCCATGATCGTACCCATAGAAGGTCTTGAGTTGAGCGCTGCCAGAATTCCAACCGATAACGTTGAGGCAATGATCGCAGCAAATGTTCGATTCACAATCTCCCAGATGATCATCACATAGAGACCACAGAGCACGGCGGCAGCATAGATCACGCCATGTCTCTTGTAGATGGGAGACTCATCCACATTCAATTGGAGCGGTAATTCACCATCGATGCTGCTGGTGAACTCAAAATTGAGCCTCGTCTTGTTTGCCGTTGTCAGCATCGAAGAATCACTTGGAGTTAACTCAAAGGTACGCGTCTTTTTTGTATCCATCGTGGCATCAATGAGATCGAAATAGACAATATCCAGCTGCCATACTTGACTGGCATTCTCCGTGTAGATCTCCATTCCAAAGACATCGTAATAACTACGCGTCACCTGCACTTGCAACACGGGCAGAGGCACGGTTGCATTCAGTTGTAGATCATTCTCCTGCAGTCGAAAGGGACCACGGAGACCAAGGCCAATGCGCTTCAGTGTGGCTGTGTTTATGGGAAAGACTGTAAAGGAAAGAGAGAAGAATCCCCAGTTTTAAGTCTCGCAATTTAACTTTTCTTGATTGTTTTTAAACTCTTTTGAACAATTTTATTCACAATACGAGTGTACCAAGAGTTTTAGCGACCTATATTTTGAAGATATTTAAATTTCAATGTATATAACATTAAATATTTCTTAGGAAGTTACTTATTGTTACGTAAAATTAATTTTCTTAATATAGAATAAACTGCAAGGATATCAAATCAAGCTGGTTTGATTATTGACAGATCGTAGAACTCACCTCTTGTGGAGCCATTTCTAGGAACAGTTATGAGGCTCAGCTGATCCACATGCTCGTTGTTGGACATAAGGAAGGCCGTGAAGACGCCCCAAACCACCAAAAGAATCGATATCTTGAACCAAATGAGATACCTTTTGATCTGTTAGAAGAGTAAGAATCTTACAGATTAGTACACATCAATAATTATTACCTTGGACTTAACTCACATTACTCTTACAGTATGCTTCACCTTCATCATGTTGATCCTCATTGTTGTTCTCCAGGTCCCTAGAGGTGCGGGGGTATCACAGAAAACTGGTTGCACTAATTACGTAAATGACAATCGAAGTGCAGAGAACTACGAACCTGCCATCAAGGATATGCACCTGTCCCTCTTCATTGGTCACATTGATGCCAATCTGTGTAAAGGCGTGATTATCATCATTATGACCATTGCGCTGTTCCTGCTGCTCTGGCTGCACCCCATCCTCATTCAAAGGCAAGGGCTCTACATCTGTAAAAATAGGAAAACACAAAAAATAAATATATATATATTTACTCTGATATTATTTTACAGCAGCATCTGTGAATGAAAGTGTTCTACCAAGGACGGAGATGAGCAAATATTTGTATGTCAATTGATTCATTAGCTGCGCTCTCGTCGACAGGTCGACAGGACATTGATGACTGTGTCAGGAGTTTACATTGGCTTCGCATTATTCCCCTTTTTGTTAGCTTAAGCGCACGGAAGTGTCTAGAGCTGGTCCAAAAATACCTAGAACTGACCATGAAAAAAAACTCATTTGGCTGCTTGACCACAAGGATATGCAAAGATGACAAAAAAAATTGTATATTCCTTTCCTTAAATGGTTCAAGAGTGCTCATAGAGAGCACTGGGAATAGAACTAATGGCTGCATCACTTTACGGAAATAGTAAAGGCCGTGGCATTGCCATAATATGCAAAACCCAAAAATAGTGTGTCCATTAAACAATTTAAAGTGATAAACATTGTCGCAACTTGAGCAATTCGCCATGCAAATCAACAGACAGAAAACTGGACAACCTGAAAGTCGGAATGGAAGTGCGAAGGAGAATGGGAATGGGAATGGGACGAGCCTGTCCAATGTCCCAATGGCCAATGTCAATGCTACGCCGACGCAAATGGCAATAAAAAATTCAAACAATAATTACAGCAATAAAAATGGAACATTAAAAAAGAATACACTGCATTCTTTTAAAATTCATAGTTTGTCCTGACTGCACATTTAATACTCTAAGGGAAGGTGTTTCTTAAAACCAAGTAATAAAATTATTAATATCGTTTACTATGATATTAATAAATCTATAATACCCGTAAAAAATAAGTTAATTTGTATCTTTCCAGTATATTTTTTGGTTGTTTCTTTAAGCTTAACAAAATGTTAAATATTTTTTTCGTTTATTATAATTTGTTTTCCCAAATTAAATAAAATTGTTGTTAAATTTTAGTTTTTTGTGATTTTTGATATTATAGTATTTATTTTTGCCAACAAAGCTGGGAGATTTGTTCAACATCATCATTGTCTAAGAGCTTAACATGCGTATACTTATTTTCTATAAGATCTAAGATGGTACCCACAAACATAGCAACAGACTTCTAAGAGAAGATAAATAAGGGGGAGTTGGCCCAAACGTAGCTTTGCGCAATGAACCAAGACAAATTCGAGTACACTGAAGAAAAAGACCAACTTCTAAAATCAAGAATGGCCATTTTACACATATTGTTCATAGAATAAGAACACTAATACTAAGAATATTAATCTAGCATACAAATTTTTAATTGGTTGAATAAAATGAATATGTTATATTCGCGGGTTCGAATCCCCCTCTTGCCAAGAAAAATTATATTAAAGGAATATTTATAAAAATACCAGGACCAAAAAAATATATCAAAATAAAGCAGCCATAAAAAAACTTATAGATTTAAAACCTCTCCTTTTTTTTTATATATATATTGTCTTGAGTATTTTGAAAGATTTATTCTTATTCTGGTCTTAAAATCATTATGTGTTGTCCAACTTTAAGAATTTTTTTTATGAGTGTACTTACCGCCATGTAAGCGTTCGTGCTCCTGTCGAAACGATGCTAGGCTGGGATCCTGTCGGATGCGTTCGGGCAACGCCCGCCAGACTTGTAAGGCACCTTCTGTTACTTCGCTGCATATGTTGTGGGTTTGTGGCACGTCGGGGAGTCATGAAAAGAAAAAAAAACAGAAAGATTTTATAAGATTACTTGACTCTAGTAAAATACTTATACTGATTACCCTCCACATAAATATAAAAAATTTGTTTGTTAAGACGGTAGGTTGTGGCATTTGGAGGTTGCCACGTGCGCCCAACATTTCACATCAATTGTGAGGAATTCAATAAAACCAAATATTTATTTTACGTGTTTTGGACAACAATTTGTAAATTTTATTTCAAATTCTTAGGGAAAAGCTTTAAATGGTATTTTAAAGGGTTTCATCTTATGATTTAAGAAGTTGAAACTTAATTCGGCTTTGCGACAAACTGATTGACAGAGACCCAGAAAAATCATTTAGCATATCAACTTGGCCATTTTGATGTTTTGGCTTAAATCGGAGTCTAGCAATAAAATTAAGGGATATAGTAAAGGTAAGAACTTATGTTAAAGCCGAGTGAGAGAAGCAGGCGAATACATTTAGCAAATACTTTAGCAAGTAAGTAAACACAATAAGCTATTTTTCTAAATATAGAACTCTTGAACAATGCTTACATTTAATTAAAATGTTGTTTGATATAAACAATACAAATTAGGTAGCTATTGTGTCAACTTATTTGTCAGTAGCTTTCAATTATTTTTCATAGAATTAAGCTAATTTTAATAATAGAATATGCGAGTATGTCTGGGGAGAACCCAGAACAAGCTGAGCTTAAATAGGAATTTTTAAAAGATTGCAATTCTTATGCAAATTTCCACACAATTGCAATGACAGTCTGTAGGAAAATGCATTTTCCAAATCACGGACAGTTTCTTATTAGTTGGCACTTAATTAAGTCACGCTTGAAGGTCAATCAGTTTGATAAACTTGAAGATATACTGCCCATAGGATGCTCCCAGCTGGTAATTAGCCCGTTTTCAATTTCAATTCTATTTCAAATGCAAGTTTTATGACTCTATTTGAAATAATTGGAATGTAAACGCAGGGAAAACGCAGGAGGGAATGAATCCCCTCAAGTTGACTAGAATCATTTGGCGTGTGATTTAAGAAGGATTCATACCAAGTACATTTACAATTTACTCATATCAAGTATAAAAAAATAAATGCAATTTATGCACTTGACTCAAGTGGTCAGAAATCTTAATTTAGTTTAGTTTAAATGCTTAGAAAAACCGCACTCAAATGGAATAAGTCATAAATTACATTTAGTTAAATTTAGCTTATAAATTTATGCGAAGAAACAAAGACAAGCGACAGAAATCGTCAGAAAAAATAAAAGAAAAGAAAAACTTATCGCTATGACTGATCATATATGATTTTAGATGGGGCAATCTGACATTTTTTACGTTCTTTGAGAACGTGCGACACAATCAGACACTTTTTTGTTTGAACTTGCTAAATTGCTCATCAACTTGGATAGCTCAGATCTGTACAATATACATACTTAACTTATTATAGGGCATCATCTTCATTGGCTGGATTCTTATGAACGGTAATTTGAAATGCACTTGGCTCAATTTTAATACATGTACGAGATTTCTTTTCATTTCTACTATACATTTTCTAGGTGTGCTGTTATTATCACTTAATCAACCTTGATCAAAATATATTGTTCTTATGATTATTCTGCTTCATAAATCTTCAGCTTTACAGTCTTTTAATAATTATTTATGTATGTAAATTGTGTTGAAAGACCTTGATAGTTTTCTATTATTCTAAAATTTATTCTGCTTTATTCTGTAGAAAACTTTACTGGCTGAATGAATGATTTTTTTATGATCTTTCCCATGATATTTTAATAAGATCTAAATTATTCAAATAATACACAACAATGCTTTATGTATAACTTAATGATGTGTTGTTGCTAATGAAATAATAAACTATGTACAGAATTATGGAGTTGACTTTTATGATGCACAAATTTAATATGATACGTCCAGTTACTTTGCGATATTTAATCCCAAATAGGTAGAAATAATTATTGAGAAAAATGTACATGTTTACTTTGAGGTTAATTTAAATATTTCTTCAGATTAGTTGGGATTTTTGTGAAGATAAGATATATAAGGCGATTATTTAAGTCTATAGATAATTGTTTGGTATTTCAGTGTAATTTAGATCTTATTAAATTTGATTAAAGCACATGCATTTTTAACACTTTGTCCTATCTTTCCCGAGAATATTTATCCGAGAATTAATGCGACACAGATTACTGAAGCTGATAAACGACAGTAAGTTCTTGATGATTGAGTTGTTATCTGATGATTTTTCACGGCGATTATAACCTTCTGAATTTCTGAGTTTTGTGCTCAACTTCTACATTTTGTGGGAATAGAGAGGACGACACATACTCATCGTCAAATGGGTAATTATCAGATCTGCTGTTGTTGTAATTGTTGTTGTATGACATCCTGATCACGCCCTCAGTGTGTCGGGTTGGAGTCAGTTCTTCGGTTGATAGAATATATAATTTGGACACGCACTTTGTAATTTCTTGTTTTACAGAAATTGCTAATTTTGATTATATTTTAATATCACTTTTGCGCGCTTTCCGTATGCGAGCTTTTCGTTTAATATCTTTGGATAATAAATAGATTATTATATTTATTATTTTCGCTGATATTCGATCTGTTTATGGGATCACAATGCTCACTGTGCACACTGCATACTTTAACGGCCTTCGCGGTACTAACTAGCATGCACAGTTATTTACCCTATTTTGTAGGTTTGAATGCGCCACGAAAAGTCGCGTCGCAGCCGCAGCAAATAAAGCTACAACAACAAACTACGTAAATACATATATATGTACGAAAAACGAAATGACAAAAAATTTCCTGATATTTTCATTTCTTTTTTTATGTTGCTTTGCATATTATTCGCATTAATGCCCGCCCCCGCTGCCCAACACTGCAATTGCAGCTCGAATTAGCGACTCATCTGAGCAGATCAGCGCTCTCTTTCTGCACACTCTCTCTTTTTCATTTGCTCTCTGCCTGTTGCCCTCTCTGAGCATGACTTTGGCTTAACCGAATTATGCAGCAGTTTGTCAAACTGTTCTTTTCTTATTCGCATTTCCCTCTGCGTGTTTACTTTATTGCTTGTCGTTTGTGTTGTTACGTTTCGTTTCTTTTATTTTCTGGTTCGTCGTTGTGTCAGCTTTTATTGCTGGCGTTGGCTTATTATATGCACTTGTTTCAATTACACTTGATTTATCATATTTGACAGTTATTGTGCGATGCTTCTGATCTTGCACACCCTGTAATCAAGTCAATAGACCATATTAGCACGCGTATTATTAGATATATTTATGAATATTAAACAAATTTAATCAATTTGTTCACTGTCATTTTTCTTTCGTCCATAGTTAGTTTCACTTATTTACTTTAAATTTCTAAGATATAAATAAAATAAATATTTAATATTTCAATGTATTAGCCAAATATTTGTAGGAAAAGTTTTTTTTTATCAGACATTTAAAAAAAAAAACACTTAGAAAAACAACTTTCTGAAATTTTTTTCTTATATACAGGTGTGTTCTACAAATCTAAAACAGCGCTAAAGCAACCCAAAAGCATTTGTTGGTGTTCCTGAAAACAAGCAAACATTGCTTTCAAATGTCTTAAAAATTCTTTAGAGATTTGATAAAATTAAATATTTATTTAATCAAATTAAAATATCTTTTAATTGCATAAAAACGCAAAAAAAAATTGGTTTGAAAATATAAAATCTCTTACATTTCAGGAACACCAACGTTTCGAATGATTTTTTTCAAAAACATTTTACTCCAAAATCTCTAGAGATTTCTGGAACACACCTGATAAATATTGAATTATATATTCGAGCGTATTCAACTAAATTGCAATTGCAATTGCATGGATCAAACTTAGGTTGCTTATAAATATTAGAAAGATAAGGTTGTGAGATTTAATTAAATGTCAGATAACCGCATTGAGCATTTTTACTATAGGTCAGGGAAAAAGGGCTACGTGACGCAGGTGACGTCACAAATTTAAAGATTTGCCACAATTGTTGTGTGTAATATAAAACCTTTTTAATTGTCGAGTGAATTCTCTGAAATTGAAACTGACACTGTTAAACCTCTTAGCGATAACGATAATACAAATAATATTAATAATGTGTTATTGCGGCTGACCATGGCTCTATTTATTTGTTGTCATACTGGGAAGTACTGCGCATATAAGAATGAAAATGCAATGCAATTTCATTAAAAATTAAAATGAAATTAAAACGAGTCTCACTTTACAGCACATGACCCGGCGCTATAGTGTGTGTGTGCTTTTCTCTGTAGAACGCAGAAGAACTGTCAATGGAAAAGTTTTAGTCGAATTAAAGTGGTATTCTTCCACTTAAAAGAGATGATAGTAGTCCCGAATAGAACAGCGAATAACAATAAATAAAAATAAAAAAAAGAGATAAAATATAAAATATATTATTATTGTATAATTACAACACACTGACAAAGAAAGAGAGAGGCCTAGAGAACAACGATCGCAAGTTAATGAATGGAACTTAAATAACATTCTAAAATCGCCCAATTAAATGTTGTTGGTTTTTGGCTTAATTACGTTTATTGTGCTTGCATTTGAATAACAAATACGTAATACTCATTGAATTACCTATTTACAATAGTTTAAATAATATTTGTTTAATCTGAATGACTATGTCTAGGAACGATAAAGAGTTTTAAGATCTAACAAAATATTTGATGTATAAGTTTCAAATTTATAAATCAATTCTTTAAAAAGAGTATTTATAAAGTATTTACGAGATCTTAAAACTTGAATATTTCGAGAGAATTAAAATCTATCTACTACAAGTCTAATTTTTACACGCTTTAATTTAATATGTCTCCCATACACTCAAATAATATATCTATCAGAGGTGTTTTACAAATTCACTAGCGCCAAAGCAACCCAAAAGCAATTGTTGGTGTTCCATTGCTTTCAAATGTCTAAAAAATTGTTGAGAGATTTGAAAAAATTTAATATTTATTGGTTTTATTTATATTATACTTTAAATTGAATAAAAATGCATTATATAAATTTTTAATAATTTTGCTAATTATATAAAATATTAAAAACTGGAAGTAAGCCCATTTTAGGAACTTCGAAAATATATTCGAAAAAAACAAAATCTCTGACATTTAAGGAACACGGACATTTCGAATGATTGTTTTCAAAAGCAATTCTCTCCACAAACTCTAGAGATTTCTGGAACACATCTGTATAAAATTGTACCTACTATTTGTCAGATATATTGCATATTATATACTTGATAACAAAATAACAGAGACGAAAACCCGAATGGAGGGGGCGTCAGTCACGAGTGACAATGTGACACGCTTCATTAATTTGGCACTATTTGTATTTTTGAAGACAATTGAAAGCTTTGAGCTTTCAGCTGAGCTTTGAGTGTATTCGTGAATGCGAGTGTTCGAGTACTCGCACATTACTGTAAATGCTTTAAATGAGCCACAGACAAGCTGCAAAATAAAAGTTTATTTTTAAATCAGCGTCGGCGACAAAAGGAACTTTGATTAACATGTTAAATTTCTTGACAACCGTAAATTTCCGTTGCAAAAAATGTAAGTTAATTAATTGAAATTCGCGCACGCTCCTCACACATTTCAGTTTCAATAGCTTACCCTACTTACAACCTCATTGCCAACGTGGTGATATCATGAACTTACACACGTTCTTGTTCCTGTTCCCGTTCCTAAATAGACTAAATAGAGCCACGTATCGAACTTCAGCTGTGAATTGCCAGACGTAAAATGCATATTTACTTATCTCACATAATGAAATACACATAGTCACAGCTTGACAATGTGAAAAAACCTGCAGGTCTTAACAGGAATTTAATAATTTACCCTGCAATATAGTCTGTACTTCACTCAGTAGAAAAATCTTGATAATTTAATATGTAATTTTTGTTTTTAATTCACTTTTGTCTTATATTAAATTATCACTTAATCACTTTAAAGTCCTTATAAGGCACATTTCCCATAGACTCTTCCCTCTTGCACAATTTTATTAACATGCATATATAGTTTATAGCATACTTTTGGGCTTTGACTTTGACTTTGAGGAACGTTTAAATATATAATTTGAAATAAATTTTTGGCATTTATTTCTTTAAAAAAAAATTTAAATTACTTTTAGTTGGTAAACTGAGATATTAAATACAAATTTAGAAAATAGTTATAGCACAATAATTGAGCTAAATAGTCCAAGGCTTGTCTACAATTTCTTTAATGCTGTTACCTGCACTTTTCTTTATAGGCCTCACTCCCAAGCGGCGTACAATGTGGCGTATACGTCATACGCAATTTAATAGTTCCCAATTTTGGCATCATCAAAATGTTTTAATTATGCATAATGTTTATGACACTTGCCATTTCACACACTTTTATTGTGTTCACGACAAGCTGCTGGTCGACAGTATAAAAATGGCGCTATTGCCTCGCTTAACTACTGACCTTGTTGCTTAGACGAGGTCGTAATTATCATTTACATTATTATCATTATCATGAACAACGTTGTTATTGTTGCTGCCGTCATCATCATGTGCAGTTTTGTTGTAAGTATATTGCTATATTGTCAGTTTTTTTTTGGTACACTTGGTGATTTTGACCCACATTTTGGTTAGTTTAGCGCCCAACACGGTAATGACATATTTTAAAATGAGACGCCAAGTTGGCAAGGCGCAACGGGGCGCATGAGTGATAAGCCCAGGCAGATATTACGCATACGCCGACTTGGCCTTAATTTTAAAACTTGGCCTGCGGACAACCTTTCTGATATTGTCTATTCATATTGCGCTGCTTAAGCAAACAAAGTAAATTGAAAAATAATTGCAGAGTAATGCGAAGCCTCAGGTTAAAACGACTAAGATTGAGTGGGTGGCAAAAACAAGAAGAAAGTTAAATGTTTAGATAAAGTAGCAGGATATGGTTGCCCCCAAACTGTATGCAAATTAATTAGTGATTGGCTTTGGTCTTTTCTGTATGTTTTGCTGTTGGCCAGGACAACGTGACTGGAACCAAAGCAGCTGGCACGCTTCATTTGAGTTATGTATTGATTGATGAATGGCCGAATTCCTGACTGCCGTCAAGTGGAATCTGTCACATTGTCCTTGAAGTTCTTTGACACTGTCAGCAATTCACATATTTCTTCTGTGCATTAAATAGATTTTATAAAAGAAAAAACACTGACTAAACAAATTTGTAATTTCAGTAAACGGAAATTAAATTTATTTGTATTTCATTATTTTTAGTCCTCTTTTGCTGCCGACACATGTCTCTGTCATTTTACTTGAGGTAAATTAGTTTGCCCACAGCTCCCAAAACATCATATTTACGAGTATTTATTATTTAGAGAAGCACACTGTGTCTGCTGAATGGACTTTCTCTTTTTATTTGAATATATAAATATAAGGGACAAATTTGTTGTCACGCAAAAATATTATGAGTAATACAATAATAAACATTTGTGGATTTTCTTAAGTCTAAGGTTGAAATATTTGAAAAACGACTAATGCCTTACCATTTTTCAAACACATCGATAATTTAACAGGCGATACAGAAAGATCTTTTTTCTTTAACTATAGTTATCGACGGATATTTCGATTCTTTATGGCTAAAAAAAAAACACATGAGCAGTAACGAATTCATATAAGAAATGTAATATAGTTCTTCAAAAAATTAAATATCAGAAATTTTGGTGCTTGAAAATGCTTTCGACACTGGACTTTTACTACCTAAAGAGAGTTTCTTTATAGTAAAATACAATACTTGCTAAACGTAGTTGTTATCGATGCTATCGGTAAACATAAAAATTCATCGAGAGTAAAATCCTTTCCTATACAAAACTAGATAATCGCAGCTGATATTAAATATAATTTTTGTTACTCATCCATTTAGCCAGTTTTCGATAAATGTGTTATCAGTAAATACAAAAATACTTTGAAAAATATACATTATCTAACACAAAACGAGATAATCACTGTTTTTTATCGAATGAGGATTTAACACTTCTAAGAAATGATATTTGTAAATCCTTTATTGAGCATTCTTGAATCCTTTGTCGGTACTAAAAACTCACCTGGGCTGTGGAAATTTGTCACTCTGACTCGATGCCTGTCGCTGCAAACAGAATTTTCGCACCTTAACCCGCATATTGAAGGGCCAAACGTTCCGTTGTCGTTTATGGCCAACGGTGCCGCTGCTTCTGCTGCTGCCTCTGCCGCTGCCTCTGCTGCTGCCTCTGCTGCGCCTTGACTGAGGGCGAATTGATAACTGGCTGTGACCCACGCTGAGGCTGTTGTTGACTCACTTTTGATGGTTTTAATTGAAGTTAAGCTTGTCTAGTGAGTGTTTAATTGAGTTAACGCTTTGGTCTTAATTTACTTAAATCACAAATATTGTAGCTATTCAATTATTATTAGTTATTATCGCAAATCACATGTATATTTTTTGTATTGTATTATAGATATTTGTAGTAGCTGTTGAGTTAGCTCGCTGCTTTAAACCTTTCTCTTGTACATTTTGATGATTTTATTATTATTGTTGCGGTATTACTTGGAAATTTGTGACGTTTCTTGGTTTTGTGCGTTGCTGGAAATGTCACTCACATAACGCATACGCAACGTTGCTTGCACTTGCGTCAAATTTGAGGTTGTAAAATTGATTTGAACATGTTGAGTGTACAAGTCAGCTGCCTGTCACTTAAAGGGCAACACACGCAACTACATGGATAAATAAACCTCTGGCATGTTACCAAAAACAAAAGAGGAGGAGGCCACAGCAATTAGAGGACAACGAGAGAGAAATGATGGAAGAGGTAGAGGTAGAGAAAGAGACACACAGCGTGTTATTTCTTAGTGACACATCACCCGCTGAGCTCAAATGATTAGAAATCAATGAATCAATATTAATTTAGTTTTCCATTAATTTTTGGTGCGGATTGGGGTTCCTGAACGTTTAATGTTTTAGTTAATCTGTAGGTTTATTTTTCGAGTTGGTTCTCAATTTATTTCAAATACGCATTAATTTCCATTTGATTATGTTCTCGCTACTCAGACAGTATTCAATATTCAGTGTAATCGATTAATCGGGTAAGTAGCCCAAAGCATGGTCAAAATAATTGTGCGTAGCGCAGTGTAATTAAGAATTTGTCCAGGTCCAGCAATATGCAAAATAACTGACCGCACACAAATTAAGGCCACGCGCCAGTTGAGACCTGATAGCGAGCCCATCAAATGGGATTCTGGGTCCTCAGGGATTATCCTGTCGAACAGGAGATTGCGTTAAAAGCCTACCCAACCGGGTGATGACCCAATGACTGAACCTGCCCCCTATATCTAAATATACATTCACATGTTCGTTCAGTTTGTTACATATTAATTATGTGGCAACTTTAATGACTTTTCGATTCGCTAAACAGTTTTCACATTTTACCCAAAAAATATACACAAATTAAAGATGAAAGTTTTTATTTGTCCATGGCAATCAGTAAAAAGTTTGTTTAGCATGAAATTTGAGAAAAACGAGCTAAAAAATGAAAGTAAACAACCAAAAAAAAAATACTTGAAAAAGTATGTTGAGCGGCACAAGTAAGAAAATTAAATGAAAGGATGTGTTTTGTCATCAGGATATTACAATCAACACGAAGACATAAAAGTACCCATATTTATACACTTTAACTGTGCCAACAAGTTGGTATTTTATATGGCTAAAGTAGTCGACTTATTGATGCTCTTTTTTAAATAAATTCTAAATGAACTTAACACCAACTTTGATATATATATATTAAATTGAATTTGAGGCAATATGTTCAGATTAAGAGTGTTAATTGCTTGACTAAATTAGTCGACTAAATGATTATATTTTAGAGCTAATTTTAATTACATTAAAGTTTTACAAGTTGCAGCTACCTCAATAAATACTCATAAGCGTGTTCTACAAATAGACACTTGCATGTCTGAGGGATGTGAATAGAGGATTTCTACAGAATAATTATAACAGTATTTTAAAGAAATTTCTCTAGCTTTGGGGACTTAAACATTTTCCCATTATTTGAGATAAACTGTCTACAAATGACATTAAAATTTAACCAAAACATTTCCCATTTAATCAATAGTGTAACTACTTATGTACAACACATTTCCTCCTTTCTTACCGTAATTAACTATCATGTGTGTTAATAGGTTTTATAGCTATTCTTAGTCTTCCAGCCATACACACACACATGGGCGTGTCTGTGTCACTGTCTGTATGTGTGTCTGTCAACTTTTGTGTTGCCTACTTTTAAGCGTGTTATTAAAAATAGTCTCATTTTTGGGATTTTTTGCGATTTTTCCTATTCCTTTTGTCGAATGACGTTCTTGCTGTCATTTTGAAATGATTCTGCGTGCCATGTTATATATTGCTTATTTGCGTGGTCTGCGGTCACTATTGACACAAATATTTAGCTGATAAATTATCATTAAAGGTGTGTTTTCACCCATCAAACTAAATAAAAATGAAGAGTGTTAAGTATGAAATATTGCTAGACTAGTTGATTAATATATTAACTGAGTCAAGGACTGTCGCTGTGAAATTTCCAATAAACCTAATTAAATTCTGAATTATTTCGTAGCTTTTTAACACAGCTGTGAAACCGTCTAACATTTCACAGGCCTCACATGAAAATGTAATGAAAGTCGTGGAATTACAGAAATATCAGAATTACTATCTATATAAACAAAGTTTGAGCATTTAATTTATCCTAGTGTTTGCCTTTAGCTAACTAATTAATTGAATTGATATAAATGGGCAGGAAAATTGGATACCTTAACTACTAGACCTGGCGACAGTAGAAAAGTGAATGCTGTAAATTATATTTCTGTATTTAACACTACTTTATGTTTTATTTTTTTTTTTTGCGAATTGTTGTAAATGCTTTGCACACGTGAAAATATTTATTAAGATTATTCAAAATTAAATTTTGTATGTAGGAAAATCTTTTGTTTTGTTGCTCGCCAGTGCTACGTTCAATTTAACCGATTTACAACCGTCTTTTGTCTATGTTTTTTTTACGAAACACACAACTGCCGCACGTCCGCCTCAAACGAAAGTTGTAAACTGAATAAATCTGTGAATGCTACGCGGTGTTTCTAGTCATGTGTTCTCTCTATCAGCCGGTCGATTGAAAGTCGCTCAATACTCGTGTACTAGTTGAATGGAATGACATGGAAATGGAATATCTTTCAATCTCTCGCTGGCTTTCAATGCTCGAAGCTGTTGCATTCCATTTTCCGTTCCAGTTCCAGTTTCAGTTCCAGTTATAGTCCAAGGCGGCTCTTTCACTTGAACTTGAATGCTTTTCTAGGTGGTGAACTCTCCATAACCCTCAAAGAGAGATACTACCTGCAAAAGGGTCAAAGCGTAGACTATTCAGCTGTGACTAATCAGCTGCCAAATGGCTTTAAATGTCTACAAAACAAATTTATAAAATAATGCATACAAATTAAAAATAATTTAATCAAAAAAATGTACTCAGAAATAAATAAAAATTAAGTAATATATGCTTTTTGTTTATTTATAGAATAATAAATCGCACAAGAGCTCAAGCCTTAAATCCTAAATGCTCTAATTCGGTTCATAAGACCACAAAAGATAAATTTATGTGAATTTGCATGTATGAGTGGATGTGTGGGTGTGTCGACTTTTGACATGCGTCTCAATTCTCTCGATCTCTTCGGATTTTGAGCTCAATTCAGTCAAGTGTTATTGAATACACAACGCAAAAGTGCCAAATAAAAATAAAGAAGACAAAGTAGATATATAAATCAACATAGAGGCATAGATTCGAGAGGAATTCAAGACAAGCTGGCATCTCTGGCGTATGCTTATTTTTTAAATAGCCTTGAATACCCTGTAAAAAATCTACAAGCAGAGTTGTAATTATATCTTTAAAACTCACTTAAGAGTTTATTGATTGCTTTGTCCGTGCATTTGCTGACTTTTTCATACAGTGTATTTTTAAAGGGTATTGTTCAGTCTGGCTCTTGTTGTTCTCAGCTGGCAAGTGGTTGCTACGTTTCAACAGCCACGCGCTCTTTGGCACTTAAATCGCTTTCAAGTTGAATTTACGCTCCTTTATTTTGCAATTTCCCCAGCCCACGGCCAATAATAAAGCTGAAAGGCGCAGTAAGTGAAGTGACTGCTAAAACGGTGACTGTCACTGACACAGTGACTATACACGTAGATGCACATGTATGTCTAACATGTATGCGTATGTGTTCAAGGCTTAAACAGTTTGCCATTTAGCTTAGCGTGTGATATAATACAATATTTATGTTTGCTAGGTGCAGTTGCATTAACTCAAATGTTTGCTCATTCAAATAGCTGGAAAATGCAACCCGGCAACAGGCAACAGGCACTTTAAGACTACAAAGGAAACTCACAGGCCTTTAAGATGGTAGGTTATTCGATTTGAGAATATTTTTAAAGAGTAAGATTTTAAAAATCTAAAATAAGGAAGAACAAAAATGAAATCATAAATTAGAAAATTCAACTATAAGAATACAAATAAGAAAAAAAAAATAAATTAGGAAAGGAATTTAAGAATATAATATTGAAAGTTAAACTTTATTACATTCAATTAGAATGAATTATGTAATGAATAAAGTTTTACATTTTTCAAGTGTGTGATAATATGTTAACTTTTTTATTATACTTACTTCCATTTATTTATGTCAATGTACGTCAACGATTGGTATTTTCATGTGATAGAAAATTCTTAGCGGAAAACCCACATGTTTACAGTAGAAACAGGGACACAGAGAACTAGTTTCCGCAAACTACGCACATGAATAGCAGGAAAAAAGAGAGGGAATGGGGGGGAAATGTCAATGTCATTTGGCCGTCAAATGATGCCAACATTTTGGGTTTGCTTTTAGTACTTGTTGTTGCCTATGTTTCTTAGTTCTACTTGTATTAAAAATTTATCACTTGGTAATTGTAATTGCTTTGTCTTATCTTTTATGTGTATGTGTGTGAATGTGAGTGTTAGTGTGAATGAGTGTGAGTCAAGTCAAACAAGTTTAATGCGTGGCAGTTTGTTGAACTAGATAGTCCACGCTTCTAAGACTAAACATATGAATGCCAAGGCAAACGAATTTGATCTATAACCCGAAAGAAGAGCCGCCCTATCAATTGATTAAAATTAATTACATTTTAATGTGACGAGTACACAGAAAACAAAATTATTTGCCTATAAAAACATGAGGAACATGCAAAATATATAGACTGCAGAAAGAAGATAATATATTATATGCTAATTATAATATATTTTAACATAAAAACTTTCAAGTTCTCCCTCAGTAAAAAACTTGTCTTTTCAATTACTAAAATTAGAACTAACTGTAAGTTTTTAATTAAATCTCTTAATAAAGCGGAACTATGAATTAAAATTCGCATGTAATCATACTACGTAGTTTTTTGATCCACGGAGAACGCACTCTAATGCTTAAATTGGCATTTAAATGCCTCAAGAGCTGGCACTTAATTTGTTTGCCCCCATATATAATGCTATGAGCATGAAAATAATTTATCCCGTTGTAAATCTGAGAATGAGAAAAACACATCAATCCCTTACTCATAACTTAATCTTATTCGTATTTCCAATGTTTGTGAAAACGAAATTTGCATGTTTCTTATTGTTCAGCACGTTACTATAATAAATCAGAAATGAATTCCGAATTTAGTTTGGGAAACAGTAAATAAAGAGCAGGTTTATTAGACGATAACCAGTAGTCGAGTTCGAATAGGAATGATGGTATTAGGAACAGAACTAAAATTAAAATATATCTGGTAATTCCATTTAACATATACGAGCATTTAAGTCGCTACTCTTAATTAGTTATAATTAGCTGCTAGTCATTTACTGTCACTTAAATTATATACCACATTTGCCTCGAATTATGTTAAGTAACACGCTTATACGTAAGCATGAGTTTTTTCTGTATTTTATATTTTTTTAAAACTTGTTATTGAACAACTGTTGCTGTTTACATAACTTTCACAAATTAAAGAAATTTGATATTCTGAGAATATGCAACAAAAGCTTGCCAACAAGTGAAAGCAAAGCAAAGTTCTTAACAACGAATCAACAATTTAACAGCCAAAGTCCACTCAATATTATTTTTTTGTCCAATTACAGCTAAAATAAAGTGCCTCGAGACGTATACTTAATGTGTCTTTAAAACTTACCAATTACGTCGATGCCTCGCATTGAAGTGCAGCCAGCTTATCAGCTCCTGCAGCTTTGAATTACGCTCCGTTTCCTCCCGCTCCTCCGCATCGTAGTCATCCTCGACTCCTGTCTCCTCCTCCCGCGGCAAGTGATAAGGATCGTGGGAATTGTCGGCTATCATAAAGGTAGGCTTTGTATACACATAAGGGGAAGACATTTTCACTTAAAAAAAAAAAACAAAACACTTTTACTTTTCACTTTATGCTTTCATCCATTGACGATTTAAGAACTCTTTTTGTCCAGCAATTTTCACTTGCTTCATTGGAATTTCGTGGGGAAGCTGGGACAATTTAAGGAACCCTTTTATGACCAACCAGGTGAGTTTAGCAATTGATTAAAATTCGTTATCCTAAGCGAATGCCAGAAAACTGTTGACGAGCTGAGGCGAAAACTGGATGAAAACTGTCACTGCTTAAATTGATTTTAAGTGAAAACTTAAAGTGACATTTGTTTGGAAAATGAAAATGTTGTGGAAGGCGTGGAAAGCGGAACAATTTAACCCAACAAACAACAATAACAATTTCCAAGTGTATCTATTTCCCTTTTTGCCATTTCCTCTTTTTTTTTGTAATTTTTTCGTTTCTGGTATTTCTTCTTCGACTTTCTTTTGCTTCCTACCTATCCAAGTGTCAACTCAAGTGTGTTAATCTGAATGAAGGTCTATTTGTTGTCTCTTAGCTGACAAATTGATTGTTTATTTCCCCGATTCTCAGCGAATTCCAATATTTAAGTATGTTGGTATCAACATTAAAGAAATAATACCAGGTAAAAGTCGCCGAAAAGTCAGATTTTAGCTACAAAAGTACATTGCTATTTAAAGGCAAGCTTTCGGCACAGTAATATGACGTTATTTTTGTGCTGATATTGTAACACGTATTCTCCATTGGAGTTCCAGCCGCTTGGCATTTGGACTGATAAAGAAATGTTTCCAGATATTCATATCATATATTCAACGAATACGTTTCCGTTTACACGTAACTTCATTTTTATTTTTTCGTCTTCAATATTTTTTTCTTTTATTCAAATTCAAAAGCCAACAAGGTTATGCTTAAGATTTGAGTGGATTACATACAACGCTTTTATATAGAGATCAATCTTAAATAGATCTAAGAATTTTTAAGACTTACAAAAAATATTACTTGAGGGTAATTTAAACTGATAACTTTGGAGACAAAGAGACATTCAGTATAAATTTAAGATTATATGTAATTGATTTTAATAGTTAATTTTTAAATTTTAGTTTCTAATTTATTTAAATTTTAAAGAATTTTTTGTGGACTGATTTATGTTAAGTTATTAACGTAGTTTATATTTTATATGCGAAAAGTTAAAGTTGATAACGTTGGGGTCTTCAATATATTAAGCTTTTTTTCTTTCAGTTTAAAATTTAAGATTTGTATGTTATTTCTCTATGTATATACTTAAATAAATTTAGTTTCTAATTTCTTTATGTATTTTAAATTGTAATCCATAAAAATGCCGTGATTAATGCCAATTAAAGAAAACATGTGAGATCATCAAATAGACCGTCATCAAGATGATCTGACCTAGCATCATGGGCAGCACTGTTTTGAGATACCGTGTAAAGGATAATTTGTAGCCGTGCTGTTCGGCAATTCCAGCGGCGATGATATTGACAGAGGCGCCATACAGGGTGCCATTGCCACCCATGGAGGTGCCTAGGGTGAGAGCCCAGACAAGCGGTTGCAGAGGCAACTCCAGAGATGGCTTTGCCACCAGAGACGTGACCAACTTGACAATCATGGCCGTCACAGGAATGCTGTCAAGAACAGATGAAGCCAGCGCCGATGTCCACAATATCATAAAGATGGCAACGGCGAGTCGATGATGCTTATCGACTCTGAGGATGACATGCTCCGTCAGTTCACCGATGCTGTCTAGAAGACCTAGGCGCTCCACACACGCCATCATCACAAACATGGCGGCAAAGAAGAGCAGGGTGGTCCATTCCACACGATGAATCAAGTGTTCCATGTCATCGCGATTGAGCACAATCAGGAGCAGGATGACGCCCAGCAATGCCACCCAGCCGAGGGGCAAGGTTCTCCAATGCGGTACCGACTGAACGACAAAGCAGACGATGACAAGGATCAGGGTACCAGCCGATTGCAGGAGCAGCTTCTTGTTCTTGATCGGATACTGTAGAGGGGATAAGTATGCAGATAAATATTTAAGTAGAAACCAGAGTGAATTCTTGGTGTACCTTCTGCTTCAGCTCGTCCAGTGTGCTGGTATAAATCTCCGTGGAGACAACGCCACGTTCCCGACGTCGCAGCGTGCGCTTCAGCTGCTTCACCCGGCTCTGGAGTGTGCCACGCACCAACTGCGCATCCTTGGAGCAGATGGCAACGGCATTCAGTGCACGTTGCCATACCATAATCTCTCGACGTATCTCACGCAACTCTTTGGGCTCTTTGAGACGCAGTTCATCCATGTTGCGATAGTAAACACGCAAATAGATGCAGCTCTGGATGAGAGCCAAGAACACGCCGGGCAGCATGTGTGTCACAAATGTGAGAAAGTTGATGCCCTGCGGGGAAAATTGGACAAGCAAAAAGACTATAGTCGAGTCCATTTGAATAACAAACGAGAAAAAATGGACAGTGACCGAAAGTATGGCAAAAATGGACAGTGAGGCCAAAATCTGTTTCTCAATTTTGATGCAATATCAAGTTAGAGATCACATAGAAATTTGCCCAATCTCAAACTTTCGTAGCTCGACAGTTCTGAATTTTTCTTAGCATTAATATTTAATTTGGGAATTTTTGTGGCATTATATTTATAGACGGTATTTTGAGTACATTTTAAAAATGTGCATCTTCACTAAATTTTGAGCTGTGATTTTTAAAGCCAATTAATATATATGGTAGTTTCGATTTGGATTTCAAGACTTACATTTGCCACAATAATGTTATTGGTGCTGATGATGATGCTGATGGGATCTCCGATGGGAGTCAAAGCACCGCCGATGTTAGCATGGACAATGATGCCCATGACAACGGGAATGGGGTCCAGTTGCATGACTTCGCATAGTCTGATGGCAACTGGAGTTAGGAGCAGTACCGTTGTCATATTGTCCAGCACACTGGAAATCAAGCATGTCGTCAGACAAAGACTGTAGATCATGGGCCAGATTTTGCCGCCGGACATCTCAAAGCAAATGACGGCCAAGTAGTCAAAGATACCCGTCTCTGTTAATATGAGAATGAGTATCATCATGCAAAACAGTAGTGTCAGAAGTTCCATGTCCATCCATTCCTTAACCTCCTCCATGTTGGGGCGATCATGAAAGACAGCCAAGGCGGTTACAGACAACACAGAGCAGATCATAGCCACAAAGGGACGTTCCAATTGTTCCCACACCAGCAATGCATAGAAAATGAGCAGTATAATCCCGGCCAGAATGCTGCCAGTTTGCGGGTTCACAATCAATGGATTGTAGCTTAATTCAATGGCCACATCCTTGCCAGCATCGCTATAAATATGGAGACGAATTTCATTGCCGTTTTTGGAGAGCAAATCCTTGAGCTCTGTGGTAATGTGATAGGTGTGATTGAGTGAAACGGCCACTGCATTGTCCAGCTCATCTTCAGTCACCAATGGTAGCTGCCAAGGCTCCAAAATGTCCTGTGATAAAGCAGCAAACTTAAAAGTAACCAGTCGGAAAGGCTATAGTCAACATCCCGCCCATAGAATTCCCGGTACAAAATTCTAATATGCCATTTTGTCAGTTAGGACTAAACCTTTCGATCGGTATATAATTTGATCTGATCGGACAGTCATAGCAAATTTTCCATATTAGCTGTATATATTGCTATTAGCCCTTCGTGCTGCTCTCTTCAATAGCGCAAAGTTCCGTCCGCAGTGATATCAATAAATAAAGTTAATTACAATAAGTATCGTATTATCTTAACAACTGTGGGTTGGGTGACTTTTCTTCATTTTCGGGGGCGGAAGGGCATGTCAAAAATTTACAACAAACTTTACCTGCTCCAACGCCATTGGTATCTCTATCTTTTATAGTCTATGAGATCTAGGCGCTCACATAGCGGACGAACGGACAGTTGGAAAAGGCTATATCGACTCAGCTGTTCATGCTGATCAAAAATATATATATACTTTATAGAGTCGGAGATGCCTCTTTCTCCCTGTTACATACATTCCAAAGAGCACAATATACCCTTAAGTAAAAAAATGTATACTATCTCATTTTTAAATTTACCTTGAAAACTTGACTCAAATTCTTGTCCAAAATAGATATCTGCGGCTGCACTATGAGATAGCTGCGACTCAAAGTTTGATTCTCACTCTCAGCGCCTTTAACTGGAGTTTGGAGCATGGAGGATCTCTCGAAAGCTCCATCTAGCGTCAAGCGAAAATTGCCAGTCGGTTTTTTATCTAGTTTAAAATCTGCAAGGTATAATAAAGTTAAAGGAGAGTTCAGCTTGCAGCAACTATAACTGATAATTGTTACTCACATTTCCCCTGCTCTCCCTGCGGCACCTGGATGATCTTATTCAGCAGATGCTTCTCACCCACAGTTATCAGTACAGTGGCCGCAAATCCCCAGATGACCAATAAAGCACAACGTTTCCAGATTTTATTCCGCAGCAGTTGCTCCTTGGTAAGCTTGGATCTGTGATGAATGCGCGTGGCCAACGACTTGGCATTACCAGGTCCGTTGGGCTGTGGTTCTAGATCCGAGTACGTTGTCGTGGCCTCATCATCCGTACTTTTGTCTCCTTCACAACTGGACTTTAATTTGATGTCCAGAAAATCGGAACCATTATAGCTGGAAGCATTACCTTCCGGCAGCTCTGATGCTTGACTTCTGAAAATCTCATTATCTTCTGCCTTATCTGCTCCTCCCTCGCTATTGCCAGCATTCGAGCCTGTAAGTTGTAATATTTAAATAATCAAAGCGAGAGACTCCTATTCCTCCTATTTAAACGGTTGTCAATTTATCGATTTGGCGACGTTTTAAAAGTCGATAAGACGATAGATAAATGTGTTGTCTTTTAGTTGATAGCTGGGGTTAAGTTTAGGGATTTTCCAGGGTTGTGAATGGGAATTGGAATCGTGTGAGCTTGCCTAAAGTTTTTATTTCAAAAGAGAATTTTAAATTTAAAATGAAATTTTTAATATTTGTAAGCAAGCCAGCTAGAATTTTAGTTGGTGCTGTTTTTCAGTTTTCCACTCCGGCCTTCTTATACACAAACCTGTTCCCATCTGAAATTTGTTCTATTTGAACAGCGCCTATGAATACCTGTTTTAATATTCTCATATATAGACATCATTACTCCCACTTTAATCTTGTCTAATTTGTCCTAGAATAAGGAAATTATCCCACTTCGACTTTCTTCCATTTAAGCTTCCTTCTACTTCTGAATTCCTTCGCCTTGCGATTACTTGGAACTTATTTGAATATACTCATATGAAGACAACATTCCTTCGTCTTTAATTCTCTCCCATTTGCTTGAGTCCCTCCCTGTACTCACCCTCGCCATGGATGCGCTCATTCTCCATTTGAAAGCTGGCCATGCTCGGATCATGGCGAACCTCAGCGGGCAACGCACGCCAAACCTGCAGCGATTGCTCTGTGACCCGTGTGGCCTTTGCGGTTTCCAAGGGTTGCACTTGACCCTGATGAATTGTTTGATTCGTCTTGTTGCTCATGCTGTTGCAACGTCGCTGCAACTCAATGTTGCAGCTACCATGCGATGGACTTCCCGGTCGCAGTTGACGCAGCACTTGCCACAAACCCATCATATTAGAAACGTTCTGAACTAAATATGAACAAATTTAATATACGTTTAAATGGAGCACTTGAACCGACGGCATGTTCTCGGAGTACGGCTCGAGTTGCGACTGTCGACTGAATCGAGTGTCCAACGAGCAACTCAAACATTTCTGTGGCTTCGTTTCACATCATTCCGGCATTCCAACAGTTGACGAACATTGCTTTCAATAATGAATGAAGGGAAGTGGCATTTTTCCAAATTCCAGGATGAATCGACGCCTGCGCAATAAATTATTTGTAATTTTCTTCATATCATTGTTTTGCTCAGCACATTCGTTGATTTGTTGTATTGTCAACAAGTTTGCTTTGTTAGCCTTCTTCACACACACACAGTGTACAGTGTACACACACACACACACCCTATGAGGTGCAATATTGATGGGGACGTGTCAACAGTTCGCTTAGCTGTCCGCGGTTGCATGATTAATTCACAACTATTTTTTTCGTTTGACCCATTAATTTTGACTGCATGCGACTTCAAGTACCTGAAATTGCGCATACGCCATGTGTGCACATTGAAAGCACGTACGAGCCGAGTTACTTTAACTGCTAAACTAAACTAACAAACAAAAAACAATTTGAGCCGCTTCAATGACAATGACAACGGCGACAACGACAACGACAACGACAACGATAGACGCCACATGCGGCGACTCCAGGGATCTGGTTTTGGATTTGACGTTGACCTCGACACAATCCAATCAAGCAAATACTTGCCAGTGGCCAAACACTTATCAAAGACATTTAATACCCATCTATAAATATAGTATATTCTAAGTCCCAACTTTTCTGAAGTTCAATATATAATCATGCTGCATATATATTTTCACTATTCACTAATTTCAGTGGATGCTGTTATCAAAACAGATCCCTTAACACACGTGGTAAAAATAAAGCATTCTGCTGGCATTAATGAATTCACATAAATTATTTATTTTGTTTATTATTTTTAATAGTTATTAATTGACTAGAAATTGTTAAAGGTCGCATAAGACCTGGGAGACTAAAATGTTCACACAACGTAGCTGAGACAATTTTAATGTTCAATAAGACGGCGTTTTGTGAAAATCAAATTGTAAAAGGGTCAAAGCTCACACTTCGAGAAAATTGATTGTAATATATAAAAAATCAGTTCACTAAGCATAACAGTTCATTACGCTTAGCTGTATTTTTAAATTTTAATAGCTGAACTTTCCGTTGAGTGGAATTGAATGTCTAAATAACGAATGGCTAACTGTTAAATTAACTGTACATAAGCATGCATTCTTTATTGTTGCGCTCTCTGTCTCTCTCTCTCTCTCTCTCTCTCTCTCTTTGTTTTTTCCTCTCATACACACACACTTGTTCACTCTTTCTTACTTTCTGGGTGTTAGATGTCTATAATTTGTTGGTAATTTATCAAAATCTAGATGCTTATCCCGTTGATGGATTATGTTATGGCCAAATTGTGCCAGTTGGTCAATTAGGGGCCAACTTGCAGCATAAGTTAATATCAAAAAAGTGTTTAGTTGTTGCTGCTCTAGTTGATTATTCTTTTATTGTTATTATTATTATTTATTTATCTACTTGTTTGTCATATTAACTAAATAAATCGCCGAGTCACAATAACAACAAACAAGAATTGACATGAAAGTGAACAAGAATGTAAAAAAAAAAAAACAAGTATAAATTGTTTACACAAACTGTAAAATATGGTGCAGCCATGAACAACCCTCACCCACACCCTCAACCCCACTCCCACCTGCACCCACTTCCCTACCCTGCACCCTTACCCTGCTCCCATACCCTGCACCCTTGAGCACCACACGTCGCCCTACACCACAGCCCACTAATAAGCATTAATGGCAGTGGCTTGCTATGAATGGAATGAATGGGCAATTGAATGAATGAATGGAAAGGTAAGTGGGTGAGTGGGGTACACTAAAAAAAATAACAACATCTAAAATCAAGAATATTCTTGTTACATCATTTTTTTTTCCAAAAATAAGACCATTTTGACAAATATAAAACAATAAATGTCAAAATAAAATAATAAAATTATTATAATTTTAAAACCTGTCTAATTTATTTTTATTTATTGTCTTAAGTATTTTATATCGTTTATTGTTATACTTAAGTGTGTAGTCCTGAAAATATAAGAATTTTTGATCTTATTTAAAAGAGCTTGGTCTTATTGAAATCATCTTAGAACCAAGATTTGTTTTCTAAATTTTAAAATTTTATGTTCTCCACCTGAGACATTTACACCAATATTCTAATAATGAGACAAATATTCTTATAATGAGACCAAAATCCTGATTTTAGAATATTTTTTATAAGTGTGTGTGATACGGTGGGTGGCTCTAGTGGGTGGCATTTTTGACTTGTGCTTGACAAGTAACGCGCAAAATTTTTGTTGTTATTCCATAACTGGGCAAAAAGGCGGACACTGGACAATGGCCTCTCATTCGAGGTGTGGCAAGCGACCGTAACGGACGTGAACGGACGTGTTTAAGCGTGTACAAACGTGTATTACTAAATTACGATTATATACCTTCCAATTGTAAGGTCTGACGAAAATGCCATTCTTATCGGCATACCAGATTTCTGTATGATGGGCTGCGGCTCGTCCATGGAGACACGGTCGAGTGCTAGGTCGAGCGAGCAGGTGCCAAATGCAGCGCTGCGTTTACAACAAAATGGCGGCGACAACGTAACGGTAATTTTGTCTAAACATCTATCGAAAAAATCGGGGAACGCTAACATTTTACGCAGTCTTATTCAAACTACTTAATATTGACTAAATTGCGATTTTTTCCTAATTAGTAATGTTGAGTAATTTAAGCAAAACTGACTATAATTAATACATTTAGCCAAAAAAATAACACATATTTATATTAATTTATGACATACGGGTATGACTTTTTCCCAATATTTTTGCGAGTTCTTATAAAAAATCCGATAGGAAAAAATAAGTTACAATAAAGCTTATTCACGATTTTAATTAGAACATTGTCCGACAATATGTGCACCTGGATGAGCAAATCAGTAAAATGGAGGGCGGATGTACAGGTCCGAGACTGGGTACCGCCGAGGCATGGATCGAGCATTTGCAGGCCAAACGCGATGCCATGCTGGGCCTGGAAGGGATGCCTAGAACTCCGCTAACGGAAACGAACGCTGGCGAGTCACGTGGCGAGTCCGAGGCACTTCCGTTGACCTTGAGAAGCGAACGCACGGCGAGTGAAATTGTCGCCAACACGCCCACCAACGACCTGGCCCAGGTGAGTGGCACTCAGTGGGGTACAATTAACGTCTTAACGGCCTTAACTTGTGAGCTACTTAATGATTATTATACTCATTTTTCGTTCATAAGAAGTGTGTATTGTAATCGTTGTAATGTATATAACACTAACAAGGAAGAGTGCGGACCATAAACAATATATATTTTCTTGATCAGCACGAACAGCTGTGTCGATATTGTTTAGACCAAGTTTTCAAATTTTGTCATCTTTTATAAAAAACACACATGTATCTTGTTCAATACAAGAGCTATTCTACAAGAAATTAAAGTGTTTTCAAAATATACACTCTCCAATAACCACATTTTCAAAAAAAAAAAATTCTTTTTTTATGCCGTAAATTTTTTTTTATTCCAATTCTTCGTAGAAATATTAAATAAAATTACAAATATTTTAAAATATATTTTTAGTATTTTGTAACGTTTGAGTTTGCTATTCATAGACACAACTAACATACAGTTTGAGAAGAAAGTGTTTTGACAAAATCTTAAATTTACACGAAGTCTTTTGCAAAAAAAATATATTTATTTTATTATATGAATTTGAATTTTATTTCTTACGTACTCATAGAACAATTAAAAAAAGTAATTTTTTCAAATTGAACACTTTCTTGACCTACTGTATTTAAATTGAGTATCGATTATACTATAGTCAGGGTCTCGAATATAAATAATTGTGGTAATATGTGTATGGAATATGATTATGACATCGATCTGGAACTTATAGCTGGCGCACAATCTGGGCGTGATTGGCGATCCACGAAAGGCTTCTATGCACGAGGACTTCTTTGCCAATTTGAGCGAATCGGCGCTCTACTTACTAAGCATACGTTACTATGGTGAGCTGCTGGAGCATACGAGGCAGCGGGTCAAGACACTTTCCGCTAGCTATGCAGAGTTAAATGAGCTCTATGTGAATCAGGACGGCATCATTGCCTACATTAGCGGCGGAACTTATATGACCCGCCTCGAGGAGAGCATCGACGAGCAGCTGGAGTCGGCGCGGGACACTCGCGACAAGCTGGGCAGCGCCTTGGAACAGTGGCGCATCTGTGGCACCCTACTCCGTGCGGCGGCCAACTCATCCACGCAGGCACTGAAGCAGTGGCGACACCTGAACAGGATAATGTGAGTATTCCCTCACTAGAATCATGTTGCGTTTCGATCAGACTTAAAAACGGGATCAGTGATCATTAACCGTTTCGATCAGGGTTTGAATCCGAATCAGGGATCATTAACCGTTTGAACTATGTTACCGTAACTAAAAAGCACTAAACGAGTAACCGATTAGTAACCGATTCATGTAGTTTCGGATTAATCAAGAAATAAATTCAGTGAGGAATGAAAACCGTAACCGCAATCGAAATTGTTAACCGGTATTAGCCGATTTAAATTTGAACTCGTAAATAATTCAAATTATTATTCAAACCGAGATAACTGTTCAATCAAGCATTAAATTTAGGTACATTCATGGTTTCACTAACTAATTATTTAATATTTGTATTAAAATATTTTCAAAATATTTAAAAAAATATTTTTTTGCTGCTTATTTATATTTTTCTTTCTTTACCTTCCTTTCGTTTTTCTAGTGATCCGAAACAAAAACTGGAATCGGCATTGGACTGCCGCAGTTTGCTGCATGCCTCACTGACGTCACTGGAGGCCGCTCAACTGGCGCTGCCGCACGTGGAACTCAGGTATATGAGTCATCGGCAGGTGCTGGCAGTCAATCACTGCAATACCTATTTAATAACAGACATTTCCAGCACAGCGCGGTAAGTAACGCATTTTAATTGAATTTTGAATTCACTTATATAATTTCCATTTTTTTTTCCAGCTACGAGCACACGAGTCGCGTTTTTAACAGCTACGAGGCGAGCATGTCCAAAACTTGCACCTGGCTCTATGATACATTCAACAAAACGCTCCGCAGAGACTTTGATAAGGCCGAGGAGACAGTGCGACGATTGGCCCAAACACTGAGGGAGCATCGAGAGGAAATTTTCAGTGCGGCACGCAAGTGAAGCATATAACCAGGGATTAACCGATTAACTGTAACCGGTATTAACCGTTTGAAATTGGTAACCGTTACTGAAACGCTAATCGAAACAAGACTTTTTTGTTGTATCGAAACTGAAAAACCGATATTGTTCTAACAGAAAAAACCAATTGATAACAGATTCATGTATAATTGTTAGTTTCGGTTCAGTCAAGCATTACGTACGAACATAACATAAAACCTAACTCGAACTGATCGATTCGGTTTGATACCCTGTCTATAACAATTAATTTATCAGTTATATTTTACAAAAATAAATGTGATCAAAATTTGTATCATATAACAAAATAAAATTAGGTTCATAAACATTTTTTTGCTAGGTTTTGCCTTGCAAAGCTAGTAAAATAAATAATAAGTGCCTAGGAATCTTTGAAACTGACATTAACTATTGCTCCAGGTTTGTATAATTATATTGTTTAAAAGTATTTATAATGAAACATAAACGAACAATTTATGTAAGGTCCTAGTACCAATAGCTCTTAACGGGAATACGTTCCTCCTTTATGCCCATTTCCTCCATGATGTCCATTTCAAAGGTGGACAGCTTTGGTTGGAAGGTAATCTCGCCCACCACAGCAGCGGTTGTATCCTTATCGCGCTCAATGTATGCATTTGGTGTCTTATAATCGTGGGTTTGATTGTTGGTCTCCGGAATGGGAATGATGCGACCGGAACGCAAAGACACCCGTACCTTTTCACCCTCCTCGGTGAAACGCCACTCAAATTCAGTGCCCTGAAGGTCAGATGGATCTACCAGACGTATATCCTTGGTGACATGCAGCGGGGCTTCGGATTTTATGATAATTCCAGGGAATTCCTTCTCGGCGCCGACGCGCCTATAATGCCAATTGATGCCCTCAACAATAACCCAATTGCGCTCGGAGATTACCTGTGTGACAATGCCCTGCTTGCCCTTATCCTTGCCAACCAGCACTTCAATACGATCGCCGCGGAAGTAGCTCCAATCCTCTGAAACAATCAGTAAAACGAATCCATATAAGAAAATTAAAAATCATAATTAGAATACCACAGTTGGGCGAAATAATAACAATATATAACTAGGAATCTTGTAAATAAAAATGATTTGTTAATTTTAGTCAAAAAAATTTATTTTAACTCTAATTGTTTTATCTAATAAAAGTTTTTTTTTAGTAAAAATTAAATAATAGAAAATAAATTAATAGAATAGAAAATTAGTGGAAAAAAATATCTGGAAAATTTGTAAATAAAAATGATTTGTTGATTTTTATCATAACTTTATCCATTTAACTTGTACTTTTCGACTTAAATAAAAAAAAAAGAAATATTAGTAAAAAATAAATAAATAAAAAAGAAGATATACTCTATTTCAAATCCTCTGAAAGAATTAAGTATATCACTTCATATAATAGTATTGACAATTAATAATTAGAGTGCCTCAATTGGGCGCAAAAATAACAATACAAAACTAGAGAAAAAAATGAATTGAAATCAAACCAGATAAATTTCTATGAGAATATTAACATGTTTAATATTCTGTTTTGGGGTGCAGTACCCTAGAAACTTAGTTATTTTTAATTTTAATCATAAAATTTAAGCATAATAATTTATTTGTTGGAAGTTTTAATAAATTATTTTATGATTTTTTGATAAAAATACAATAGATAAACACCATTACTAAATGGCTTTTAAAATTGTATATTTTATTATTTTATAAAATTTTTTCTTATCAAAAAATAAGAATAAAATATAATATATAAATAAAATATTTTGATAAACTTTATTGATTTTAATATAACTTTAAAAGAAGTTGTTTTCTTGTACGAAAATAATAATTATTATTAAATATTAAGATAAAAATTATATTTTTTTAAAATTATTTTTAATAAAATTACTCTATTTCCATCTTAATTTAGTAAGCTTTAAATGTTGTACTCAGTTTTTGCCGCCTCTTTTTGCACGAGTATCAAGGCACCAAGGTACCGAATACCGGTGCCAAGTGCACCTTTAGGAAATAATCTTTATCTCACTTATCAGACTTAACTCACTTACCGATTGCTTCTACGAAGACTTTGCGTCTCATTGTGCCCGGCATGTTCTGTTGCCGGAAGTGTCCGGTCCATGGCCGGTTTGTGGTGTAACGAAAGCGTTTGCGCTCAACTGTGCTGGGTACATAATTAACTTCACGCGGCGTTTGCCAATAGACCTGTAAACAAATCGCACATTAATACAGAAATAAAAAGCTTAAGCACTCATTGCGACACTTGTTACGTGAGCGTCAAGAATTCTTATAGTTAATTCAAAGCACAATTTTCTTGCCTGCTTCTTGCTGCGTTCAATGTATTCCTTTGGCAGATTAGAGAAGTTTTTTAATTTACTAGCCAAAAACTGTGTTATGCGCATTTTTCGACTATTCTTGAATTTACAACGCAGAGCAAAATAAATTTATAAATGCGGTTTGGTAAACAGCTGTTTTGGTTTTGCCATTCACAACGAAGCTGCGACAAGTTAAACTATCGTAGTATCGGTATTTTTGATATCGATATTCCACTTGTCGAAGAAGATGAAAAATATTAATATCGGTATTTTATTTTGTCATCGGTATTGTATTGCTATCGATATCCCGCTTGTGTAAAGTACTCGAAGAAGAAGCATCTCTGGTTTTGCTGCTGTTTTTCTTGTCTAAATTACGTGAGAGCGATGCAAAAAATCGGCTTATAATAACAAATTGGTAATGCTCGAGTACTTAACTATTTACACGTGCGAGTGCACGGCCATTAACTTGCGCGCCGTTGCGACGACAGCAGTTAAAAAAGAAGAGAGCGCTTAGTCATAGTTGCACACACACACATACAGACACTGATAAAAAAGATAAACAAACGAACAATTAACTGACGTCAAAAGAAATAATTATAAAAATGTCCTACCACATCGTAGATATGACGGATGCCTCCGAGCCAGAGCCCGTGCTGCTCTCAAAGCACGCCAAGAACCTGCTGCGCTTCCTGCATTTGTTGCCCGCCCGCATGTCCTCGCATGACAGCACCAGGTAAGAATAACAAGGACTCCGACTCAGTCATCGACTCACTCTCTCTCTCTCTCTCTCTCTCCTCTTCTTTGCAGGAGCACTATTGTATTCTTCGCCATCTGTGGCCTGGATGTGCTCCAATCCCTGCACCTGGTGTCCCCGCAACTGCGCGAGGACATAATCAACTGGACATACGGCGGATTGGTGTTGCCACGCGAGCAGGAAAAACGTTGCGGCGGTTTTATGGTGAGCATTAATAAACCAGTCACACTCCCTCCCACTGAGACATGATACGATACGATGGACAAACAAGACCAAAACAAACACACAATACAAAAAAAAGTGACTTTATCATTATACGTGGCACTGCAGCAGCCACTGCGACAGTCGCTCAGTTCGTCAGTTGCTCAATCCTATAAATGATGTCAACAGGGGTTGACACTCTTACAGTAACAAAATTAACAATAAAATGATTAATAAAAACATATGAGAGTTACCCGTTTAGAAATATCAAACCAGTTGAACAGAATTTGCATGTATTAATAGAAAATCCCAATTGCGCTATTTTTGAATGAAGAATTCTAGAAAAAATATAATTTGTTTAATTTTTAAGTAATTCTGAAATAAATGAATTTTTTTCTATTATTTTCATTCACATAAAATAACTGAAATAACAATTAACATTTGATTTGATATTAAAATCTTATAACTTTTTTATATTGGGACTAAAAAAATTAAGAAACCAAATTATTTCTTTACTTATTCCATGAATTAAAAATTACCAGGTGCTCTATATTTATAAAATAAAATTTATTATTATTTTTATTTTTGCTTTAAATTAATTTGAAATAATTAATTAACAAATTTTATTATAGAAATTTTAAAAAATTTTAATGCTATATTGTATATTAGTTTTCTTGCTATTTTTATATACAAGTAAAAATTCCATCAAATTTTTAAATTTGCTTATAAAAGTCAACAAATTATTTATTTTTTTCTATTTTCCCCTAATATACGTGTATATACATATAATTCAGATCTTTTCATAAATGAATACTTAACTCAAAATGCTATTTATATTTATACTGGTAGGATTAGCTCTCCGCTCTCTATCTCATAATCGCTTTCTCTCTTACAATTTTTTAAAACAGCAATTGTTATGCATAATTACCTTGAGGTGTATTTGTATTTGTTGCCGTTACCTGTCAATTCAAACTGTTATCAACTCGACATGCTTTGCCACTTTGAGGGAATACCATTTACACATATTTATCGATACCGCCTCCGACTTTATCTTGCAGTCCGTCATACAAAAGTATTATCAGCAAGAATTTTGTTTAGCAAATACATTTTTCTATTTCTTCCACTTTTTTCTTTTAAATTAGCATACTAATAATAGTTGATTATTAATAAATATATAGTGCAATAAAAGAAAAATATTTTATCTGAAATTCAAAAATAATAAATTTATAATAAATAAAAAATTTCTAAATTAGTATACTAATAATAAAACGATGGTGCAATAAATGAAATTAATTTCGTGTCATCGCTTTCAGGGTTGCCGTGCGATGTTGCCGCAGACTGAGGATGCTCAGGTACTGGAATGCATGAGAAAGTATCAGTGGGGTCATGTGGCAATGACGTACACCAGCATCGCAGTGTTGGTCACACTGGGCGACGATCTGTCCCGGCTCGACCGCAAGAGCATCGTCGACGGAGTGGCGGAGGTACAGCGTCCGGATGGGAGTTTCAGTGCCTGCGTTGATGGCAGCGAGAATGACATGAGATTTGTGTATTGTGCTGCCACCATTTGTCATATGCTCGATTATTGGGGCAATGTGAACAAGGAGAGCATGTTTCAATTTATAATGCGTAGTCTGCGCTATGATTACGGATTTAGTCAGGAATTGGAGGGCGAATCCCATGGTGGAACCACATTCTGTGCATTGGCTGCCTTGGAGTTGAGCGGTCAACTGGATCGTCTGGATGCAACGACTGTGGAACGCATTAAACGCTGGCTGGTCTTCCGTCAAATGGACGGGTTTCAGGGACGCCCCAATAAGCCAGTGGATACGTGTTATTCCTTTTGGATTGGAGCTGCGCTGCGGTTGCTTAACTCCTTTGAGCTTACCGACTATGCCCAAAATCGTGAATATATATTGAGCACACAGGATAAGATGATTGGTGGCTTTGCCAAATGGCCACAATCCTCGCCAGATCCCTTTCACACGTACCTGGGCCTCTGTGGACTCGCCTTCACCGGTGAGGCGGGCCTAAACGCTGTTATGCCCAGTTTAAACATCTCAATGGCGGCCTATTCCCATCTCAATCAATTACATCAACGCTGGCGGGCCAACAAAGGTCTCAGTCAAGACCTTGTGCAGTTGAAGTTGACTGCAGATAGAGTTGGAAATGGAACAGCCAATGGAACAGCCAAGACTACCTCGAGTTCGCCTCTAGTATCACAACAATGATGGGAAATGTTAATGCACACACTACTATATTTAATTGTACGCTTATAATTAGCATTTATTGCTAGTGAACAGACTTTTCATAAGTAAAAAGTTGGCAATTGTTGTTGAACTTGTGTGGGTTTTTTTTTATTTAAAATACTGTCTAAAAGCTGCTCTATTTAATGTACTATACAGTTTTGCCAGTTACTTATTTACATACATTGTTTATAATTATAATAAAGTACATACAATTAACAATAGTTGGACTTCAGCCAGAGTATATAAGTTTCAATATAATTTTATTATTGCCTCTTTTCACCACAAAGTTTATAATGATTTTTCATCGTTTTACACATTTTTTTGTATTTCCAAAAAATATGAAAATGGTTTTAAATTTAATAATAAATTTATAATTTTGTATAAATAAAAACTTATATTGAAATACGTCTATTTGCTGCCTGTACAAATACCAACAATGTACATTATTTTTTGGTATTAAATTGTGAAATTGCTTTTAAATTAAATTAAAATAATTTATTATAAATTAAACAAAAATAAACATTTATAAATAAAATATATATAAATTGAAATATGTCGAACTTTTACATGTACAAATATTAAGAAATGTTTTATTTTTGAAAAGAAATAAAATGTGTAAATCCGTCGAAAAATGTACATGTACTTTATAGTAGTGAAAAGCAGGAACAATTATATTTAATTAAAAAAAAAAAGATTTCTTACTATTAATAATAATTTAAATAATAAAAAATAAATATTACATTTCAATTTTTATATAAAAATTAAACCAGATTTTCTATTTTTTTTTAAATCAATAGTTATTTTTTAATTTTGAGTATTGGTATATATATATATGGCCTTTTGGAACATATGATATATCATATGAAAAGGATTGGGCCACACATAGTGAATACCACTTGGTTTCAAAGCTTTGTAAATTAAATGTATTCTAATCATTTATTTTTAATTTTTATTACAAAAATTGAAATATTATTTGTCTTTTATTTTTATTTTAATCTTAAATGTTAAAAAAAAGTAATATTCACGTCAGAAAGCGAAACCAACCGAAAGTCCTTAAAATCTCCAAATATTTCTAAGAGATTTTAGGATTGTTTCGATTTCTGTGGTCACCCGGAGTATACAAAAATTTTAATTTAGTTTTTTAATTTGAATACTTAAAAATTTTATCAAAAAAGAGAGTTAAAATTTATTATAATAATAAAAATATTAACCATTTGCGATCCTTTGTGAAAACATTACAAAGGATTAGCCTAAATTAATGAATTAATTGTATTAAGCTATTCAGCTGCCTGTACTGTAAACATATTTACAGATGAATTGCCTCCAGTTGGAGAATCATTATTTGTAGCTGAATTTCTCTTTACACCTGTAGGTAGAGACGATGCTGGGTGGCGGGAAGGTTATAGCTAGAGATGGGTCGATCAATGTGCAGGCGTCCACGTAGAGGCGCCAACACGCGTTCCGTGACCAGATGACAACGTTGGATCATCAGGGATTGCAGTTGAGGGCAGCTTTTGGTCAAGGCGCTGTAGTTGTGAACCGTGGATAAGTAGAGATAGAGCGGGAGAGCGAGAGCGAGAACGAGGCAGGAAGACAAAGAGAAAGAAAGAGTAAGGGAAAGCGTTGTTGGGACTAATAAACAAGAAAATCACTGGGATAGAAATCGTTAATGTTGTAGGCGGCATTGTGGTCATTGTCCTGGCGCGGCCGTGGTCGATCAATTTGGACTCGCGGACGCAGCGGCGCCAAGGAGCGTTCCGTGATTCGATGACAGCGTTGAATGAGCAGCGACTGCAGCCGTTTACACTGCACGCTGAGTGCGCTGAAAGAGATGTGTGCAGTTGAGTCGCGACCCTTCAGAACTGAACTTCATGAAAAACGTTGAGGAAACGTCGAAATAATACTCCCTAATCATTGAGAATACTTTGAGGATATTGTAAGCAAAACAACATTGAGGAATTTGAGTTTCTACGAATATGGAGTGAGAAATATATATTTTTTTTTAGCCATTTTCGCATGAAAGTGAAAAAAAAAATTATTTAAAATATATTGTTATATTGATAAGGGTTCGGTTTAGAGGCTTGAGCCATAGGCTCGGTTCACAAACTGGTGGTGGTTCGAATCTTTGTTCAATTTAATATTTAATTGTTTTTTGTTTGTTTATTTATTTTTATATTAATTTATATATCAAAAAAAAAATTCGAATTTGTAATAACAATCTAAATATATTTGGAGATATTAAAATGATTTTTTTTGCTCGGAGAGAGGTGAGTAATTTTGGAAAAATTATTAAATTAAAGTAATTATTTTATTTTCGAATCGAAGCTTTTATTTAAGATAGTAAATAATTTCAACGGTTTGACTAAAAGCCAGAACCGAATCGGCTCTGCGAGGCTCAGAATCAGTTTTGAGACTTGGATGTATTTATAATTTTTTGATTGATTTTTATAATTTTGTTTTTTAATTTTATTGCTTTCTATTTTTGTTACTTTTAATTTCAATGAATTTACAACTACATGCATTATACATTGACGAAGTGGGTTAATTTGTATGGATTTGTAAAAAAAAGTGCTTCAATTGACTTTACAGTTATGGTTTCTCAGGCAATCCTTTTTAGAATTCATCGTAGATTACGTTTTTACTAATCGCTTTGTCGCGAAAAAAAAATTGACCCAATGTAAGGTATATTTTAAATATTTTTTATTGTTTGTTTATTTAGCATGGCACAGAGAGGCCCTCGAATCCAGGGTATCAAACTGAAACTCTAACAATAACGAAACAATTGGCGCCTATTTTCAAATACGAAAAGTCGCCCGTAAAACTAACAACAAATTGACAACAACAAGGGCAAGGAAACGAAGGGGAAAGGAATTCTGAAAAGTGCAGAGACACAAATACACACACACACACACACACACAGGGGTACTTACTGGACACCATAGTCGGAAATGGAGGAGCATCCGATGAGATTAATATGCTCGAGTTCGCGACAATAGTTGCCAATCTGTATGAGCACCTGATCCGTCACACTGGGCGTATTGGCCAACGACAGAATCGTCAGTTTGTTGAGCTTCCTGAAAAAGATGATGAGACAACGTTCGCCAATTGCACCACAATGCGATATATCGAATTCTAGCAGTTTGCTCTGATGCAGCGTCAAAGCATCGACAGCGCCCGTTGTCAACCATTGGCATTTGGAGAGCTTCAGGATACGCAGCTCCTTGCACTGCACGATTATCGGTTGCAGGGAGAGAGCAGTGATATTGATGCATTCGTTTAAATTGACGGCGCTTAGACGCTGCTTGTTGTTCTCCAACAGTGGCAGCAACAGCTCATCTGTTAGCCACGTGCATCTGGCCAAATGCAAATGTTGCAGGCGACGACAACAACGCGCCAAGACCTTAAAGCCCAGCTCAATATTGCTTGTGTTATTCCCGGATAAGTGCAACTCCTGGCGCATCTCCAGCGCCGATTCCGCAAAGCGTAATCCCGTGCGCGAGCAACTGCGCAAATTGAACAAGTCCTTGAGCGACAGGTAGATGGACAATTGTGGTATGAGCACATCATCCCAGCTTATGTCGAATAATGTGAGTTCTCCATCTCCATAGCTGAGTGGTCGTCGCATCCACATTGGACTCGGTGTGCGTGCTGGCGTTCTGCTGCCCATGGCAGCCAAATGTGTCTCCTCTTCAATGTGTAGCGTACACATGTTATCAACGTAATATTACGTGATTTCTCACAGTATACGATTCAATGTAATTCTACGCAATAAGCAAACCAGCCAATGGCTAATGAATGTTGTTTACAAATGAACAGCTGATTTACGCAGGCGCTACACGAACCATCGTTTGAACGAACTATATAAGCAACAATTTGGGATCAGTGCTGCCAGAATCTCTGAGGCATAAATTGCTAGATTTGGAAAAAAAGTTGCTAGAATCTGCTAAAAATTTTATGACAATCGCTAAAAAAAATGGAACATGATTTCATATCTTAAGCAATTATATTAACAGTTAATTAAAGTATAATTATAATGTATCTTACTCGTCAGCTTTACTTAAATCAGCGTACTTCTCATTGGCAGTAATTTGCGTCTAGTAAAAAAGTGCTTCTAAACTTTTTGGCATTTTAAGCCAATCACAAAACACAGCAATAGAGTGCGCCAACACTTTTAAGTTGTTCATATAATAGAACCACTGGGTTAAATACAATTTCTGATATCTTTATGAACTATTGTTTATCGTAATTTGTGCCATTAATTTTAAAATGTATAAAACAAGACAAAATTGCTCATTCAAGTAAACTAAAGTTAGTGACTCGTTCAATAAAACACTCGAATCAATGAACGAACTTATGGGCAGCAATTAAGGATTTAGTTCGTTCGTTCACTTTAGTGATGCGTTCAATTGAACTAAATAAGCGATTTGATACAACTCTAATAAATATCGGTCAAACCGATAACAAGATAATCGTTGAAAATGCCGATCTTTGCGATTTAGTCTTCTTATTGTGGTTAAAAATTTCAAAATAACCAACAATTGTTCACAGTAATGTCAGTTTGCACATCCGCTGAAATAGCCGAAAAGCGGCGAATTGCAATAGCCAAGCTGCAGGCGAAAAAGGCACATGAACAATCCGCCAATTCAAGTACAAATGCAGCAACAAGTGCGAGTGAACAATTGAGCGCCAAGACAGCAGCGTCCAAGTTTTACAATTCGCCGCCACAAAACAACAGCTCCAACTTTAATAATAACAACAACAACAACAGCAATAAAAGCTCCGCCTTTCTGAATGCACTCAAAGCCATCAAGTCCACGAGCTCTCGGGAATTGAGTCGTGCTGCAGCTCATCCTTATCAGCGTCCCAATGGAGTAAACAAACCCATATTGTCGCTTAGCCCAGAGAAACAAAATCCGTCTGTCACCTTGGCACCGGTATTTGTCAAATCCATCACCTGCCGAGTATATTTGATAAGTGCCAAGAGATTTGCTGTAGACGCCTCAGGTTACCATGAGAAGCTCATTGAAGTGTTTAAGAGAATGCCAACAAAATCCTACGATAGTCAAACACGCATCTGGAATTTTGACTTGACGGATTACCTGGCGCTGCAGCAGCATGTGGGCGATCTCAAGCCACATGTTGTCATTGGCACGATACCAAAGAAAATCATTGACATGTGTATACAGACTCCTAAGCCGATGGATTGCAGCGTATTGGCTTCTATTAACGCCACGTTGGCTGACAAGTTAATGCCCTTTCAGAAGGAGGGTGTATGGTGAGTTTAGACTGTCTCATTATCCCTGTTTATCTGTTCCAACTGTTATTTTATAACTATATCTTTTATTATAATTACAGCTTTGCCATTAGTCAGCATGGACGTGTTATGATCTGTGATGAAATGGGCTTGGGCAAGACATATCAAGCTCTTGCTGTTGCCGACTATTTCAAGGAGGATTGGCCACTGCTCATCTGCACTACAGCAAGCACACGCGACTCTTGGGCCCGGCACATTGCCGAGCTGTTGCCATCGGTGCCCATACACTATGTCCAAGTACTGGCCAACAATCAGACTTATATGGGCGATGCCAAAGTATTGATTGCCAGCTACAACATGATGGAGCGCAACATGGACAAGCTGCTGCAGCGTCAATTTGGCATGATCATTTACGATGAATCCCATACACTCAAGAACGGCAAAGCCAAGTGCACCGTGGTGGCAAAGCGTCTTGCTGAGAAAGCCAAGCGTGTAATCCTTCTGTCCGGCACGCCAGCTTTATCACGTCCCCTCGAGCTCTTCACCCAACTGCAGTTGGTCGGCAGTCGCTTTATGAATTTTATGGAATTCAGTAAGTTTTAAATGCTTTTATTAAGTAATTTCATTTAAATTTGCTTTGTTTTAAATATTAGCCTCTCGTTATTGTGATGGCAAGCAGACAACTTTCGGTTGGGATGCCAATGGCCAATCGAATCTGGATGAACTGAAGGTGATTTTGATGCTCAAATATATGCTAAGGCGCACCAAGGCTGAGGTGTTACCGCAGCTAGCCGAAAAGAATCGGTAAGTAGCTAAAATCTCCGAAAAATTTAATTTAATTAATCATTGCCGAAATCTGCAATAAAAGCACATATTAATTATTTTTGCAATATACATTATTATTAAAAAAATTCAAATTGAAATTTAACTTTTTTATTATTTTATTTAAAAGTCATATTGTAACACTAAACTACGATTTTTGATTATTTGCTATAAAAAAGTTACAAATAAAAGATACCTTGTTTCTTTTGTTTTACATATAACACACATAGTTCTAAAACCTGTACTGGATCTGTTAGCCAAAATTAACGGCTTTATTTTAAGTTCCGGAACAGGACCTGTAACCGAAAAAAATACTTTTTCAAGCAGCGAATACCGAAACGTTTATAATTTTTCCAAAAATAATTTAATAACTATATATCAAAAATTTGGATTTTTAAAGTTGCTATTAAAATATAAATATAAATAAAATTAATATAATTTTGACTTGTGAAGCAACTAGAACAAATGTAGGACCATCTTCAAACTTTTATTACTTTGGCAACACCGCATCGATTTTAATACCATTTCTATCATGGTTTGTTCCCTGAATTCATTCTCCATTCAAATTTTATAAAATTCGTAAAAAAAAAAAACATTTCCCTGGATCTGGATGTTGATTTTCATGATACAGGTCCCCTGTTTGGAACTTTGGAAGTTTTAAATCTTAAGTTTTAACTTTTAATCAACTCCTAATATTGTAATTACTATAAAACAGTACTTTAATAAATAGTCACGCAAAATTGGATAAAAATTTTGACTTGACTGTTGTTGCTCCGCTATCTGTTCAGGTTTGATTCCCTAAAATGAATACACATACCATCACATTTTTTTAAGGCATGAATATTAAGAATCTTATTTTTATTTAAATTATAAAGAATTCTACAAATGTAGTAAAAATATTAATGAGTATTTTTACATTTTCGTAATTCACGACTTATCTCAAAGATATATAAAATTTAATTGCAATATTTCTTGCAAACGCATTAAATATATGACTTCATTTATAGGGAAACAGTTGTGCTGGATCCAGCACTGGTGTGGACTAATGATGATGCCAAAACAAGTATAAATAATCTAAATACGGAGCTTCAATCAGCCAAGGGTCGGTGCAGAGAGGAGGTCTTACTGCGCTTCTATGCGCGAACTGCAGAGGTCAAAACAAGAGCAGTGTGGTAAGTTGATAAATCAATTCTATACAAAGATTTTTATTAATATTTGCCTTATTCATAGCTCCTATCTTAAGACTTTAATTAAGGAGAACATGAAGTTTATTATATTTGCACATCATCGAGTAATGCTGGATGCCATTACTGATTGTCTGATTGCACTTAGAGTCAATTACATACGCATAGATGGACAAACCCGGAGTGATCTCAGAGCTGACTATGTAGACACCTTTCAAAAGAAGAGCAACTGCAAGGTTGCGGTGCTTTCCCTAAAAGCCTGCAATTCCGGCATTACGTTGACCGCAGCCGAAATGATTGTATTTGCCGAGTTGGACTGGAATCCAAGCGTATGTTTGAATTTAATTATATTCTATAATTATAATTATAATTAATAAATTGTGTTTGATATGATTGAATTTCACAGACTCTGGCGCAGGCAGAGAGTCGGGCTCATCGTATTGGTCAAACAAAACCAGTAGTGTGTCGCTATTTAATGGCCACTCAAACTGCAGATGATACCATCTGGAATATGCTTAAGAACAAGCAGGAGGTGCTCAGCAAAGTGGGCATCTTTGCGGAGAATCTACAGCAGGCAACGCACACAGCAGCACCCACAACGGTGAGATAGAAACTATAGATTGTTTTAAAGCTATCTTAATACTTATAATTATATTTTATAATCATTCTTATCATTTCTTTTTAGTCCCAAAAAATTGATCAGTTTTTCTCACCCACCAAATCAACAGATGTACAGGTTAAAACTGGGAAAATACAAAAATACTTTTCTCCACAGCCGCAAACTTCACCGACAAGTGAAACACACAATAATGCTGAGAACCATAAGACAGATACGGCTCTGGATATAGCTTCATTTTTCACTGAAGATGATGATGATGCATTTAAGGATTTTATTTTCTAATACAAATATATATGGATCAATCAAGATACATGTATAAAGTCAATCTGTAAGTAATCCTATCAAAACTTAGCTGTATTTTTAAATCAATATCATGGTTTTCAGGTCTTGGTTTTCTGATTGGTTTTTAAATGATATTAAATGTAAAGATTATGGATACGAATCAGGATTACTTTCTAAGATTATATAATAAGTTAAATTCAATCTCTAAATATGAAGAATGTGGGTACGATTCAGGATACAGCAGCATTATTTAGTAAATATTATTTCAAGGATTTGGTTTCCTGATTGTTTAGTTCTCTTAATGTTATTATACAAATACACAAAATGCAATCTGTAAATGTGAAGTTTGTCTTTCAGCCCAGATAAGATAAAAGTAATTATTGGATGATATATGCATCCATTCCATTTGTTAGGCATTGTTTATTTTGGATTCTCGGGCTTTTTTCGCGCATGCTCCTCAGCGAGTGAGGTATGACAAATTGTTTGGGAGTCGTCCCTGGCAACAACTCAAATAACTAAATAAGTAGTCAGGATAACTTTTGGAATTGACTCAAAACGCACAAGCTTAATATAAATAAATAAAGACATGGACTCCTCACAGGGCGACAATGTTGACCTTATGGGCCAAGAGGAGGAGGAGGATTTGGGCGACGATGAGCTTGGCATATCGTTCCTGCAAGACATCATAGAGTTGGAGTAAGTGTATCCTACTCATCCAGCTGATGGAGGTTACAGGTAATACTCTGTGACTAATTTTACAGACACTCCTTTGGCTATGACTGCAAGCGACTCTTCAACCTGGTCTTGTTGGATGATGACACACTGATCTTTGTTTCCGGCAACTTTCTGCATTACTTTAGCATATCCCGGCGTGAGGTGACCTTCCGTGAGACTGTTTTCGGCTGTGGCATTGGCTTTATAACGAAAAACGAACGGCCGGAATTTAAGGATCTGTTTACTGTGGGCGAGAATGGACCGCGTCCGACAATCTTCATCTATGAATATCCATCGCATGATGTACGGATCAAGCTGACGGGTGCGGCCAAGACTTGCTTTACGGCGGGTTCCTACAATGCCAGTGGTGAGTTGTTTGCCTCACAGGCGGGCTATCCGGATTTCATTATAACCATCTGGCGATGGGAGCGTGCTGAGGTTGTGCTCCGTGCCAAATCCTTTCAGAGTAACATCCTCTTCGTGCACTTCTCCGAATACAATCCAATATTGCTGTGCTCCTCCGGCCTGAGTCACATTAAGTTCTGGAAGATGGCCAACACATTCACGGGCCTGAAACTCAAGGGCGATCTAGGTAGATTTGGCAAGACGGATTTCAGTGACATCCACGCGATGTATATGCTGCCCGATGAGAATGTCATCTCCGGCTGCGACTGGGGCAACATGTTGCTGTGGGAGGCGGGTCTCATCAAGTTCGAGATATGCCGAAAGGGAAGAAAACCGTGTCATTTAAAGCCCATTACCAGGATTACGATGAAGAATGGCGAGGTGACCACGGTGGGCATGGATGGTTATGTTCGTGTCTGGTATTGGGAGACTGTTGATCTGGCCGATCCACCCGAGGATGATTTGTTTGTCGAAATCGATCCGATCTATGAGTTTAAGATCTCCAATGTCGAAATCCGTGCCATGCAAAAGATTAAACCTTTCGAGGAGACAGACTTTGGCTATTATGCCCAGGATGGCAACGGAGGCATCTGGTTTTGTGACATCAATACCTACGATGTGCCACGCCCACCACGTCGGCTTTATTCCTGCGTGGGTGGACGTGTCCTTGCCGCCCAAATGTCGCCCATCTCGCCGCACATGTTGGCACTCTCCGAGTCGGGCAAGATATTTGTCTACGACTTTGAGGCACAGCGACTGCTGCTCGAGAAACAGTTTGCGGGTAATGGTGTGGATATACTCTGGATCGATACACAGATTTCTAGCCTGGGCACAGAACTGGTTGCCGGATTTGAGGATGGCATACTGCGTCATATCTTTTTGGATCTTAGTAATCCGGCAAAGGCTTCTATGCATCTGGTGGCGGCTTTTAAGGCACACACAGCTCCCATCACTCGGCTGACCATCAATCGGAGCAGCACATTGCTCCTGAGTGGCTCTGCCGACAGAAGCATGTTTATTTACGCCCTGAGCAACGATTCGTCAACTGGTCAGCAATTGGTGCAACTGCATCCACTGGGATTTGTTGAGTTCAAGGCTGTGCCTAGTTGCTTCTATTGGCACCCGGAGGAACAGTCTGTAGTCCTGATTGGCTGCAAGTCTGGCGAGGTCTATGAATACAATGTACGCACAAATGTTACCCCACAGGAGACCTATCTCTCCTACAACATCACGGATCGCGCCCGGCTGCGCAGCACCCGCTTCGTCTCCGTCAAGAGTCGCATCCGACGGGAACTGCGGCGTGAAAAGATCAAGAAGCGCAAGGAGAAGAAACGAGAGCGTAAGATGCGTGAAATTGAGAAGCTGAAGAAAGCGAATCCTGGCCTGCAAATCGATATGGAGAGCGCCCTGGCTGATTCGGAGCCAGATGAAGAGGAGGAACCGTTGCACATACCCATCATTCCCAATCGCATTATCTGGTTGCGATACACCGAACGCAATACCATCTGGGTCTCCATGGCGGGCTATGATGCCGGCTACGTCTATGAGCTGGAGTTTGATGCTCCGGAACCCACGATATGTACTTTGATCACGGATGCTGATGACGTTGAAATCCATTCTTACTACATTGTGTAAGTTTGAAAATGAGAATGCAACTACTTTCACTAAACCCTCTGTGGATACTCAACTGATCAACTGATCGTTAAACTGATATCATTACTTATCCACCTGTCTCCTCTTGTGATCACTATAATGATCTCTTTATTTCTTTCTATACAGATATATTTCCTGAGTTAAGCACTGATCCTTCTTTCACTGAACTCTCTGAAAATACTCTACTGATCGTTTTACTGATCTCATTATTTATCCCACTGTCTTTATCTTTGTTTACTGCAACGATCTCTATATTTCTTTCTATACTAATATATTCCCTGAGTTCTGTACTGATTTCGTTGGAAAAAAAAAAAGCATTTAATTGAAAAAGTCGAAGTTAGGAAAATTGTTAGTAGGAAACTAAAATTAAGAAAATAAAATGGGGCAGGCAAAAATTAAAAAAAAAACGTCATATTCAAAAATATTTTATTATTATTTAAATTATTTTATTTTTGACTCTGTTGTTTTTTTTGTCAAGCCATTTATCTCAAAATCAATAGGGTTTTAAATAAAAATATTGTGTGCCACTTTGTTTAAGAATTCAAAATCTTTAATATAGTTTTCTACTTATAATTTGAGTAGCTATGTTAGACCTAGTAACATTTTTTGAAATATAAAAATAAATATAAGTTAACCCTTTATATGGCCGTGATGCATATCCGTTACATACCGATTTTAGTTATATATCTCTGAACTTGGAATAAAAATGTGCAATATTTAAATTTAATGTGTATCTAAAACAAGCATATTATTTAATTTTTGTCCCTTGGTTTTATATTAAAATGTTTTTCACACTATAAAATCACTTTTCCCACAAATTTTGTAATTTTTTTAAAATTGAGCAGCTTTAAATTTTTATGTTGTAACTTCATTATTAATTTTTTTTATTTATTTAAAAAAAAATAATTATTTCATTAAATAATTTTAAAACTTTGTATTTTTAATTTTTGATATTTAGTCAACATGATCCAAATTTTATAATATTAGCATGAGAACTATATTAAATAAAAAATAAAAAGGTTTTGATTCTTAAAAAAAAAATTAATCATGAAATTCAAAAAACTAAATTTAAAAAATAATTGTATTTTTTAATTTTAATTTTCTATTTAAAAAAAAATAACCGTATCAAAATCGGAGAGCTTGCCATAAAAGGGTTAATATTTGATTTATAAATGCTAACTAAGATTGTATTATTTTATAATATATTTTATGAAGTTTAAAATATTAAATATAAAAATTTTAAAATTAATATTGATATTTATCAAATAGTATATCTGGGATTTTCTAATTCAACCAGATAATTTTCTTTCAGTTTTGATTTGGTTAACCTCATAGCTTTTATTCGCTGCTTTTTTAAACTTTGTCCTGTTTAAGCAGTATAATGTCCCTCTTCTGCCTCGTCATATAATTTTCTCATATGGAATTTTGAACATTTATAAGCATTCCTCTTGCAAATTTTATTCACAAATCTTTTTTTACTCTACATATATTTCTTAATTTAATTTCCTTATTTATAATCCCTTTTTTTCTCGTCATTCTCGTCATTCACTGATCCCTCTGTTCAATATACTATTTTCTTCAAGGATATATCTTGTTTTTGCTTTTTTAATCTCTACTCTTTTTCCCTGATATCTCTCTTTCTTTTATTCTCAACTTCATTATTTTTTTTCATCTAAATTTCACACTGATATTTTCATTAGCGACGAGTACATCTTATTTGGAATGATGAATGGCAGTCTGCGAATCAATCGATTTAACGCGGAGAACTTTACAGACCTCGCTGATTATCGGAATTATCCGATGCACGATACTCTCAAAGGTATTATTCCTTGTATCATAAGTAGCTATGATGGACAGCGTCTTGTTTCCGTTGGATACGATGGCAATGTGTTTCTTTATAAATGGAATGGTCCAAAGGTTGCAAGGAATCCATTGAGGAAACCTTTGCCGTCGATGCCGAGCTTGAGTCCAGTTGCAGACATACTTGACCCGGAGATGCCTTCGTTGGAGCAGGAGAAGATCAATGCGGAATTGAAGCGTCAACAGGAGGCAGCCGAGGCACACGATCGCGACGTTCTGGTCAAGATTGGACAACTACAAAGTGTTTACTTTGAGATTGTGCGCCGCAATGATGAACTTCCGACAGGTCTACGTATTCCCGACAAGGATCTCCTGCTCGATCCACGAATCACTCGACAAATCCGTGACGAGCTTCAAGCCGAGCTGGACGATGTGCGCGAGGACCTGGCCTATGATCTGGAGTTTGCCCAAGTTGGTCACGCAAAGCTCTACAATCATTTTCTAAGAAAGTTGGATCATGTGCCCTTTACAGTTACTCCACTTTGGTGAGTTTATTTTGAGTTAAAAGTGAAATCTCGGGTTCATTGTTCCGTATACCTGGTAGTGCTAATGTGGAACCCGTGACGACTTTTCGTTTGGAAACGCTAGGCGAGGGGTTCAATCAAATTAAGCTTGACATTGAGGAGCGTATCAAAAGGGAGCAGGATATGCGGTAAGTTAGCTCCCTCAATTCCAGCTCCTGCCAACTTTTTAAGTGTTACCGTCCAATAAACCAAAAATACATAAAATAAATCTTTTATCATAAACAAGCAGCATCGAGGAGCGTGTGCCGGAGCAGCCAGAAGTGTAAGAGTAGAGAGCTCGTTTTATTCATGTACATTTATATGTAGAGAATTGAAATTTTTTTTAATTTTTTTTCAAACGAAAGCACAAAATCCTTAGATTAAGCCGAATCCATACATTTTTTTTTAAATACTTTATGTATTTTATATCAAAACATTTTTTCTTTTGAGAGTTATAATTTCCTTTCAACTTTAGTTTTTAAATATCATAGCTTTTTTGCTTTGAGAATTAAATATATTAAACGTCCTTAATTTATTGAATTCTAATTTTTTGGTTTACAAAAAAGAGTTTCCAGTTGATCTTTTATTTCATTTTGTTATTTCGAGATTTAAAAGTTTAATTTTTTAATAATTAAAAGCTAATCTTTTTCTAGCTATTTGGTTTGGGGAGTTAGTAGATGATTCCTGTCCTAACTTTCCTATTCACGAATTATAAGCTCTTTTTCGAGTGAATAATAAGTGATATTATCTTTTAAAATGGAATTTAAAAATAATTTTAACTCTCCATCTTTTTAAATAAATGTTAATGTCAGTTTAACCGAAGTAATTGCCTACGAGGAGAAGGAAGATTCTATAACTGGGCCCCCACCGGAAAGCTTTTTCTTCGGTCGTGATCCGAAAAGCATAACGCCTAGATTTAGCAGAAAAATGATGAGACTCCTACATCGTTATCGAAATCGACAACTTTACGAGGTTCGACGCATCTTTGATTGGGACAAGTTGGAAAGACAGAAACCTGATCCAAATCGTAATCATCCCGATGATGACGCTAAAATTACGGAAGCACAACGCAATTTGGGAGACTATAAACTGAAGATCAATTCGGATTACGAGCCCAAATCTACAGAGACATTAACTGCTAAGTATATAGAGATTGTCGAATGTCGGGAGAGATACTTCGATATGTTAGATTCATTTAATCAGCGAGTGATCGCTTTGCGCGATCATAAGAAAGAATTGATGGAGTTTATACAGAAGAGACGCGATCGGTTGGAGCGTATTCATGAATATCTGCCCGAAGTTAATCGCATACAGTTGAAGAAGATCAATGCGATCGATATGGAAATGGAGTATCCAGAGTTGAATCTCATCGAACACTTTTTGCCCGGCTGTGGAGTGAATGTGGATGATATACTCGATTTGGATAACACCGTTGAGGAGATTATAAGGTTTAGAAAACCACAGCGCACACTAGACAATGTTAGTATTTATGAGATGGCCGTATTGGATAATCCAGATCTGCAGGAGGTGACCAAATTCAAAGCCTTACAAATCTCCAAATTGAGGAGCACATTGCCAGCGGATGAGTTGAGGGAATACATACAGAATCTGCCAGCGGCAAGTGATCTCGCTTACTATGAGCCGGATGAGGAGGGGAATTCCCCGATGATGCAGGAGATGCAACATCGTTGGTTGCGTCTTTTAACCGTTGAGCAGATCCATATCATTGGCCAGGTCGATGAGCAAATCCGGTTGTTCGACTTACAAATGGAAAAGATTCATGTGGATCGTTTTCACACCAAATTGGACTCAGAATTTCTTACCTCCTTCATGATCAGCCTAAACCAGGAGTTGTATATTTTGCGGGATAGCGAAGAGATCGAGACGCAGCTGCTTCAGAATGCCAAGCATGCGATGGGCACTCGCAACGAGCTCCAGGTTGTGATCAATGTTACCAACCGACAATTGGATGATCTTCGTAAAACCATTGAGAAAATCAATGAACAGATCTCTGGTCTACAAGTTCTCTTTATGAACACGATTAAAGGGCACAAGTTCTATGACTTTTTGCGTCGCATTTTTAAGAAAAAGTGGCGTCCACCGAAGCGTGTCCATGGTGATGACGATGAGTCATCGTCCTCGTCATCATCATCGTCATCCAGCGAGGATGAGGGTGCTGATGCCCAGAGCGTTGACTCCTTGGACATGACCACCATACGGCTAGATGAGAACACCTGTCCCACCGGTCTCGATCGTGTCCTCTACGAGTGGTCTTTCATCATGCGCTCCGATCGTCATGCCTTGGAACGCACCCTCCTCGAAAGCCACCGTGATGTGGATCGTAAACGTCGAGAGATTGCCGAAATGCAGACCAAGATGAAGTACCACGAAGAGGTCTATCAACGCGAGAAGAACACTCTGATGGAATTTAGGGTAAGTCCTGGAACCTAAAAGTCGACTCGCATTTACATTCTCCTAATACAACAAAGGGTAGAGATTTTATGGTTAAGCTTATCCAAATCTGCACATTTTCATTTATCTGTTTTTTGGGTATCCAGAAAAAAAAAGTGCATATATAAAGTTTTATTAACTTCGAGCTTTCATTTCTTTGCCAAATATGAACCAATTTTCAAACGGAATGTCACTTTGATCATAATTTGGTCACTAGAATTATTCTGCATTCAAGCTTTATGAATTTCTTAAAAAAATTAATTTTTCTACATTTCAAATTTAATGTTTAATAAACATTACAATTTTAAAATCTGAAGGTTTTAATTTTTATCAACCCCTTGCATCATAATTAGTATAAAACAAAACTTGAAAATTGATTTTGAGACGTTTCATTTTCTTATCAAAAATTAAGCTGAATTAGACAATAAATTTGACTTGTAAAGTGTTTAGAACAAAGGTCTGCCCAACTTCTAACATTCATGAATTGACATTTTGCTTAGGGTTTGTGGTTTTGATCTTATTACAAAAAGTCCCCCCTTTGAAATTTTGAAAATTAAAAATTGTATATCTAAAATTTTCACTTTTAATCAACTCCTTATATCGTAATCAGTATTAAACAACACTTTAAAATTGATTCTGAGACCTTCCACTTTTCTGTAAAAAATCATGTCAAATTGAAGATAAATTTTGACTTGTAAAGTTGCTAGGTCAGAGGCTTGACCAACTTTGAACTGTCATAACTTTGGCAAAACTTAATCGATTTTCAAGTGGAATGTCGTTTTAATCATGGTTTGGCCTCATTCTGTATTCAAATTTTATTAATTTCTTAAAAAAATTTATTTTTTGTTAAATTTCGATTTTGATGATAAGGGTCCCCCCTTTGAAATTTTGAAAATTGAAAATTTTAAATCTCAAGTTTTTGCCTTTAATCAATTCCTTATATCATAATTAGTATAAAACAACACTTTAAACTTGATTCTGAGACCTTTCATTTTTTTGTCAAAAATCATGGGAAATTGTAAAAAAATATTGACTTGTTAAGTTGCTAAGTCAAAGGTCTGACCAACTTCAAACTGTCATAACTTTGTCAAAACTGAACCGATTTTCAAACGGAATGTCATTTTGTTCATGGTTTGCCCTCTTATTTCATTCTGCATTCAAATTTTATTAATTTCTTAAAAAAATTTATTTTTTGTTAAATTTCGATTTTGATGATAAGGGTCCCCCCTTTGAAATTTTGAAAATTGAAAATTTTAAATCTCAAGTTTTCACTTTTAATCAACTCCTTATATCATAATTAGTATAAAACAACACTTCAAACTTGATTCTGGGACCTTTCATTTTTTTGTCAAAAATCATGGGAAATTGTACAAAAATATTGACTTGTTAAGTTGCTAGTCAAAGGTCTGACCAACTTCAAACTGTCATAACTTTGTCAAAACTGAACCGATTTTCAAACGGAATGTCATTTTAATCATGGTTTGGCCTCTAAATTCATTCTGTATTAAAATTTTATTAAGTTCGTGAAAAAAATTATTTTCTTCTAGATTTTGATTTTGATGATAAGGGTCCCCCCTTTGAAATTTTGAAAATTGAATATTTTAAATCTCAAGTTTTCACTTTTAATCAACTCCTTATATCATAATTAGTATAAAACAACACTTTAAACTTGATTCTGAGACCTTTCATTTTTTTGTCAAAAATCATGGGAAATTGTACAAAAATATTGACTTGTTAAGTTGCTAAGTCAAAGGTCTGACCAACTTTGAACTGTCATAGCTTTGTCAAAACTGAACCGATTTTCAAACGGAATGTCATTTTGTTCATGGTTTGGCCTCTTATTTCATTCAGCATTCAAATTTTATTAATTTCTTAAAAAAATTTATTTTTTGTTAAATTTCGATTTTGATGATAAGGGTCCCCCCTTTGAAATTTTGAAAATTGAAAATTTTAAATCTCAAGTTTTCACTTTTAATCAACTCCTTATATCATAATTAGTATAAAACAACACTTCAAACTTGATTCTGGGACCTTTCATTTTTTTGTCAAAAATCATGGGAAATTGTACAAAAATATTGACTTGTTAAGTTGCTAAGTCAAAGGTCTGACCAACTTCAAACTGTCATAACTTTGTCAAAACTGAACCGATTTTCAAACGGAATGTCATTTTAATCATGGTTTGGCCTCTAAATTCATTCTGTATTAAAATTTTATTAAGTTCGTGAAAAAAATTATTTTCTTCTAGATTTTGATTTTGATGATAAGGGTCCCCCCTTTGAAATTTTGAAAATTGAAAATTTTAAATCTCAAGTTTTCACTTTTAATCAACTCCTTATATCATAATTAGTATAAAACAACACTTTAAACTTGATTCTGAGACCTTTCATTTTTTTGTCAAAAATCATGGGAAATTGTACAAAAATATTGACTTGTTAAGTTGCTAAGTCAAAGGTCTGACCAACTTTGAACTGTCATAGCTTTGTCAAAACTGAACCGATTTTCAAACGGAATGTCATTTTGTTCATGGTTTGGCCTCTTATTTCATTCAGCATTCAAATTTTATTAATTTCTTAAAAAAATTTATTTTTTGTTAAATTTCGATTTTGATGATAAGGGTCCCCCCTTTGAAATTTTGAAAATTGAAAATTTTAAATCTCAAGTTTTCACTTTTAATCAACTCCTTATATCATATTTAGTATAAAACAACACTTCAAACTTGATTCTGGGACCTTTCAATTTTCTGTAAAAAATCATGGTAAATTTAACAAAAATATTGACTTGTAAAGGGCTAGATCCAAAGTCTGACCAACTTCAAACTGTCATAACTTTGTCAAAACTGAACCGATTTTAAAACGGAATGTCATTTTGTTCATGGTTTGGCCTCTTATTTCATTCTGCATTCAAATTTTATTAATTTCTTAAAAAAATTTAATTTTTGTTAAATTTCGATTTTGATGATAAGGGTCCCTTTGAAATTTTGAAAATTGAAAATTTTAAATCTCAAGTTTTCACTTTTAATCAACTCCTTATATCATAATTAGTATAAAACAACACTTCAAACTTGATTCTGGGACCTTTAATTTTTTTGTCAAAAATCATGAGAAATTGTAAAAAAATATTGACTTGTTAAGTTGCTAAGTCAAAGGTCTGACCAACTTTGAACTGTCATAGCTTTGGCAAAACTTAATCGATTTTCAAGTGGAATGACATTTTAATCATGGTTTGGCCTCTTATTTCATTCTGCATTCAAATTTTATTAATTTCTTAAAAAAATTTATTTTTTGTTAAATTTCGATTTTGATGATAAGGGTCCCCCCTTTGAAATTTTGAAAATTGAAAATTTTTAATCTCAAGTTTTCACTTTTAATCAACTCCTTATATCATAATTAGTATAAAACAACACTTCAAACTTGATTCTGAGACCTTTCATTTTTTTGTCAAAAATCATGGGAAATTGTACAAAAATATTGACTTGTTAAGTTGCTAGTCAAAGGTCTGACCAACTTCAAACTGTCATAACTTTGTCAAAACTGAACCGATTTTCAAACGGAATGTCATTTTAATCATGGTTTGGCCTCTAAATTCATTCTGTATTAAAATTTTATTAAGTTCGTGAAAAAAATTATTTTCTTCTAGATTTTGATTTTGATGATAAGGGTCCCCCCTTTGAAATTTTGAAAATTGAAAATTTTAAATCTCAAGTTTTCACTTTTAATCAACTCCTTATATCATAATTAGTATAAAACAACACTTTAAACTTGATTCTGAGACCTTTCATTTTTTTGTCAAAAATCATGGGAAATTGTACAAAAATATTGACTTGTTAAGTTGCTAAGTCAAAGGTCTGACCAACTTTGAACTGTCATAGCTTTGTCAAAACTGAACCGATTTTCAAACGGAATGTCATTTTGTTCATGGTTTGGCCTCTTATTTCATTCAGCATTCAAATTTTATTAATTTCTTAAAAAAATTTATTTTTTGTTAAATTTCGATTTTGATGATAAGGGTCCCCCCTTTGAAATTTTGAAAATTGAAAATTTTAAATCTCAAGTTTTCACTTTTAATCAACTCCTTATATCATAATTAGTATAAAACAACACTTCAAACTTGATTCTGGGACCTTTCATTTTTTTGTCAAAAATCATGGGAAATTGTAAAAAAATATTGACTTGTTAAGTTGCTAAGTCAAAGGTCTGACCAACTTCAAACTGTCATAACTTTGTCAAAACTGAACCGATTTTCAAACGGAATGTCATTTTAATCATGGTTTGGCCTCTAAATTCATTCTGTATTAAAATTTTATTAAGTTCGTGAAAAAAATTATTTTCTTCTAGATTTTGATTTTGATGATAAGGGTCCCCCCTTTGAAATTTTGAAAATTGAAAATTTTAAATCTCAAGTTTTCACTTTTAATCAACTCCTTATATCATAATTAGTATAAAACAACACTTCAAACTTGATTCTGGGACCTTTCAATTTTCTGTAAAAAATCATGGTAAATTTAACAAAAATATTGACTTGTAAAGGGCTAGATCCAAAGTCTGACCAACTTCAAACTGTCATAACTTTGTCAAAACTGAACCGATTTTCAAACGGAATGTCATTTTGTTCATGGTTTGGCCTCTTATTGTATTCTGCATTCAAATTTTATTAATTTCTTAAAAAAATTTATTTTTTGTTAAATTTCGATTTTGATGATAAGGGTCCCCCCTTTGAAATTTTGAAAATTGAAAATTTTAAATCTCAAGTTTTCACTTTTAATCAACTCCTTATATCATATTTAGTATAAAACAACACTTCAAACTTGATTCTGGGACCTTTCAATTTTCTGTAAAAAATCATGGTAAATTTAACAAAAATATTGACTTGTAAAGGGCTAGATCCAAAGTCTGACCAACTTCAAACTGTCATAACTTTGTCAAAACTGAACCGATTTTCAAACGGAATGTCATTTTGTTCATGGTTTGGCCTCTTATTGTATTCTGCATTCAAATTTTATTAATTTCTTAAAAAAATTTATTTTTTGTTAAATTTCGATTTTGATGATAAGGGTCCCCCCTTTGAAATTTTGAAAATTGAAAATTTTAAATCTCAAGTTTTCACTTTTAATCAACTTCTTATATCATATTTAGTATAAAACAACACTTCAAACTTGATTCTGGGACCTTTCAATTTTCTGTAAAAAATCATGGTAAATTTAACAAAAATATTGACTTGTAAAGTTGCTAAGTCAAAGGTCTGACCAACTTTGAACTGTCATAGCTTTGGCAAAACTTAATCGATTTTCAAGTGGAATGACATTTTAATCATGGTTTGGCCTAATTAGTAATAAAACAATAATTAGTATAAAACAACACTTCAAACTTGATTCTGGGACCTTTAATTTTCTGTAAAAAATCATGGTAAATTTAACAAAAATATTGACTTGTTAAGTTGCTAAGTCAAAGGTCTGACCAACTTTGAACTGTCATAGCTTTGTCAAAACTGAACCGATTTTCAAACGGAATGTCATTTTGTTCATGGTTTGGCCTCTTATTGTATTCTGCATTCAAATTTTATTAATTTCTTAAAAAAATTTAATTTTTGTTAAATTTCGATTTTGATGATAAGGGTCCCCCCTTTGAAATTTTGAAAATTGAAAATTTTAAATCTCAAGTTTTCACTTTTAATCAACTCCTTATATCATAATTAGTATAAAACAACACTTTAAACTTGATTCTGAGACCTTTCATTTTTTTGTCAAAAATCATGGGAAATTTTAAAAAAATATTGACTTGTTAAGTTGCTAAGTCAAAGGTCTGACCAACTTCAAACTGTCATAACTTTGTCAAAACTGAACCGATTTTCAAACGGAATGTCATTTTGTTCATGGTTTGGCCTCTTATTTCATTCTGCATTCAAATTTTATTAATTTCTTAAAAACAATTATTTTTTGTTAAATTTCGATTTTGATGATAAGGGTCCCCCCTTTGAAATTTTGAAAATTGAAAATTTTAAATCTCAAGTTTTCACTTTTAATCAACTTCTTATATCATATTTAGTATAAAACAACACTTCAAACTTGATTCTGGGACCTTTCAATTTTCTGTAAAAAATCATGGTAAATTTAACAAAAATATTGACTTGTAAAGGGCTAGATCCAAAGTCTGACCAACTTCAAACTGTCATAACTTTGTCAAAACTGAACCGATTTTCAAACGGAATGTCATTTTGTTCATGGTTTGGCCTCTTATTTCAGTCTGCATTCAAATTTTATTAATTTCTTAAAAAAATTTATTTTTTGTTAAATTTCGATTTTGATGATAAGGGTCCCCCCTTTGAAATTTTGAAAATTGAAAATTTTAAATCTCAAGTTTTCACTTTTAATCAACTTCTTATATCATATTTAGTATAAAACAACACTTCAAACTTGATTCTGGGACCTTTCAATTTTCTGTAAAAAATCATGGTAAATTTAACAAAAATATTGACTTGTAAAGTTGCTAAGTCAAAGGTCTGACCAACTTTGAACTGTCATAGCTTTGGCAAAACTTAATCGATTTTCAAGTGGAATGACATTTTAGTCATGGTTTGGCCTCTAAATTCATTCCGTATTCAAATTTTATTAAGTTCGTGAAAAAAATTATTTTCTTCTAGATCTTGATTTCGATGATTTTGAAAATTGTAAATTTTAAATGTAAAATTTTCAATTTTAATCATCTCCTTATATCATAATTAGTATAAAACAACACTTAAAACTTGATTCTGGGACCTTTCATTTTCTTGTCAAAACATGCTAAATTAGATATAAATTTTTACTTGTGAATGGCTAGATCATAGGTTTGCCCAACCTAAAGCATTCATAGCTTGTTTTTTTTCATTTTGCTTATGGGTTGGTCTTTAAAGTATTATGCTGTAATAAAATGTATTTATACTAGAATTGTGATGGTGAGGGTGCACCTTTTGAGATTTTGGAAACTACAAATTTTAAATCTTAAGTTTTCAAAATTTTCTAATCGATGTGACATATTTCTTCCATTTTGCATCCTTACAGCGCAACAGGCAACAGGAGATCAACAAGGTGCAGGTAAATACTATTCTGCGTATGGATCAACTGCAGCATTTCTATGAGGGCAACGATTATCGAGATGTTTCCCATGCGATACTCTTCGACGCCGACATGTTGGTCGATCTGCGACGTCGGGCCGAGAAGCTGCACGAAGAGACGTTGGCCACACGACGATGGCATCGCATTAATTTCGTGCATTTGCGTCGCATGAACCGAGATATCAAGTTTATGAGATTTGAAATCACACGCCTCGAAGAGGAAATCAAACAGGCGCAGATGAAGCGCTTTGGATTGATTGTCAATCTAGATGAACTGGAGGAGGAAGTGCTTCGACGTTACGTCTTTGAGTTGGAATCAACAGCCGAGGAGGAGATGTCCGCCCTCGAGAAAGAACTGCAGGAACGAAAGGTAGGACCTCATAACGAACTGTAGGCAACTAATTTACAAATGGTCCTTATTTAGATTGAATTGTCGCGCTGCGAGGAGCAGCTTGTGCAAGAGACACAAAACAACACGGAGAAGCTTAACATACAGACGGTGCTCCTGGAACAGAAAAATGTCCTGGACTTGCTCCTGGACGTGCAGGAGCGTAATTATGCCAAGTGGTCAAATCCCCAGGTGCTCAATCTAAGCTACGACATTGAGAAGCTGATGGGAATCGAGAACGCGCTGCTCCAACAGATTGAGGTGCGTTATGGAATCTAATCTATATCCCTATTGACCCTTTGCTTAAATTTGGAATTTATTTTTTGGTGTTTTTGCATGTGAATTTAGCTATTAATTATTTTTAGCTTATACAAACAAGTTATTTTTATACCCGTTACTTACAAAAAATAAGTATAAGGGTATATTGTGTTCGTTGGAATGTATGTAACAGGGAGAAGGAGGCATCTCCGACCCTATAAAGTATATATATTCTTGATAAGCATCAATAGCCGAGTCGATATAGCCATGTCCGTCTGTCCGTCTGTATGAACAAAAGGATCTCAGAGACCAGAAGAGATAGAGATACCAAACTTTCACTAAAAGACTTCTATATACCCCACGCAGATCAAGTTTGTTTAAAATTTAAGCCACGCCCCCCTCCGCCCCCGCAAATAGCGAAAAACAGTCTGAGCAAAGAAATCTCAGAAACTAAAAGAGATTGAGTAACCAAATTTGGCACACAGATTTATATATACCTCACGCAGATCAAGTTTGTTTTAAATTTAATCCACGCCCCCATCCGCCCCCGCAAATCGCGAAAAACCACCACACCCACAGTTTTTAAGATAATACGTTTTTTGTGATTATTACCGTTATCTATTAGCATTATCTATTATCCCACTAAATCGCATCAAGATCGGACATATAGAACGACAGTTATGGCGAATTAAAGTTTTCAGAGCAAAACAAGTATTTTCTTTAAAGTACTTTTTAATATATTTAAGTAAGTAACGGGTATCATATAGTCGGGATCTCGACTATAGCCTTTCCCGCTTGTTTGATTTTGAGTTCTTTATAATTTTTTTAGAATTAATTTGTATTGCTTAATTTATTTTTAATAACTCATAATTTATTTTTAAGTAACAATGGAAATTAATTATTTCATAATTTTATTGAAAAGTGAGTTTGAATTAATTTGAATAATTAAGAGTATTATTATTTGCTATGTCTGATTTAAATGGAATCTATGTTGCAGTGCCTGGAGCGAGAGATCTGCACACTTCGGCTGAAGGCGAAGCCGCTCCAGATCAACGAGTTGCTTCCATCTCAACCGCAAGCGGTGCTCAACGAACTCACGCCCATGGAGCCGGAGGTGGAGCTGTGTCCGGCCATACTGAACGTGGAGGCGTACATGCTGCCTCCCATGCCGGATGACTTCATCATGGATCGGGTGCATACGATTGTCCAGAAGAGTTTCAATCAGTTCTTTGGTCGTCACACGAGTGCTGAGAATGTACGCAAATTCTCGCAGAGATCATCGTTATATTTGTGCCAAGCGGCCTATAGTTTCCAAGGCAGATACACTGATCGCATTGCCGAGTGTATCACGGAGCATCTGGAGACGATTGTGCCCAAGAAGTATTTGATTCATATAAGCGCAGAGGAGCTGAAAAAGCTCTTCAATGAGGTCGTTGCTGTCTTCGACTACGAACGCTCCGATGTCAATACGGAGGAGCTAATCTCTGGTATATTCGAGCATGCCAAGGATTCGCTGTGTGCCCGTGGCATCTGTGAGGTGGTCAATCGCACCCAGTTCATTGTGTTGCACATGTTCAAGGAGCTGTCCGAGGTATTGCCCCTTGAGGAGTTTCAATCGGAGGAAACGTTGCGCATTATTGTCGATGTGCTGGAACGTGAACCGATGGCAGATCCTCGTTCCATCAATGTGGAGGAGCTAGTCGCCAGCACTCTGAAGCACGCCCAGGACAATTTGCTGGACAACATAACGGCTCTACCACTGCGCCAGGTGGGCAATAACATACAGAAGACACTGTTAAAGCGACGTCAGTACAAATCCCCCAACTGCCAGTCGCCATTGTCCGTGCGGATTGCCAGCAGGAAGCCCACAGCCAGCACAGGATTACCCTTCTGAATTTATTTGTTTCCATTTGTTTTTATATTTATTTTTGGGACTAGTATAACATGAATAACATAAATGCTTGAAATTCACTCCAATCTGCGTTTAACTGTGACAATCTTTAGTGGCAGCAGCTCCAGCATCTCACGCACTACGCTTATCTCGCCGTGCATCGGCTTGGAGGCATCCTTGTGCTCGCCACATGCCTCACTGAAGCGTTTATAATAGCGCAGACATTGCTGCAGTTGCTCCAGCTGTTGCTGTGGCTGCCCACTGATCAGTTTGTAGTAGAGTCTTCCAATATGAAAGTGCGCATAGAGCATGAGACGCACTTCTTCCATGTCCATGTTGCTCTTCCATTGTTCACTGTCGTTGACGGTCGGTGACGCCAGATACGATTTGACAAAGCTCTCGAAGTGCTTGATGGCCTTCAGTGCTGCTTGATTGATCCGCTTGACTTGCTCCGGCGTTGGCGACTGTTGCGCCTTCATAGAGTCCAGACGCACGTCCAGGACAGCAGCGTGTGCCGTGCCAGCCACATACCAGCATTCGCGACAGATCCTTAAATAGAACATGGGATCGAGTAAGTCGAGCAGATCCTCTAGATACTTGGCACGACGTTTTTGCATCTTGGCCTGATTCTCGGGCTGTTCCTCAAAGAAGGCAATATGCTCGTATGCCTCTGCATAGTCCTGTATAATCTTGGCATACTCGGTGGCCTCTGTCTCTGCTTTGTAGTAGTCCTTGGCAACATCCAGCCACTCGTTCACAAAGTGGAATACCAGCTTGGCATCGTCAAAGGTCAGACAATAATCACAGCTGACTCGACTCTCGCAGGCCGTTAAATCCAGATCCACAAAGCGATAATCCTCGTCAGCAGCCAAAGTGAGCTGCTTGGTGGCATTGGTGACCTGCTCCTGGTCCTCCTCTTCGTCATCCTGCAGCAAGCGCTCTTTGGAGGATTGCAACAGATGTAGCCCGTATTTTGCCCAACACCTGGCAACATCCGCGTAACGATGCCGGAATGTCTCCGTATAATCTGCCCGCTGTTGTTCGCTCATCTCCGGCTGCAACATGTTCAACTCGTGCTCGGACATAATGATAGTGGCAGCGGCCAAATGATGACGTGCCTCCTTGAAGCGTTCCTTGCCCAGATAGTACTGCGACAATGTCGCCGTATTCAGGGCAAAATCAATGGCATCATAGGATTTAAACTGCAGCTGTCGGTGCAGAGTGCGATGACAACATTGTGCCGACTTTTCCGGCTCGCCAATGTGTCCATACATCTGGGCCAAATAAAAGCTGCACAGCGTGTAGAGATTCTCCAGCTCCTTGGCGCCTGCAGCCGTTGCCAGCTCATCTGGTGGACTGTATAGATCGACAACAGCCAGAGCCACATTTCCACTCTCCTTAAACTCATTATAACTCATCTCTGCGTTTAGCAGCAGCTCTGCAGCAGCTTTGTATTCCTGCCTGGAGCCGAGCACAATGCTCAGCTCGTTGACAGCACCGATGTAGGGTATAATACCCTCGACTCGCTGCTTGTGCGGCTCCATTAATTCCAGGCATCGGTTGAGAAACTTTTCGCCATCAGACGACTCTTCGGTGTAAATGTGTATGCGACCCAGGTCACGGCAAACAAAGCCCAGCATGGACTTGTACACCAGCTCCTCGTCACAGCCCTCAGCATCCTCGCTGGCCAGCACAGAGATCAGCTGATCGTCAAGCTGCTTCTTCAGGTCCAACAACACATCGCGCGCCTTGTAATGGGATCGATACGGGTCCGTTGGTGGATCAGAACTGCTCTCCTCCTCGACCAGTTTGTTAGCCTTTTCGAAGAGCTCCTTGTAGTCAGTCAGCACTTCCTTGGGAATGACCATCGTTTTTTGTTAAGGCTACTTAATTTAGATATATATTATAAATTACTATTTCCATTAATTTTTCGTTTATCGCAGCTAAATAAAATGTGGAGGAAGGTCGATAATTTACTGTACCTTGTATCGAATGCTTAGAATAATTTCAATTAAACTACTCACGAGCGTTGTTCCTGATTGCAGTTCATATAGCCTTTTCAAATGAACGTATAAAATCTAATAGCTATGAAATTTATTACAAAATCACCCGATTCTCATTTACAGCTACTAAGTATCATCTAATATTTAATTAAAACCCAATTAAGTCGCAACTAAAAACACTTAAGAATATATGTTGTAAAATGAACGATTTTGTTCAAATGAAGATTAGCTGCTTTCTACACTAGATATATATTATCTCTAGCTATATTTCTTATGCTTAAAATTTTAAAATGCAAAACTAAAAATTTTAATCAATACAATGAAGGAATAACTGAGCAAAATAAAGCAACTGACCAATAAAAAAGAACTAGGTAGGAACTTGTTCACCTACTCACTATATTGAGCCAATCTTTTTTGTTCACTCATTCATGAGCTAATTAAACACTATCTTCTTAAAAGTTGGCAGCACTGCTGTAAACGAATGCGCGCCGAAAGTAAGCTACTCTTGTTAATGTAAAGCGGTAAGTTTCGGAATGTATGATTTAATAAACAAAATATAACTCATAAAAATAATTTAACTAGTGGACGGAATAAAACCATATACGCAATAATGGAATATTCACAATCTGAAGATGCGCAACCCACGGATGATAGCTTTGGTAAGTGGTAAAGTTAGACAAACACGCACATACATATGTACATATATGCAGTTTGTTAGGTAATTGTAATATTTTTTTAATCAAATATGTGATTTTTTTTCTATGTCAAATCAATTACTGGACATAAGTATTCATAGAGTGCATATCTATTTAATTTCTAGAAAAAATCCTGGCTCCAGACAGTGACGGACAACAGGTAACAACAGTATCGCAACTTCTGGAACTGCGACAGGAACCTCAACAGGAATCTCAACAGAAAGCTCGATCGACTGATACGGATACCGAAGTCCCAGAGTGGTACTATACTGCTCTTTGCAAAAGCGATAATGAACTTGGTAATATACTTTTAAATGAAATATCTGAATTTTGTTCTTTGTCAAAACAATTACTGGAAAAAGGTAGAAGTATATATAGTAAATATCTATTTAATTTCTAGATAAAATTCCGGAGACAGATAGTGACGATGAGGTCCCAACAGTGTCGCAACCGCGACTGGAACCTCGATCGAGTGATGCGGAGCCCGGGGTCCCTGATTGGTACTATACTGCTCTTAGCATCAGCGATAATGAAGTTTTAAATACGCTAATGGAATCAGAAGACACTGATGATGAAATATCGGACTTTTAAAATAATTCAGATCACGTTTTAAAACAATTACAAGGTAATTGAAGAACCAACTTAAGTTGGGGAAATTTCAAACATGCATAACTTCATAACGGAGTGTACGAAGTAAAGGTTTTATTTGTTGATTGAATGAATTTAATTTTGTTTGTTTAAATTTACTTTTCACACAAAAACAAATCAATAAATGAAATTACGAATGGCGCAAAAACTTTTCAATTTAAAAGCATTTTATTTTATTTTCAGTGGCTCACAACTTTACATATATACACGGCTGTTGATGCTGATCAAGAATATATATAATTTATAGGCTCGGAGATGCCTCCTCCCTGTTACGTACATTCCAACGCACTGTGTTTTTTTTTCCGTTTTTTTTTTTGGCATAAAGTCAATTTTTTTCGGAGCATATAAAATGCATACAAACCAAATTTTTATTCAATATCTTCAAAATTGGAGTTTATGCCAAAATAAACGAAAAAAAAAACACTGTGAAACGAACACAATATGCCCTTAAACTTATTTTTTATAAGTAACGGGTATAAAAACGAGGCAGAATGAATTCCCTGCATTCATAAAATTTTCACCTGTAATCTATTTAATTACGAATAAAACATTCCGATTAATTAATAGTTTTTTTTTTTTTTTCAAATTATTGCTAAAACAAACAAAAAGTTTAAACTGCGCGCCGGTATAAAATTTTATTCATTTTTTTTTTAACTTGTGGCAACCTTGAATCTCAAAAGAAAAATTAACGAGTGCTGCCAACTTTTTAGAGGAAAAGTAGCTGACTGGAAGGTATCCAAAATCGATTTAGCGCGCACGTGCACTTTAGTATAAAATTGAAAAAATTTTAAATAAAAAAATAGCTCAATAATTCACGAGGTAACATTTTTAGCAAATTAAATATAGCATCTCTAGCCACCGACAGTTTCGAAACATGTGGCAGCCTTAGTTCCCATGCAGCTATTTTCATTACAAATTGTGGCGGTCGGTCGACTAGTATTATTAGTATATTGGGACTGAATAAAACATCAAAACAGCATTGAACTGTATGACCGATTCTTTCGTTAATCAACAATTTACCGGCGAAACTAACTTATTGAAAATCAAAATTAGAAATTAGTTTTCGAATCTATATATCGTCATCTACTTGTGTCCGTATCTATCGAACACATCAATTGGTCAACAATGATTCAAGATACTCGATACTTTTTCCATAACTAGATTTGCGATAAAATATCGTCAACTTGCTGCTCACGCGTCTATCGTTTAAAAATATTATTTTGAGGCCCTGCATACAGTGATATATTTGGATTTTTATGATATCGATACAGTTGAAAAAACAATTCGGCATGAACGCGTCGTGTATTTTTCTAAGCGCCGGAATTAAAACATTTTCCCAACGCGAAAAATAAGTACAGACGATCACGCTGTATACATTATTTACTGTGTATTTCTCAAAGGGTAACTTAGTAGTTATAAGTTAGATAAACAGTTGCATATCAGTTCGGAAGTGAAGGGACTCCAACAAGTGTGAAAAAATACAAGAGCGGTTTTCTGGTTCTCACAGCGCAACTGCAAATGTGTTAGTGTTGTTAGTGTTGCTATACATTATCAATATAATTAAAAGAAAAACTAAACATCATTTATGAAAAGTTGCATGTTATTGAAATATTTCAAAATATGTTTTTGCATACGTATGACTCAGAAAGGGCAGCGAACCATTAACACACACACACACATACGAACAAATACATTTGCATGAGCGTGTGTGTGAGTTCTCTTCTTCTTCTCTTAATTAATATTGAGTTTGTCTTTGTTTTCTATTAACAAAATAGTGTTGTGTGATCATTTCTTACAGCTCAGATAACTTTCAACATTCTCTCAAGATTTGTAAGTATATATGTTAAAATGAAGTATAGTTAATATACAAACAGTTACATTAAGAAACCATAAATGTGTTTGTTTACTGGTGAATGAATATTCGGGCGTCGCTTTTAAATAGCAACAAAATCCAGTGTTTATGTGTGTGTGTGTTTGTTTGAAGGCATTATGTGTTTCTGTCACGCATTTTATACGCACCAAGTTTATACGGCAGCTAAACCTGAATTAACCAAGGTTTTGAGCTACAAAAAAATTCTAATACTGCAAAGTAGTATAAAACATAATGCAACTGCAAATGGAAATTACATTATTTATTTAGTAACTTAATTAAAATAACGAAAAATTAAAAAAAAAAAAATGTTTTTACAATTTCAATGTAACTAAACCTGATTTAATTTAAAACTAGTTTAGCTGACGTATAAGCGTGGTAAAAGGTTGGTCAGTAATACTGACTATAGTAAACTAACACATGCAGGCATACATAAATAGTAAGGTGTGTGTGTGTATGTATAAAAACAGTTGTTCTTCATGACGTATTCATTAACTACTTTTGAGGAAACGAAGATAATTCATTCACAATAAATATATTTTTGTTTTATTTTTATATGCATACATACGTACGTTACACATGATTTATAAATGTTAATTATAAATTTCGGTTTTTGTTTGTATCTTTTAACCATAACTTAAGCATTATTCAAATATTTTTGCAAACAATTTATGTATGCACAGAAATAGATTCGAGTAGCTCTTTTTTTCTTTTAACGCCTACAAACAAATCTGATCACAACTTGTCTAACAAGTTTGGTAAGTTTATGTTTGGGTCATGTTGTTGTCGATCGCTAGTGCTATTTCCTTTTTATATATTCACTGTACCTGTACCTATGTACCTACATACATGTGTGTCTAGATACATTGTTTTCAGTGTGCTTGTGTCTATGTAAATTACAGTGCAAATCGCATAATTATTTCAGCACAGTTGCAGCTTTAGTGGTGGATTGTATTGTCAATGCCTTAAGCCAGGGATCGTAAGCAATGAATATTTTTATTTTTCTTAGATAAAAAATCAATGGCAAGTAGTACGCTTACAAGAAAATAAAACAGCATATTGTTTCTTTTAAATTATTGCCAAGATACTGAATAATTTTCATAAGTTTTTTTTTTTTGATTCATTGTTTTTATTCAAAAACATTCTTTATACTTGATGAAAGTTCTTTAAAATAATCATATAATCATTATTTTGTAAGTGAAATGTTGTTATAGTATTGAAATAATTTGTATTTTCGTAAAATTTCAGATTCGTAGATAAAGAAATCCAAGTCCTTAAATTGCAAATAGAATCATGTTGAAATTTATTCGCGGAAAAGGACAGCAACCAACAGCGGAACGGCAACGACTTCAGAAGGAGCTATTCGCTTATCGGAAGGTTCGTACATAACTCGTACTCGCATTCAATAAATATAAGTCACCATATTTGTATTTTAACTTCTGTTAAATTAAGATTTGAAAACCACAAACAGATGAAATAGACTGTATCATTTAAAACTAACTTGCTTTAAAGAACATAGAAACCTAATCAAGAATATTTCTTCTTTATATAATTCATTTTATTGGGACCGGCTGTTTAATTTTTAATTATACAAATTAAGTTTTTATGTTAAAGATATGACAAGAACTTTCTTTCAACACATTTAGTATGTTAATTTAATGTGAAATAATTTCACGTGAATTTAACCGAAAGAATGCTGACGAATGCACGTGCTGTTCAATGCCGACGCCATTGCCCATTACCCAGTAGAAATTGTAGTTAGCGATGTCGTTTAATTCAATGACATCACCCACTGTGCGTCACCTTCAGACTTGAATGTAGTGTAACTGTAAAGGTATATGATAAGTTGTATCAAAAACATTAACAGCTTATATTATAAATTAATCAGGAATGTGTAACGATTTATATTATCTGTGTGAAGAACTGAACGGATCCGATATGGATATAGTCATATACTGACTATCTACCTATGACTATTTCTATCAAAATTACTTTCTTAGTTTCTATATATAAATAAAAGAAAGTTTTTTCTGTTACTTTCTTTTGCTCAATCCAATGCACTCATATTTTAGAACTGTCATTATTTATATACAGTGTCTCACAGCTTATTTGACCCACTACTCAAACATATTAAAAATTTTAAATGAAATTATTCTTTAATGGGAAGAAGACTTTAATAAAATTTAAACGCAGATTTGTTTATTAATGGATAAGATTTAGACAAATATATTCATTTAATTTCATTGATATTTATCTTATATTTTCATTAGCTAAAAATCAAGCCATTATTAAAAAATAAGCTCTGACCCACTGTAGTTGAACAATTGCGCTATTCTTGTAAATTTTTATATATTATATTAAATGTGTCAATAATAAACTTTATCTGGAAATAGTGAATTTTTTTTTAATCAGCACCTTGAATGAATCAATTTATTTTTGGTCGGGACTGTTATCTCCACTATACTTTTACATTGCTTGTACCCAGTTCTACGTGACTCACAGCTTATTTGACCCACAACTCTTATATATTACAAATTAAATGAATGATTTTTATTCTTTAATAGGATAGAGAAATAAATAGATTTTTTCCAAAAATTTTAAGCTTTAGCAAAATATTTTTATTTTATTTCGAAAATATATATTATATTTCAATTGAGCAAAAAAAAATAAGATGAGATGCCCTGTACATTGTCAAGAGCAAAATCCAACCATCCGCTTTTAAACATTTGCAAAACTTATAAAATGATAATTCAGCTGTATAATTATTGAAATAAGCAAATAAAGTTTCATCAGAGTCTAGAGATGCAATAGAATCAGCCTGGACATGTCTTCATATATATATATACTAAACTACAAAATAAAAACGATCATATTCTTTTATCACCGGAACGAATACAAAGCATTTATTGTCATCAACCTAAAATAATATTATGTATATTGCGCAGCCAGACGCAGAGTCAGAAGTGATACTATGAGTACAAAAAACGGTATAGTCGATAAGATTACCCAAGTTTGTTTTATGTACGAACTGAACAAATGGGTTGGTCGGTTGGTTTATATAGCCGGGAATGAATGTGCCGAGAGTAGTTCGTGTTTACTGATAAGGGCAGAATTTCCAAACTGATAAGATTTCATAAAAGAATCACCGGGACTGTGTAAACTGCTGCACCTGTAATGGGGTCGATATCATGTTGCTAGAATGCCTTTTGTTATTGCGTATTTTGTACACTATAATCATTGGTATGACTAATAAAGGGCTATAAAAATTTTAATATTTATGTTCAAGGCTGCAAATTACCAAAACTTGGTAAAGGTTAGCGTCCGTGGTTTGAACCAAAGAGCAAGACTTAAGTTTGGTTTGCGAACTGGTTTAAATACTTCTGAACCCAATCTTGGTTTAATTTAATAAAAAGAATTGGGTTGCCTAAAAGGTTTCTTGATTTTGTAAGCAAAGTAAATCTCTTATTAATAAAATTTAATTTAGTCAAAATCTGATTTAACTCTAAAACTTAAATATGTTTTATTACTATCTGATTTTTAGTCGCGTATTTATAAACCGAACCTTTTAGTTAAAAAAGTGGTTCGATTCAGGTTCGGGTTTGCGGGTTAAAAAATGGTAAATATGATCCGGTTCGGGTTGGCTTAAAATTCGAACCGAAACGGTTCCACGAGGCCCTGTTTTACAGTAGTCTTGCTTGTTACATATATTTTTGGGAAAAAAATATCTCTTTTGCCAATTAAAAACATTTTCACCTAAGAATTTTTGTAAGAGATGTTTAAATTTAATTCATATGCATTTTTTTATTTCAGATTCAGATTTTAAGTCTTCAAATACATTTTATATCCATGTTGTTATTCATATAATAATTAGAAAACACTTGCGTCTTTGCAGACCGCTCAACATGGATTCCCGCACAAACCGTCGGCTCTGGCGTACGATCCAATCGCCAAGCTTATGGCAATTGGATCACAAACTGGAGCCATTAAAGTGTTTGGTCAACCAGGCGTCGAACTTTATGCCCAGCATACTTTAGTTAATAATTTGGCATCTGAACTAAATGTGCAATTACTTGAATGGGTTTATGGCACTGGTCGCATTCTCTCACTCACCGCTGCCAATCAACTAATATTGTGGGAGCCAGTGGGAACAACGCTTGTGCCTATTAAAACACTCCCATTCGATGGCAAACTAAAGAAAGTATCTTCGTTATGCTGTTCGCTCAATAAAGATCTTGTATGGATAGGAACCGAAGGAGGCAATATATATCAATTTGATTTAAAGTCATTTTCGATCCGTGAGCCTGTAATTTATCATGATGTGGTACTGGAGCAAGTGCCACCGAGCTACAAGCTTAATCCAGGCGCTATTGAGTCCATACGCCAGCTGCCAAACGATTTAAATAAGCTGCTTATCGCCTACAATCGTGGTCTCTGTGTATTATGGGATTTGGAAAATTCGGCTGTTGAACGTGCCTACATCGCACCCGGGCACGGTCAAAGTGTGGGTCTTTATGTAAATGCCAATGGTACGGAATTCAACTGGTACCACGCGGACGGCTCTTATGCTACCTGGAGTATTGCAAGCGGAGAGCCGCCTCAAAATGTTAACTACGTTCCCTATGGCCCGGATCCGTGCAAAAGTATCAATCGGCTGTACAAAGGAAAACGGGGGTAAGTTTTAAATTCTATTTGAAAATCCGGTCTTTTTTTAACATTGTAATTGCAGAGCAAATGACATAATCATTTTTTCGGGCGGAATGCCGCGATCGGCCTATGGAGATCACAACTGTGTCTCTGTGCATGCGAGTGACGGACAAAAAGTCTGTCTGGATTTTACGTCCAAAGTGATTGATTTCTTTGTGACCTACAAAGATGATGGCGAAGCTTTACAGGTGCTGATTGTACTGCTAGAGGAAGAGCTATGTGCCTACGATCTCACAGATGCGAAAGTTTCGGCCGTTAAGGCGCCATATCTGCACTCGGTGCACGCCTCGGCTGTGACATGCAACTACCTGGCATCCCAGGTTACCCAAGAGGTATACGAGCGAATTTTGAGTGCTGGTGATGAACAGGATTTGGACTACAGTAGCATTAACTGGCCAATTACCGGTGGTGTGCTTCCGGAGCAGCCTATAGAAGGTGATGTTAATGACATAGAGATTTTATTAACTGGACACGAAGATGGATCCGTCAAGTTTTGGGATTGCTCTGGGGTGCTGCTAAAGCCCATTTTTAACTTTAAGACAGCCATTATATTTGGACATGAAGAAACTGAGGATGATGATCCAGCTGCAGCGGATGAGCAACTGGATGAAGGAGAGCCACCTTTCCGTAAAGCTGGTCTATTTGATCCGTATTCTGACGATCCTCGTTTAGCTGTTAAAAAAATAGCATTATGCCCAAAAACTGGACAGCTGATTGTTGGTGGCACCGCTGGTCAAATTGTTATTGCCGATTTTCTGGTTGACACTAAAGACAATGCTAATGGTTTGCTAAAAGTTACTTCAATGAATTTGGTCAGTGATCGCGATGGATTTGTGTGGAAGGGCCATGATCAGTTGAACGTGCGCGCCAATCTATTAGAGGAACATGCCACACCAATTTCTGTAAATGGTGTCAATATCACTGGCGTACTACAAGTGCTGCCTCCTGCAAGCATTACGTGCTTGGCACTGGAAGCCAACTGGGGTCTTGTCTCCGGCGGTACTGCACACGGACTGGTTTTATTTGATTTTAAGAATTTCGTTCCGGTCTTTCATCGATGCACTCTTAATCCCAACGATATGACCGGTGCTGGTGAACAGCTGTCACGACGCAAATCCTTTAAGAAATCACTTCGGGAATCTTTTCGCAAGCTGCGCAAGGGAAGATCGACTCGAAACAATCCCAGCAATGTGGTGCCGACTACGGTATGTGCCAAATAAATATTTATATTTATTTATTTATTTTATATATATTTTATTTATTTAAAATAATATCAACATTCTTTTTTGATAAATTAATTCAATATTTAAATATCAATATTAATTAAAAAATAAGTATCTTAATTTCAATTTTGGAAATAAAAAAGCTTTAAATAAATAAAGCTTTAAAATATCTTTTAAAATAAAAATTTAAATCTAAAACCATTTACGATATGTGGCTCAAGACCTTTCATAAGATTCATCATATATAACCATTCTAAAATTAAAAAATAACTTTTATTTTTGATTTTAAAAATAAATATTAAATATTAAATTTATTGTATATTATAAAAATCTTTATATATAAAGTTGTTTGTCCAACTGATTCACTGAATGATTTCGCATTGTACAGGCCAAACGGTTTAACGTACGACCTTGAAACTTGGCCACAATATTTTTATACCCTGAGCCCATTAAAAATGGGCAAAAAAGGGTATAATGCATTTGGCAGAATGTATGTAACAGGCAGAAATGGGCGTGGCAGACCCCAAAAAGTATATATATTCTTGATCAGGATCAACAGTCGAGTCGATTGAGCCATGTCCGTCTGTCTGTCCGTCTGTCTGTCTGTCCGTCTGTCCGTCTGTTTGAACGCGTCGATCTCAGAAACCATAAGAGCTAGAGACTTCAAACTTGGTATGTAGGTTCCTGGATACCGTACGCAGATCAAGTTTGTTTTTATTTTTGGATCGGACAACTATATCATATAGCTGCCATAGGAACGATACATCGAAAATGAAGTTTTTGTATGAAAAGCTTCTTTAATTTTTGAGATATCTCAACCAATCTCACACGATATATATTTGGGGTGGTGTTATACATCCTGACCAAATTTGGTCCAAATCGGCCCACTATATCATATAGCTGTCATACAGTCGCTCTGCCGAAAATCAAGTTTTAGTATGAAAAAGTTTTTTGTTTTTTGAGATATCGTAACCAAACTGATAGAATATGTATCTGGGCTGGTATTATACATCCTGACCAAGTTTGGTCCAAATCGGCCCACAATATCATATAGCTGTCATACAGACGCTCTGCCGAAAATCAAGTTTTAGTATGAAAAAGTTTTTTGTTTTTTGAGATATCTTAACCAAACTGATAGAATATGCATTTATGATGGTTTTGTACATTCTGACCAGATTTGGTTCAGATCGGTTCCATATATCATATAGCTGCCATTGGAATAATTGGTCAAAAATCAACATTTATAAAAGAGTACCTGGGCTCAGGGTATCCTACTGTCGAGCGTGCTCGACTGTAGCCGCACCTCACCGCGAGCGAAGCGAGTCGGGGGTAGGCGAGCGAAGCGAGTAGGGGGCGGAGCCCCCTTGTTTTAAGATAATTTCAAAGGGAGATAAGGCGGGATTTTTCTAAAATCGACCTGAAAGTGCGTTAAATGAAAGGTCAAAATTCCCATGTATTTTCTGTTTACATGTGTTTGTAGTGTAGTGGAGTTTGGTCAGGCGCAGCATGCAGTGGCAGAGTGGTGTTAAGTTCAGAAGCAGTAGCTCCGGGTTCGAATCTTGCTTGATCATGGCTTTTTAGACCCCGTACTTAAAAAAAGTACAGGGGTCTATTGGGTTTGTTTTAACGAAAATGTGCGTAACAGGCAGAAGGAGGCGTGGCAGACCCTATAAAGTATATATATTCTTGATCAGCATCAATAGCCAAGTCGATATAGCAATGTCCGTCTGTCTGTCTGTCCGTCTGTCTGTCTGTCCGTCCGTCTGTATGAACACCTAGATCTCAGAGACTATAAGAGCTATAGACACCAAACTTGGTATGTAGGTTCGTCTATATTGCAAGCAGATCAAGTTTGTTTCTAAATTTGGCCACGCCCCCTTTGTCGCCCACAAATCGAAAAACAAAATTTCATATCCAAATTATAAGAACAATTTCAAAGCTAATGACACCAAACTTAGTATGTAGATTCCTCTATATTGCAGGCATATCAAGTTTGATTCTTTTTTGGATCGGACCACTATATCATATAGCTGCCATAGGACCGATCGTGCGAAAATTTAGTCTTAGTACGAAAAACTTTTTTGTTTTATGAGATATCTTAACCAAACTATTACAATATGCATATAAATTGGTTTTATATATCCTGTCCAAAGTTGGTTCAAATCGGACCACTATATCATATAGCTGTCATTGGACCGATCGGGCGAAAATCAAGTCTTAGTATGAAAAACTTTTTTGTTTTATGAGATATCTCTACAAAACTAATACAGTATGTATATAACTTGGTTTTATATATCCTGTCCGAAGTTGGCTTACATCGGACCACTATATCATATAGCTTCCATACCGATCGGGCGAAAATCAAGTCTTAGTATGAAAAACTTTTTTTTTTTATGAGATATCTCAACAAAACTAATACAGTATGCAAATAACTTTGATTTATATTGCCTGTCCGAAGTTGGCTTAAATCGGACCACTATATCATATAGCTTCCATAGGACCGATCAGCCGAAAATCAAGTCTTAGTATGAAACACTTTTTGGTTTTATGAGATATCTCAATAAAACTAATACAGTATGTATATAACTTGGTTTTATATATCCTGTCCGAAGTTGGCTTAAATCGGACCACTATATCATATAGCTTCCATAGGACCGATCAGCCGAAAATCAAGTCTTAGTATGAAACACTTTTTTGTTTTATGAGATATCTCAACTTAACTATTACAGTATGCATATAACTTGGTTTTATATATCCTGACCGAATTTTATATATCCTATCTCATATGTCATTGAAAAAAATAGTCGAAAATGTATTACAACGCTCTGCAACAGCATCAAGCGGCCAAATTATTTTTTAATTTTTGTAGTCTTTTCTATTTCCATAGTAAGTACGGGGTCTCCGACAGTCGAGTATGCTCGACTGTAGCACCGAGAGCGAAGCGAGGGGGGGGGGTTGGCGAGCGAAGCGAGCAGGGGGCGGAGCCCCCTAGTTTAAAATCGAGTTGACAAAACAAAGATATACATTTATTTGAGGTGCAATAGTGCAGGATGGTGTGTTAGACCCAACTGCTGGGAAGCGCGGGTTCATTTCACCAGGAAAAATTTTTTTTATTACATTTGATTAATATTTTTTTAATTTAAAATTTTTTTACTATTTGATCAAAATCGGGTTACTATATAATATAGCTGCCAAAGGAACAATCGGGTTCACATTAAGCTTTAGTATGAAAATCTTTTTTGTTTTTTAAGTAGTCTCAACCAAAGACACAGATTAGCTTTTGCACGCCAATCCTCAGATTTTTCAGCCAAGTCTAGAATTTTCCCGCAAAATCTGGCTTTTTCTTAAAGTCCAGTTGAAGGGGCAGCTGGCAGCGTGAATATAATTATTCGTTTCTCTTTCAAAAAATGTTATATTATATACACATTTTGCTACTTATAACATATTTAGAAGGAAATTTCCAACAACCAAAAATTTAAAATTCTTCTCTAATAACTGAAAAGATTTGCTGCTTACGAACGGTGGAAAAACGGTGATTTTAATATGTGTCATTTAGCAAGTACTGATTACTGATCCATCAGAAGTAAAGAAGAGATTACTGATTAACAAACAGTAATTTATTTTTGCGTAAAAGAAGTTTATTCAAGAAAAATATAAGAAGTGCTTCTCTTTTTACGTTTCAATTTCGCGAGCGAATCGAGCCGGGGGATTGTGAGCCAAGCGAACAGGGGGCGGGCCCCCTAGTTTAATATAAAGATGTTTTTTTTTTATTTAAATTATTTTAATAAATAAAAATCATGTTTTAAATAAACAAAAAAAATATTTTTAATAAATGGTATGGTAAAACTGTTATTTAATTATAATCTGCATTTTTTATATTACATTTAACAATTAAAAATAATTTTTTGTAATAAAATAAGACATTTGTTTTAAAGTCTTAATTTTAATTTAAAATAAAAATTTTAATTTATATTTAAAAAATATTTTTAATTTTACTATATAAATTATGATAGTTAAAATAATTTTATTAAAAATAAAATAAAATTATAATTTTAATTTCTTCTGATTAAAACCAAACTTTTCTACAGTTAGAGGCTCGACCTGTTGAGCGACAAATTGAGGCGCGTTGCACTGACGATGGCATGGGATCCATGGTGCGTTGTTTGCTCTTTGCTAAAACCTACATAACGAATGGTGCGTATAAATCAAACTTCTATTCTTTTTATTTGATTTCAATCAAGTTCATTTTTTTTCTATGTCTTTTTTAGTAAACATTACTTCACCCACTTTGTGGTCGGCCACAAATGCCAGCACTGTGTCCGTATTTCTATTGCATTTACCACCGGCACAGACAGCTGCCACTGCTTTACCACCTGCAAGTGGGAATGCAACGCCGCAGACGCCACGTCGCATCTCTGCACAATTGGCCAAAGAGATTCAGCTAAAGCATCGCGCTCCAGTCGTTGCAATTTCCATATTTGACCAAACTGGCTGTCCTGTCGATCAGTTCAACTACGGTGAGAATGGCACTCCGCCCCATCGAGTGCTAATTGCCTCTGAGGAGCAGTTCAAGGTTTTCTCTCTGCCGCAATTAAAGCCCATCAACAAGTACAAACTGACCGCCAACGAAGGCGCCCGTATACGTCGTGTGCACTTCGGCTCATTCAGTTGCCGCGTTCCGCACGAGCTTTTGCAAAGTCTCAACGGCAGCAGCCCCACTAAATCGACGCGTTCCAATGAAGCTGGCGAAGGAGGAGGGACTAATTCAAGTATTTCACCAGCTGAGCTGTACCATGAGATGGCATTGATATGTTTGACCAACATGGGCGATATTATGGTGCTATCAGTGCCGGAGCTTAAGCGCCAATTGAATGCAGCTGCAGTTAGGCGAGAAGATATCAAGTCTGTTTTTAATATTTTTACTTATGTAAAACAAAACTTGACCTCATTGTCTGTATCGATATCTCTTACAGCGGTATTTCATCACTATGTTTCACTAATGGCGGCGAGGCCTTATACATGATGTCGTCATCCGAATTACAACGCATATCTTTAGCTACCTCTAAAGTTATACAGCCAACGGGTTGCGTTGAAATCGAGCCACTCATGAACGAGGACGTCGAATCTACAGCACCGAGCAATGACGACGATGACAATGACAGCGATAAGGAAATTGATATAAATGATACAAATGATAATGGTGTTGAGAACAGTGCTGGAATGCTGGAACCACCAGTTGCCAAGCAGCGTGACAAGCCACTCAACATTGAAAACAATAGTGTATTGCTTTCAAACGGCCTTAGTAGCGGCAGTTCACCCAATCGGGCCAACGAGACTATTACCAGTTCCATAGGTGACATCACAGTCGACTCTGTGCGCGATCACCTAAATAGTACAACAACAACCCTATGCTCCACAACAACTGAGGAAACTGTCGGTAAGAAAAAAGCATTTATATCTATATACATATATCACTTATCACTAACAAGCATATTGGTGTCCAATAAATGCATAGCATATATGAGCATTTCCACCAGGAACCGTAACGATGATAAAATAACAGAAATAAAAAATAAATTTTATATTAAAATTTGTTGTATATAAAAATTAAACCACAACTTTTATTTAAAATTTGTATTTAAAAAAAAATAAAATAAGACTTTCTTTAAATTTCTTTCTTTCTCTGTTTACATTACAAGTTTTATAATTGAAAATAGAAAATTTTCTTATTTTAGAGTTTGTAATAAGGAATTATCGTAAACTTGTGGTATATTTTTTTTATTTTATAAATCATAACCGTTTCGGTTATGTGTTTATCTTTGCTTTTTTCATTAATGTTATTAATCTCTTTTGCAATTGGATTTATTACTTTTAGTGTGCACGCTAGCCATATTGGAAATGCCTATATATACTTAATTTTTTTTAGAATTTCTTTTCTGTGTCATACGTGTCATGGCTTTTATGTCGTCTTCTATTACACATACTTTTTGCCCAATTTTACGTTCTCTTTTACCTTTTTTTTTTAGATTTACGGAAGTAAAATTCATTATAATATAATTTTATAAAATTAATTACTTGTAAAGCTGCCACACGATTGGTCTGATTTTTGCATGCATCTAATGTAATATGATATGAAAAAACCGAATCGCATATTAGACATTATTAAATCCATGTATTTATATTCTTTGACAGGTCGTCTGTCGGTGCTCAGCACGCAAACAAATCAAAGCACTACCAGCGTCAATATGAAGGACATACCCAACATTAATATACCCAATCTACATGATTTAGCTACAAATAGGTTTGTATTGATGTCTGTATAATTGTCAAACAATATTTTAATTATAATTATTTACTTATTAGTAATACAACGGAAACAAGCACCAGCTCTGTCGTCATAAAATCCGTAATAACGAGTATATCACACGAAAAGACCAATGGCGAAAGCGAAATCTTAAAGACTAACATTACAACGCATGAGGAGAGTCAGTTTTAGACGCATATTATGATGTATATGAACGCAAAACACACATTTATCAATATAAGTCAACTTTAATCGTTTACTTTTGCATATTTACATTAAACTTTAAGTTAATATTTCACATATACACAAATATTGTTCATATAATGTAAGACACAGAGGTCAATATAAATTGGCTCTCAAAGATTTGACGTATTTTACGAAATTTCCATTTTATATTTCCATTTATCTTTGTAATTAAAAAAATGTGAGTTTCATAACAAAGTCATTTTAAATTATTTATTAAGTTTTAGTTTGACAATATAAGCAGTAGCTGAAACGCTATAGTATATAGGCTGAACACATTTTCATATACAAATATCGAAAAAAGTACAACATAAAATCTTTGCCTTATATAGGATAACTCTTTGTTACAGACTTTTATACAAGTATTAAAACAATAAAATGTATATATAAAATATACATATTTATTTGGACTCTTTGACCAATTAACCAATTTTTTCAACACAAATTATAATTTTCGCTATAGAGGTTTTATATTAGTGTTGAATCAATCATTGTTAAATATTTAAGTGACTATAAAAATTAAACTAATTCAAACATTTTATATCTGAAATTTTTTTAAAGAATTTTCTCTATGCCAACTGTGTCATCATATAATAATGCAAGTTAAAAAGAAAAATTAACTTTTTTAAATATATCAACATGAAAAAATTCGTTTCTATTGCATCTGTTAACGCCGGCTGGCGAATATCCAAGGTTTTACGTTTTGGACAATAGGCGATACGTAATTCTCGTCTACAGTGAATTCAAAAATGTAGTCACAGAATTTGTTTTTCGATGCATATGCAGAGAGTTTTATGTTTTCAGGGCCAAAAGCGAATATCAGATGCCTATTTATTTCTATACAACTACAGACTCTTATGAGCTGAAAATTTTGATTAGCCGCTACTAATAATTAAAATAGTTTATATTTTATTCCTTCAAATAAAAGTCTTAAGAGACTTTAGACTACTATTTATTTACTCATTATTTTTCTCACCAAAAGTAATTATTATTGGTGAGATTATAATCTTTCAGGACTTCTATTTGTTGCTTTTTACGAAATCTCTGCCAAACTCACAAATTTGGAATCTAAAACTGCCTACTATATAACAGGAATGATCGCTCAAATATCTTAACCTAACTTAATAAGTATATCTCTCGAGATTTTTGACAACTTGAAAAAATTTGGTTGTTATCTATAACTCGGGGTGCGTGGTGTGTGTTTGTTCCCTGTGTGTTTGTGTACAATTGGTTTCTTAATTTAAATATTATAATTAACAATTTTTATATTATATTTAGAAAAAAACAATTAAAAATTATATATAATATTTGTGGGTATATGTTACATGTTTGGCTCATTTTTGCCCATTATTTTGTGTGTGCATTTTCTGTAAAGCCAAGTGTAAAAACAGAGATAGAAACATAGTGAGGAACGAAATGGAGAAATGGTTTTGCTGTAATTGTAAGTTTTTGTTATTTTCAGCTAAGTAAGGAGGGGAATTTAATAGAATAAAAACATATTAATAAAAGGTTAGTACCAGGTAAGTGGTAGTTGTAATATAATTGCAATTGTTTTTTTGGTTTGTTTTTGTTAGTTGTTTTCTTTTAAATTCCCTTGAACTGAAATTTACTTATAGCTAGGTAATGTGCAGCATCAGCAAACTTATTTTTTGTTTGCCATAAGCCAGCAGTTATAAATGAGGTCGTTACTGACTGGAGCGAATTTGTACTTAATAGCTAATTGAAATTATTATAATATGTGTATAAAAACGGGGGGTTGTAGTATGTTGTTTGCAAGCCTCTGCATTGCAACAAAAGAGCTTCAGAAAATGAGAGACGAACTCAATCCCATGCAAATGCAGAGATTTTTAAAACGGCTAGCTAGATATCATATTTTGTTAGAAATAAAATCAAAAAATTACAAATAAAAAATGTAGGAAATTATTACGCATTTGGTTCGAAATGTTGTTAATTTTGCCCATTGTGCCTTCCCTCACTATTGTTTGACACGGGCAACCAAATGGATTGGCCATTGTTTAGGGTTAAAAAATATAATTAATTAAGTTATAATAAATGAAAAAAATTTGTGTAAATTATGACTATTGGTCATGTTGTAAATGTGTGAATTTTAGCTTAAATATCGAAATGTGTGAGTGTGTTTGTGTGGATTTAATTTAAAATCAAATGTGTGTTTAACAATTGTTTGTTTTGTGTTTTGATTTGTGTGTGTTTTGTTTGTGTAATAGGGATGAACTGCTTGTATTTCGTACAAGAACTGCTTGCAAGTAAAGCAGTTTAAACTGCATTATGACCAGAGTCGATGGCGCTGCTTGTCCGTTGGCTGGACGAGAGATGGCGCTAATTATTCGAGTTTGTTGCTTAAGTCATTTGAACTAAAAGCAAAACAAACTGAAAATTAAGGGATTTAATTTGTAGTTTGTAGTTTTTGTTGCTGCTGCTGCTGTTTGCTGGATTCTGCTGCTGTTGTTCTTGTTGCTGCTACGTTTAGTGCGCCAGCGCACACATACATGCGCAATAAACACTCTCACAGACATGAAGTGTCTCATGTGAACGAGTGCATAAAGTGAGCGGCAAAAATCTCTCTTTGGTTGAGCAACGAGCGCGTTGAACTTGAAGTGTCTTTTCGATTCTCTTTTCAATCGTGTCCGCGGACGACAGTTTTTTTGGTGACTGCTTGCAAAAAGGGACCACTTCTTGCGAGCTCTGATCGCAACAAAAAATAACACCAAAACCAATGACATAAATGAACAAGATGCTCTTCCTGGAACCAGCAGCAAAATAATTGCAACAACAAAAAATAACACCAAAACCAATGACATAAATGATGAAGATGCTCTCCCTGGAACCAGCAGCAAAATAATTGCAAAACATAGCAATACCAATACCAACGCCATAAATAATCAAAATGCTCTTCCTGGAACCAACAGCAGCAAAATATCTGCTCTAGTCATCAACAACACACCCAATAAAGAAAATAAAGAAAATGAAGAACCAGATACAGTGGAAAACATCACAATTGAAAGCACCACTACTGAAACTACTGAAATAGATGAAAACGGATCCATTAAATCAATCGACGTTGAGACCGAATACACTGAGGATAACAACCTAGAAAACAGTCCAGCACAAGCTACATCACATCAAATCATTGTTCATCTGAACTCAAGCCCAATAGAGCTCATTGAAAAGGCAATAAAACTAGCTAGCCCACACAGTTTTTCTAGCAAAATCATAAATGATCGCTCCATCTCCTTTGATATAAAAAATGACGAAACACATGTTGAATTGAAAAAACTATTTACCCAAGAAGGATGCGTCATCACTTACAAAAACGGACCACAGGAACCCAACCTGATAGTAATTATTAAAGGACTATATGCCTCGTTATCAACAGATTATATTTCTAAAGAACTAGTAAACCTAGGCATTATTCCAATAAGTGTCAAGAATGTGTTTGGAAATAACACAAATACACCCACTAACCTTTTCAAAGTCGAGCTTCTCCAGAACGAGAACAACATGAGAATATTAAAACTCACTTCGTTCCTAACAATTCAGATTAAAGTAACCCGTCAACATCAACCGAACAAAATTTATCAATGCTATAGATGCCAAAAGTTTGACCATCATGTCAGTAACTGCACTCATGATGGGTTTATTTGCTTTAAATGCGCTGGCCCCCACTCCCACAAGGCATGCACCAAACCAAATACAATCCCAGGAAAATGCTTTCTTTTTTAATGATTGGTGCATATGAGCACATTAGGGGCCACTGGTCAACTGAAAGACCTATGACTTTTATATTTATTTAATTACTTTTTGACATTTCAGCAACATATATAAATAGATATGGCATGTATAATAAAAACAAATGGCAACGTTAAATAGATATAACATACGAAAAAGAAGTGGCAACATTAAATATGTGGCAAAGCTACCAGATCGTACAGCTTAATTACAGAGTTATGTTAACAAGTAATGGATTTTGATGCTCGGCAAATCTGGTCACATTAGTTGCAAGCGAAATGTAAACAAAGTTGAAAAATTAGAAATACAATTGCAAAGTAAGTAGTAAATTATAATATATCATAATGTAATTATATTAAATTAAGAAATACTTTCAGCGGGACGGAAGAATATGCAAAGTGGACGGAATTTGCGGTGTGCACGCAGTCTCCAGTAGTGCCCTGGCCTCCACTTGGAAATCAGCTGCTGGAACCTCTGGCGTTGCACAGACTGGAACAAATTTCTCGATAGTAGTGGCTGGTCCAATGTGGATGGGTAGCGGAGCATATGATTCACAATTGGAAGAAGCGGCCTCATGTTTGTTGGACAAAATTTTCGTGCTTGCCAGTGCAGATTCCTCAGCATGTCCTTGTGTATACCGCCTGAATATTTGCTTCGCCGTTGCAAGTGCTGAAGTTTCTGTCGCAGAATTCTGTTCTCCACTGGCCAGACTGGGCAAAGAGCAGACTGCATGTGAACGACAAACGGAGCCCAAGTGAGTTGCAATAGCACAGGTGAGTTACAACATATAAATGTTTTACTATTCAATATGCAATAACTAGTGCGTTTTGTAGGTACTGGTGAAACTTGCTTGCCATTCAGATGTGTAATATGGAAAACTGAAGTCCTATTGTGCGTCATCATGGGCGAATTGGAAAAAATATAATTCTGCATAGGCGCATCTGTCTGGTGCTCGTAAAGATGTCGAATTTTCAGTTGTGGACTTCGAAGAGTTTTGCGTGTGCTCGGCTGCTCGACTGTGTTACAACAAAGTTGGTCACGCTGCCCAGACTTGTGGTCAGCTGCAAGAGAGTCTGTGGACAGACAGTGGTGTTTCTCTGACGTTAGCGTGGTGAGTTTGTGTGTAGATTCGTGTATGCAAATACGTTTGGCAGGTGTCATATAACCAAATTTTTTGCGTTTTACAGGTGATGACAAATGTTTCACACAGCACTGAGTGGCCGGAACAGAGATTTGGTTTATCATGACAGAGGCGCCTGTGGATTGGCAAAACACTGCAGCTAATGAGGAATGTTCGTTCCGGTTCGTCGTAATGGGAGTCAGCAAATCGTCTCTTATCTGCGCATTGCCTGAACATATGTGTTGCTTACTTGCATGATGCAAAAGCGATACATCTCGTCCAGTTTGGCCTGAGTTGCACATCAACTGTGCACATCTGTCATCATGTGTCGTGTGAATCCCAAAGTCTGCTGGTGCTTGCGAGGTGAGTGTGTTAATTGAGTCTTCTTCACAGGAAAGTTTCACAGGTGATGTTATTTCATTGCTCTTATGCTTTACAGGAGACGAGAGGCAATTTGCATTACAATGAGTGGCCAGACATGCAAGTTGTTGGTTGAACGAAGTAGAAACAGCTGATGTTATCCTATTCTCAGCAGCCGAAGAAGACATATGACATTTCGATCGCTTGGCAGTTCGGCTTAAGTGGCGCTTTGTTTGTGTAGACAGAGATTGAACTTCTATTGTCACCAGAGAGGCAAGTGTATTTATTGATTCATCTTTGCAAAAGCGTTTTCGAGGAGACATTATAATAATGTTTTTACGTTTTACAGGTGGCGAGTTACACTTCAACTGGTCTGGTGTGGGACCCTGGGAATCCAGACGCTCTTCATCAATCACTTGCTGGTCGTCAGAAGAAGCAGGCTGTTGAACATCTATGTGGGCAGGATGTAGATCCAGGTAAGCGTGCACAGGCTGATTTGAGCAGATCCGTGGTGGAGAAGACGAGGTAATACAAGTGTTGCTTTTTACAGGTGACGAGATAGTTTGTTGTTGCTGCCCTTGCAGGTCACAAACTAAAGGCCGCTGAACCAACGATGTGAAGAATACGTTCGACTGCTGTTGTACTGGATCGGGCAGAACCCCTTGAAGCGTGCTAGAGACTTGTAAAGTGGGCCGTTCCTGTTGAGAATCAATAAATAATTTGTTATACTGAATGTTAGTAGAATCTGTGTTAGTAATGCTGATTTTTGGCTGCAGAATATGCTGGCTGCACGTATCAAGATTCAGATTTTCAGTATCGGATTGGACGGGCATCTCAGTAAAGAATCTTTGTTGCTCAGCTGTGAGAGCTTCTTCCATCTCAAGTTCCAGGCGATTTTCTAGCAGTTTAAGGCGAATTTCAAGTTGATTTTCGTCATCATTGGGCTGCAGCTGAGTGAAATGATTATGTGCGTTTGATGGGCACAGGTCCGGGATAAAGAGTTGCTGGATATGGAGTGGATAGTTTTTGATTAGACGTTCAAGTTTCACTCTAGTGATGGTGCCTTCTTCGTATCTGGTTCTGTAAAACTTGATTATCTCGTCATCTAGTTGTCTGCTTGGTTGTACAGGTTGGCGTTGTTGTTGCTGTGTGGGCGTATTGGCTTTAATAATAGAATCTATCAGTGCTTGGGCAGATGAATTCTGAGTCTGTTGAGGCCGAGGAACTGATAATATTAAGCGCTGGATCTGCAAAGGTTGGTGCTTGATTTTTTCTTGGAGTTCCTTTCTCGTTATAAGGCCATTTTTATATCTACGTCGATATTCATTAATAATCATTTCACAGAAGCGTCGAGGTGGTTGATCAGTTTGTGTATGCTCTTGCTGTGTGGGCGTATTGGTTTGGCGAATAGAATCCTGTGCTTGCTCTAAACGTATAAGTGTTGGGAGAATTTCCTGATTATTCTGTTTTTTTAATGATTGGTGCATATGAGCACATTAGGGGCCACTGGTCAACTGAAAGACCTATGACTTTTATATTTATTTAATTACTTTTTGACATTTCAGCAACATATATAAATAGATATGGCATGTATAATAAAAACAAATGGCAACGTTAAATAGATATAACATACGAAAAAGAAGTGGCAACATTAAATATGTGGCAAAGCTACCAGATCGTACAGCTTAATTACAGAGTTATGTTAACAAGTAATGGATTTTGATGCTCGGCAAATCTGGTCACATTAGTTGCAAGCGAAATGTAAACAAAGTTGAAAAATTAGAAATACAATTGCAAAGTAAGTAGTAAATTATAATATATCATAATGTAATTATATTAAATTAAGAAATACTTTCAGCGGGACGGAAGAATATGCAAAGTGGACGGAATTTGCGGTGTGCACGCAGTCTCCAGTAGTGCCCTGGCCTCCACTTGGAAATCAGCTGCTGGAACCTCTGGCGTTGCACAGACTGGAACAAATTTCTCGATAGTAGTGGCTGGTCCAATGTGGATGAGTAGCGGAGCATATGATTCACAATTGGAAGAAGCGGCCTCATGTTTGTTGGACAAAATTTTCGTGCTTGCCAGTGCAGATTCCTCAGCATGTCCTTGTGTATACCGCCTGAATATTTGCTTCGCCGTTGCAAGTGCTGAAGTTTCTGTCGCAGAATTCTGTTCTCCACTGGCCAGACTGGGCAAAGAGCAGACTGCATGTGAACGACAAACGGAGCCCAAGTGAGTTGCAATAGCACAGGTGAGTTACAACATATAAATGTTTTACTATTCAATATGCAATAACTAGTGCGTTTTGTAGGTACTGGTGAAACTTGCTTGCCATTCAGATGTGTAATATGGAAAACTGAAGTCCTATTGTGCGTCATCATGGGCGAATTGGAAAAAATATAATTCTGCATAGGCGCATCTGTCTGGTGCTCGTAAAGATGTCGAATTTTCAGTTGTGGACTTCGAAGAGTTTTGCGTGTGCTCGGCTGCTCGACTGTGTTACAACAAAGTTGGTCACGCTGCCCAGACTTGTGGTCAGCTGCAAGAGAGTCTGTGGACAGACAGTGGTGTTTCTCTGACGTTAGCGTGGTGAGTTTGTGTGTAGATTCGTGTATGCAAATACGTTTGGCAGGTGTCATATAACCAAATTTTTTGCGTTTTACAGGTGATGACAAATGTTTCACACAGCACTGAGTGGCCGGAACAGAGATTTGGTTTATCATGACAGAGGCGCCTGTGGATTGGCAAAACACTGCAGCTAATGAGGAATGTTCGTTCCGGTTCGTCGTAATGGGAGTCAGCAAATCGTCTCTTATCTGCGCATTGCCTGAACATATGTGTTGCTTACTTGCATGATGCAAAAGCGATACATCTCGTCCAGTTTGGCCTGAGTTGCACATCAACTGTGCACATCAGTCATCATGTGTCGTGTGAATCCCAAAGTCTGCTGGTGCTTGCGAGGTGAGTGTGTTAATTGAGTCTTCTTCACAGGAAAGTTTCACAGGTGATGTTATTTCATTGCTCTTATGCTTTACAGGAGACGAGAGGCAATTTGCATTACAATGAGTGGCCAGACATGCAAGTTGTTGGTTGAACGAAGTAGAAACAGCTGATGTTATCCTATTCTCAGCAGCCGAAGAAGACATATGACATTTCGATCGCTTGGCAGTTCGGCTTAAGTGGCGCTTTGTTTGTGTAGACAGAGATTGAACTTCTATTGTCACCAGAGAGGCAAGTGTATTTATTGATTCATCTTTGCAAAAGCGTTTTCGAGGAGACATTATAATAATGTTTTTACGTTTTACAGGTGGCGAGTTACACTTCAACTGGTCTGGTGTGGGACCCTGGGAATCCAGACGCTCTTCATCAATCACTTGCTGGTCGTCAGAAGAAGCAGGCTGTTGAACATCTATGTGGGCAGGATGTAGATCCAGGTAAGCGTGCACAGGCTGATTTGAGCAGATCCGTGGTGGAGAAGACGAGGTAATACAAGTGTTGCTTTTTACAGGTGACGAGATAGTTTGTTGTTGCTGCCCTTGCAGGTCACAAACTAAAGGCCGCTGAACCAACGATGTGAAGAATACGTTCGACTGCTGTTGTACTGGATCGGGCAGAACCCCTTGAAGCGTGCTAGAGACTTGTAAAGTGGGCCGTTCCTGTTGAGAATCAATAAATAATTTGTTATACTGAATGTTAGTAGAATCTGTGTTAGTAATGCTGATTTTTGGCTGCAGAATATGCTGGCTGCACGTATCAAGATTCAGATTTTCAGTATCGGATTGGACGGGCATCTCAGTAAAGAATCTTTGTTGCTCAGCTGTGAGAGCTTCTTCCATCTCAAGTTCCAGGCGATTTTCTAGCAGTTTAAGGCGAATTTCAAGTTGATTTTCGTCATCATTGGGCTGCAGCTGAGTGAAATGATTATGTGCGTTTGATGGGCACAGGTCCGGGATAAAGAGTTGCTGGATATGGAGTGGATAGTTTTTGATTAGACGTTCAAGTTTCACTCTAGTGATGGTGCCTTCTTCGTATCTGGTTCTGTTTTTTTTTTTTTTTTCTCTTTGTAGCTGTTCGGTTCGTTGTGTATTAACACGGAACACGGACAGCCGGGGATTTATTGTATGGTATAAGCAAAGTAAGTACTGATATACATTGGATATACTAGAATACTATACTAAAACTATGGTTAAAATGTGGCATCAGCGCTAAGTGATGTGTTTGTCCCTCTTGTATTGGAGACTGCGCCTTGGGCCTTTGACATTGGTGAGGAGTTGGAGTTGATTAATCCGAGAGTTGTGTGTGTGCGAAATTGCAGAAGTGTGCGCGCGCGCATTCATTTGTCCACTTCCAATGTAATGTGGAGAAAGTGGCGCACGCAGATTCGTTATGGTATGAACAACTTGCTACACTCTAACAATAGTTGTGAGTGTGCGTTGCTACTCCAGTCCTCTCAGGTTAAATTGGCTGGAGAGCAAGTTGTTTTATGCATGCGATGCGATGCTATGCGGTGTGAAGTGTTGAATAGTGGGTGGTGTGTGTTGTGATGTGGTGATGTGATGATATGCCGGGATTGTGCGATGTGGTGATGTGTCGGGTTGTGTGCTGTGATGGGTTGTGTGCTGTGATGGGTTGTGTGGTTTGGTGAATGTGCCGGGTTGTGTGATGTGGTGATGTGAAGGGTTATGTGCTGTGACGGGTTGTGTGATGTGCCGGGCTGTGTGAGCAATGTGTGGCAGGTAGTGGACGGCAGGCAGGCAGGGCGACGGGCAGTGGGCTGAATGCTGCTACTGCTACTACTGCTGCTGTTGCTGCTGGTGTTCTGAGAGAAAATTTGTAACTATTAGTTGATGTACAGTGGAAAGTTGTTAAAGTCTATGTGCTCAGATGATTGTAGATGGTGAATGCTTATTGTTGAACGTCTGGTCAACGAGTTGAATATGATGGTGAGCATCATATTTGGATTCGCCTGTTGTCGTATAACGGTTACTATCTTATACGGCCGATATGGTGCAGTAACAATCACGACCGTCAGATGATGTTGAGCGGTACGTAATATGCGTAGATGTCTATGGCGGCGATGAACGGCATTGTACTGTATGATGACAATGTTTCCAGAGATATTGCGGTGTGAGGCGTAGTTGTAGTTAAAGTTGTGGTTGAAATTGTTGCTGTTGCTGTTGCCACTGCTGGGCGGATGAAAGAGTGTGGTGGTGCGGCGATGCAGATTTATGTGCCACATCGTGGATTGTCTTGTGCGACGTGTTGTGATGCGGTTATTTAGCGTCGGCATTGGCATATACCGGCGGCGTACATGAACGATGCGAACAATCGTCATGCTGAAATTGTCCGGTAGAGATGCGGAATTTCGTAGCAATGGTATTATCCTGGAGATTTGATGCAGAACGAGCAGCGTTGGCGGGCAGCGACGGCGGCGAAGGCGCAGGCGCAGACGCTGGCGGCGGCGGCTGTGTGGACGATCTTGGCTGAGATGAAGATTCTCGAGTCGACGATGGATTGGCAGGCTGTGCTGATTGCGTCGACGTCGTCGTAGTTGTTGTTGTTGTTGTTCTGCTTCTGCTTCGTCAGGCATGGTTGAACTGTGCGATGTGTAAGAGACAGATTATTATATGGATCATATAAAGAGAATATTTCTCTTCTCATTTCTTAATATGCTTAACTACATTTTTTGGTATTTCTATTACAAATTACAATATCATATATGTATACATGATTGTTAGTCAATTATTATTAAATTTGAATTTGAATTTTGAGCGACTCTAGTAAATGGTAATTGAATTGATTGTTTATTTTTCCATCTCCTATGTTGCCGTATGCCTAGTGGCAGCAACGGATGCATAAGTGGAGGGGGTAAACATGGCAAAAGCCGGGCCAGACGTTGCGGCACCGAATGTGGTAGACGTGGTAGACGTTGCGGCGTCAGCCGCAGCAGCAGCAGTGGCAGCAGCATTTCTCAATGAAGCCGCTTGGGGTGAGAGAATATCAAATAGCTCGCGCATTTGCTGTTGCATTTCAGCGATGACTTCAGAGTGACTCTGAAGAATACGAGCAATCGATGCCAATTGATTATGAGTTGATGATTGTGTCTGTTGCTGTTGTTGCTGTTGCTGTACCTGCGTTGGTGCAGGTACTGATGTTGTTGTTGCTGTCGATGACGGTGTCAAGTGTGTTCTATTTGAATTTTGTCTATTATTCTGTTTGGCTATTTGAGTATTTTGTTTCTGTCGTTGTTGAAGTTGTGAATGAACTGTCTGCTGTTGAACGTTCTGTCGCTGTTGTTGTTGTTGTTGTCGTTGTTGCCTTTGGCCAGGCACTGATGCTGTCGCTGACGCTGACGCTGACGCTGATCCTGACTCTGACCCTGGCACTTTATGTTTCAATAGCCTTAACAAGTACGGACAACCACGATAATTGGCCGTATGCTTGCCATTACAATTACCACAATTGGCATCCGTGTCACGAGATTTTGTGCATTGTTTGGTCAAATGACCGAGACCGCACTTAACGCATACCGGCGAGCGGTGACAATAGTTTGCTGTATGATTATATTTTTGACATCGACGGCATTGTACCAGCGATTCATTCTTGCGGCGCCATTCGACGCGAACAGCATAATGGCATAATGTTTTTAATTCGAAAATTTTTGTATTATTACCAGCATTCGGATCTAATTCGATAAAATGTAAATTTGGCGAAAATGTCCCAGTGCCATTGGTATTTTTATATACCGGCGAATGTATACTCCGTACCGAGTAACCCAATTTGATAAGTTCAGCCTTGATGTTATCAATCGGTGTCGAACAGTGTATGCCACGGATGGCGATACGAATTGAGCGCTCGACACGCGGCTGATATGTATGATATTCAAGCTTTTCATTTGAAAAGAATTCTATCAATTTTTGATATGTTTGCAATGTAAGTGGATTGAAACGCAATAGGTTTTGACCACCAATTTTAATCACATATGTATTTTGATCAATTATATGATTAATTTTACCGGTTAACTCAACAAAATCCCCATTGAAAACTATCCAAATTTGTGGTGATTTTGGCAATATAACCCTATTATCAATTGTATTTGCATTTGCATTGGCAGTGGCAGTGGCAGTGGTGGTGGTTGTTGTACCGCCACCGCTACCATTACCATTATTTCTATTTCTGTTTGTTTTGTTGTTGTTGTTGTTGTTGTTGCTGCTGTTGCCAGCAGTCCTGTCGTGTCTGTCTGTTTGGGAATTTTTTGTTGTTGTTGTTGTTAAACCCAGTGTGGCATTTGCTCTAGCTAACGGAGCGGCAGGTAGTTTCCTATGATCAGTATCAGAGTCAGAGTCAGTATCATTGTCGTCATCGTATAGCTCGAATGTATCCATAGCATTATCATAATCAGGATCATTGACATCATCGTCATCGTCGTCATCGTCAGTGGCAGTAGTTGTGTTTGTCTCAATATTGAGTACATTTTTTGACCGTGATTTATTTAAATTTAAATGCCTAGCAGCATCTAAATGTTCTATACGTGAGTTGCTCGATTTTGAGCGCATTGCGGCACGTGTATTAATACGACGTGTATCTCTCAGGTCCTCTTTGTTGGGAAATGATTGCTTAAAGTTTGATGGTATAGTGCGATATACCTGATTATTGATTGACGACGACGATAATGTCGCCGTTGCAGTTGGTGTAGTAGTAGTCGTAGTCATAGTCGTAGTCATTGTAACTGTAGCTGTGGTTGTCGTTGTGGTAGTGGTAGTGGTAGTGGTAGGAGTAGTAGTCGGTCTCGTTTGAGAGTCTAATTGTGAGAGTAAATCCAATTGTGAATTGTAAATTGGATAATTGATCGACGAGGCTGTCGAGACAGAGTGATGAGAACTCTGAGAGCTGTCGTCATGAGCGTGAGCGTGAGCATGGGCATGAGTATGGGCGTATGCCTGAGCGTGTGCTTGTGTCTGTGTGTCTAATGTTCGGCTACCTGCTGCTGCTGCCGAATTTGCATATGCATTTGCACTTGACAATTCGGGTAGTTTTTGACGTTTTGCCGACGGCAAAACAACCAAAGTATTATGATCGCCTACATTTCCTGTTGACATATTGACAATTGCCGACGGCAAAACATCAACATCAACATCAACATTAGTGGCACTCTGCTGTTGTTGTCCAGATATTAAAATGCGATTCAGGCTTGACATTGCTGTTGCATTATTAATTGCAACTGTTTGAGTTGTATTCTCAACAATAGATGTTTGAGACGTTTGAGTTGTAGACTGAATAGCATTTTGTATAACATCTGAATTAACAGAATTAACAGAGGCCTGTAATGCTGATGGTGATGTAACTTGAGTAGCATCAGCATCATCATCGTTTAATGGCATCGAATTCGAATTTGCATCACATTCTAATGTAAATCTCTTTGTCATTGTATTGAACTTGGTTTGAGATTGTGATTGAGATTGAGAGCTTGTTATTAATTCAATAATAGCATTTGTCTCATCCTCTGACTCGCTACTCTGCAATAAATTGATGAATTCTTGAACGATATTCTTTTTATTCTGCATTAACTGAGGCGTTGTCGTTGTTTTTGTTTTTGACGACGTGCTTTTGACCAAATTGTCTGTTTTACTACCTGACGCATCGGATTCACTGCTGCTGCTGCTGCTATTATTACTATTACTAATACCGCAACCGCCGCCGCCGCTGTTGCTACCTACAGCACCAACAATATGATCGGTGTAGGCGGCAAGAGCAGGGGCGTCGGCATTAGCATTAGCATTTTGTCCCTTTGGACTTTGCTTTGAATGCTGCTGCTGCTGCTGCTGCTGCTGCTGCTGCTGCTGCTGCTGCTTTTTCTTATTCTGCTTATTTGGCATAATTGACGATTTGACGATACAACAAAATTATGAACGAAACAAACAATCAATTAATTACCTACTTGCTAGAGTGCGATTTGAAATTGTATTTGTACATGTATATGATGCACATGACAAGACATACACATACATATACAATAAATATTTGTTTATATGCAAAAATATATGAAGGAAATGACACTAATCATGATATACATAGAGAAAGTTTGAAGCGTATTATGTAATATGTAATATAAATACCAATGATTATATGCAAAGCACACAAGAAGAAGGAAAACAGAGAAGATGAGAAAATTCTCAAGTATGAGTCCAAGTCTCTGTCCAAAATTTCCAGATTCCAGATTCTTCTATGACATCGTCGTCGTCGTCCTCGTCGTCGTCTTCGTTGTCATATCCAGCCGCCCGCCAGCCAGCCAAAGAAGAAGATCCTTCATATGATGATGTTGTAAATGATTCAGTAGCTACTGTACAGTACGACCTCATCAATTCATTCGTTTCATTTCAATTTCCGTTTACGTTTCCGTATTCGGTTTCTCACTCTATCACTTGTATTTGATTTATTGTATCATTGTTTCATTGTTTTTCATATCATATATATATATATATATATCAATCACTATATATATATTTATACACACACTTTCTTAAGACTTTTTTCTTTTTTCTTTTACTTTACTTTCATTATTCAATATTCAATCGAACCGAATCAAAGATCAACCGATACACATTCAAGACTCTGACCGAACAGGCAAAGAACAGCAAGACCGTCATAGACTGCACACCGGGAAAGACTGAATTACGCATGCTCCGTGCTTCATACTCCTGCCATAACAAAACTATACTTATTTCTCCCAATATTCGTAAAATGGCCACACGTCCCAAAAACTCTACAAAATATACATATATATATGCATTTATTCAAATAACTGTCAAACCAATAACCAGGGGTAAATGGCAAAACTAAAAGAAAGAAATACACAAGAAACTTTTCCATAACAAAACTGCGCAATACAATATTAAAGCATAATGGCCGACCAAAATTCAATTCCATGACAACAACCAATACTATCCAAGACACATACCCAAAACTACCCAGTACTCAATCCAAAACTACCCAGTACACAAACCACAAATTGATACGAGCCAACACAATGTGATAACGCATTATTTTCCACATACAAAACTTTCAACAATTTTAATAAATTCATTTTCCAATCAAAATTCATCATTTTTACGCACGCGCCAAGATATTATATAGAATATTGTAAATAAATTACCATACATACGCTGACATTTACCATTTATGAGAAAAAATGGTGTGCCAAATCGCAAAAAAAATACAAATACTGATAAGAATATCACATGTACATGCAAATCAAAATTTAATTCTATTAATTCATTTTTAGCTCAAATTCCACCATTTTTGTGCACGCTCCAAGATATTACCATCTATTTTCTAAATAAATTCATACATTTCATCTAACATTTAGCATTTTTGAGAAAAAACGTTGCGCCAAATTGACAAATTGAAGGCGACATCTCCGTACAATTGGTCATCATATCAGCTGAAATATTAACAATTCTAACAATATGAACTCGATATTATTTCATTTTTAAAAATTAACAAAACCATTTATTCATTATATACTTATAGATATACATAAAGATATAGATAGATATAAAATTAAAAAAAGATTAACATAGTGTAAAATTAAAATTAAACAAGTCTTACATTTCAAATTCAGTTCATATTCAGTACATTTCATTTCATTTCAAATTAAAAAATAACTTATTAACTACTTATATATAACTACTTGTATATAAATGCTAATTAATTCTATATATTTCTAATTAACATAGTTTTATAAATATATTTTTTTTCTCTTTGTAGCTGTTCGGTTCGTTGTGTATTAACACGGAACACGGAACACGGACAGCCGGGGATTTATTGTATGGTATAAGCAAAGTAAGTACTGATATACATTGGATATACTAGAATACTATACTAAAACTATGGTTAAAATGTGGCATCAGCGCTAAGTGATGTGTTTGTCCCTCTTGTATTGGAGACTGCGCCTTGGGCCTTTGACATTGGTGAGGAGTTGGAGTTGATTAATCCGAGAGTTGTGTGTGTGCGAAATTGCAGAAGTGTGCGCGCGCGCATTCATTTGTCCACTTCCAATGTAATGTGGAGAAAGTGGCGCACGCAGATTCGTTATGGTATGAACAACTTGCTACACTCTAACAATAGTTGTGAGTGTGCGTTGCTACTCCAGTCCTCTCAGGTTAAATTGGCTGGAGAGCAAGTTGTTTTATGCATGCGATGCGATGCTATGCGGTGTGAAGTGTTGAATAGTGGGTGGTGTGTGTTGTGATGTGGTGATGTGATGATATGCCGGGATTGTGCGATGTGGTGATGTGTCGGGTTGTGTGCTGTGATGGGTTGTGTGTGATGTGCCGGGCTGTATGATGTGGTGATGTGACGGGTTGTGTGCTGTGACGGGTTGTGTGTGCAATGTGTGGCAGGTAGTGGACGGCAGAGCGACGGGCAGTGGGCTGAATGTTACTACTGCTGGATGCTCTGCTGCTGCTGCTGGTGTTGCTGCTACTGGATGTAGGCTGCAGGGTGTGTGTGTGTGTGGCAGGTAGTGGACGGCAGGCAGGCAGGGCGACGGGCAGAGGGCTGAATGCTGCTACTGCTGGGTGCACTGCTGCTGCTGGATGCACAGTTGCTGCTGGTGTTGCTGCTACTGGATGTGTGCGTGTGTGTGGCTCAGGCTCAGGGTGTGTGTGGACGGCAGGCCGGCAGGGCGACGGGCAGTGGGCTGAATGTTGCTACTGCTGTGGTGCTCTGCTGTTGCTGCTGGTTGCACAGTTGCTGGGTGCATTAAGTGTGCGTGTGTGTGTGTAGTGTAGTATCGAAGAAAACCGGTGTGAGTGAGAAGTTTTTTTTTTTTTTTATAATATGTGAGTGCCTTATGCATTGTCACATATAAAAACTGGGGAGCAAGAACTGCCTTTTGGATGGCCTAATTGCTGTTGACTAACCACAAGCGCCCTCAATGGGGACCACGTGGCGATTGGACGGGTTGTTTTAAGAGGTTTGTCTTGTATGTTTATATATTCACTATGTGTGATTACATACAATTTTCATTGAAGCTTAGTATGTGGTATAAATTTGGAGTTTAATATCATTTGTATTAAATATATGATTAGGGGATGTGTAGGGTATATTTGAGGAGAGAAGTATGGAAACAAGAATGAGTATGCCTTTTGTTGAGGGGTTCACATTGCCTTGGCTGCTCATGTCTGTGTCAAAGACAGGGCTCCTGGATTTCAATATGATAGCACCCTCCTCACCCTGGTCGCATGAGACTGCCTCTCGCAATAACACATGAAGCCAGGAAGAGTCTAGGCAAAGCTCATTCTTATTTTGCTTGGGCGTTGATGGACTATTTAAGTGCATTCAAGTGGTCCAAGTGACACCAAGCAGTGCTTGTTTTATGCAGGTCATATGCTTTATTTATTGATATTGTTTTATTTGATTAAATTTGGATAGTTATTTTTGTGTTATGTGTATAAGAATTTGTGTGTTTAAAATGTTTAAATATTTAAATTTGGTATTTATTAGCCGTTGTATTTAGCATTTGATAGGGGGATGTGTAGGGTATATTTGAGGAGAGAAGTATGGAAACAAGAATGAGTTCGCTCTTTATTGAGGGGTTCACATTGCCTTGGCTGCTCATGTCTTGTTAAGGACAGGGCTCCTGGAATACAATATGATGGCACCCTCTTCGCCCTGGTCGCATGAGACTGCCTCTTGCAGTAGCACATGAAGCCAGGAGGAGTCTAGGCAAAGCTCATTCCCATTCTGCTTGGGCGTTGATGTACTAAGTAGGTGCATTCAAGTGGTCCAAGCGACACCAAGCCACTGCTTGTTATATTTAAGTCATTTACTTTGTTTATTGATATTGCTTTATTTGATTATATTTGGGTAGTTATTTTAGTGTTGGGTGTATATGTGTATAAGAATTGTGTGTTTATTTTGATTTTAAATTCATAAGATTATTTATAATTCATTTATAAGTCAAGAGAGTGAGAGAAGCAAAGATTGTGTGGTATTTGAGTTTTTAGTTGATTTTAATTTTAATTATAGTTTATTTTATTTTATTTTATTTATTAGTTGTCTACAAAGGCTACTGGGTGTTTATTTGTTTTGGGCAGAGGAAGTATGAGATGTGAGCGAGTTTTCGAGTTTTCTATTGACATGTTATCCTTCTCGAAAGAGGAACCGAAATAGTATTTATTTTTAATCTAATTGTGGGAAATTTGTATACTGGTAATGGTTTAATAAGTGTTTATTGATATAGTAGAGGTGTAGGAGGAGGGGTATATGTATAATTATATTTTGGATTGATCAGTAATTATTATATTTGGTTTTAATTAGGGTTAGTATAAGTATAAACTATAAGTATAAACTATAATCTGAGTATTAATTGGTTAAATTGTTTAAATTGGAGTTATTTAAGTGGCTAAATCATTAGTGTGGTAAGATGAAAGAATTATATATTAATTATATTTTTTATATTTTATTTATGGATTTATTATTTGATTGGTAGGTTTTATTAGACCAGATCATGTCTTTACTGATTGATATTTGAATTAAAGAATGTAGAGAATATGTTTGAATTTGGAATTGAATTGATCTGTTGTTATTAGAGTAAAAATATAGGGGGATTATAAGGTATGTATTTTAATGTGAGATAGTTAAGGAGAACAATTTTAGATGGGGTAGTGGTACAGGAATCCTGGGATTCCTGATTTATTTTTGAGTTAAAGTTGGATGGAAGGTATATAATTTAATGTTTTAATTTTAGTGCTTGAAATGAGGTGTTTTAATTTGATTTAATATTGGTTTAGAATTAAGTATATAATTAAGTATATTTGTGTTTTAAATTTATTTTTATTTTTTCTATATTAAAGAAGAAACCAAAGAAAGTTTTTGATTAAGTTCTTCTTTTTCTTTTTATTCTTTTTATAATTATAATTATTATTAAATATATTAATTTGGTTAATTAATATCTTCGCATGCTTGATGTGAAGGGTTAATAAAATAAATGTGGAATAAAAAGAAGTATAATTGAAGTATATATATTAATGAGTCTAAAGAAAGAAGAGAATATAAGAATATAAGAAAAAAGTTGAGTTGTCAATTATAAGCTGGAAGGATAATGGGGTTTTAGTTTATTTTGGGCACAGGATGTGTAGGATGTGAGTGAGTTTCTTTAAGGCGTATTATCCTGCTGCAAAAAGGAACCGGATTTGTTACAAAAGTTAAAGACATTTGGAGCATTTTGGGTAGAGAAGTGCATCATTTGCTTGTTAATTTGTTTTTACTAATTTTGATTCTAGTTTTATGCTGCTTGGGCGTAGACGTACATCTGTACATTCTAGTGGTCCAAGTGACACCAAGTCAAAGCTTGTTATGTTATTATTGTGGACGGGGTGAATTTGAAGTGGAGTAGGGAATGTTGAATTGATGTCGATTGTTTATTTGTATGTTTGGAATTTGTAGATTAATTTTTAGAGTAGGGTAGAATTTGGTTGTTTAGTATTTTCTTAAAGAAGGCATGGATATTGAAAGGATGAGAGGTAGAGTTTGAAAGTTGTGAAGTTGCGTATGTGGATAATTATAGTAGGGTATATCAGATATGGCTGGTTTAATCATTTATTTTGATTATTTGAATTATTTGAATTAGATTAATAGAAATTCAGAGTAGGGTTGAGTTTTATTTGTTTGGTTGGATGTAAAAATGGTGGGTGCAATTGATTGGCTTTTAATGTGGTAATGATGACGGTAGTGTATTATTTTGTGGGTTATATGAGTTTTGTGTTGGGTTGGGATTTGGTTGAGTAGCAGGTTGAGGAAAATGATTAGAGTTAGCACTAGAAGAAGTGATGCCTATTAGGCGGTTGACTTCCATTAGTTCATTGTTGCATTGGCGGATGTTTCTGTTGATGTGAGTCATACGAGCGGCAGTGGATGGGAAGCGGAGAGTGAAGGTCGTTTCTGTGGTGTCATGGTCATATGGAAGTGCAGCTTGAAGTTCTCCTATTCTTAGGAGCAGGTTTGCTCTTCTTTGGGATAGTTCGTATAAGCTACGTCTTCTTATCGTATTTGATTCAGGTACAGGTATGGGAATAGGATGTCGTTGATTTGGTTGGGTGAAAAAGGTAGCTGTATTTAATATATTTGCTTCCGTGTTGGGATTTGGTTGTGTGAGTGGAGCAGGTTGTGGAGTTGAGTAGGGTTGTGGGTGCATGGTTGTAATTAGTTGTTCAGTGATTTGAAGTTCATTGTTAAGAGAGCGGAGCTCTCTTGTGATGTCATTGATTTGTTCTGCAGATATTTGGAAGCGAAGTCTAAAGGTACGTGCGGTAGTATCTGGGTCAAAAGGGAGTCTAGAGCGAAGTTCAGCTATTCTTTGAAGAATTAATTGCTTTCTATTATTAAGATTATGTAGGTTAGGTGGAGGTGGTGGTTGTCTTCTTAGAACTGGGAGAGGTATAACAGGAATATGTTGTTGAATTGGTTTAATGTGTTTATCAATTTGTCGCATGTATCTAGGTCTGCTTCTTGCAAGACGAAATGGTATGTAGGGCGTTGCAATGAGTCTTTTGGCCTCAATATTTGGGTGGATACTTAGTCTTGTTGCATAACTTGATGAGTAACTATCATAGGTGTCTTCTACTGATTTGATCTTTAGGTTATTATGAATTGAGGAGGTTGTAGTGCGCTCTGCGGCGTTAGTAATTGTTCTGAGTGTGACGTTTTGAAATATGGTAACTCGGTTGATTTGGGATTGGCTGGAAAGGGATCCCCAAACAGGAAGTGCATAGTACCATAAAGGAGCAATTAGTTGTTTGTAAAGCAGTGCTTTACAGTTTAGAGGGAGTTTGCTTTCTTTGCTTATTAGCCAGTTGAGTTGTGATCTACGAGATTTTAGTCTGGAGACTAACGAGGTTACATGTCTACAGAAGTTTAATTTTTTGTCCAGTTTGACACCTAGATAAGGATGCAGATTTTTTGTTTCAATAATTTGACCCATCAGTTTGGGTGAGTAGTTCGGATAGCTGACTTCGCTTTCATCCCTTAGGGTGTAGAGGACGTGTGCCGTTTTACTTGCATTAATTTTGATGCACCATTTATTGGTCCAGTTTGAGAGGGCATCGAGCATAATTTCGACTTGCTGTATAGCAGAAATAGGAGATTCTGAGGCACACATTAATACTGTGTCATCAGCATAAGTGGCTAATAAGGCCGTTGTATTACGGGGAGGATCTGTAAGGGTGATGTCTGGGGTGGGTAGGTCAGAGGTGTAGATTGTATAAAGGATGGGACCCAATACACTTTTTTTTTTTTTTTTTTATAATATGTGAGTGCCTTATGCATTGTCACATATAAAAACTGGGGAGCAAGAACTGCCTTTTGGATGGCCTAATTGCTGTTGACTAACCACAAGCGCCCTCAATGGGGACCACGTGGCGATTGGACGGGTTGTTTTAAGAGGTTTGTCTTGTATGTTTATATATTCACTATGTGTGATTACATACAATTTTCATTGAAGCTTAGTATGTGGTATAAATTTGGAGTTTAATATCATTTGTATTAAATATATGATTAGGGGATGTGTAGGGTATATTTGAGGAGAGAAGTATGGAAACAAGAATGAGTATGCCTTTTGTTGAGGGGTTCACATTGCCTTGGCTGCTCATGTCTGTGTCAAAGACAGGGCTCCTGGATTTCAATATGATAGCACCCTCCTCACCCTGGTCGCATGAGACTGCCTCTCGCAATAACACATGAAGCCAGGAAGAGTCTAGGCAAAGCTCATTCTTATTTTGCTTGGGCGTTGATGGACTATTTAAGTGCATTCAAGTGGTCCAAGTGACACCAAGCAGTGCTTGTTTTATGCAGGTCATATGCTTTATTTATTGATATTGTTTTATTTGATTAAATTTGGATAGTTATTTTTGTGTTATGTGTATAAGAATTTGTGTGTTTAAAATGATTAAATATTTAAATTTGGTATTTATTAGCCGTTGTATTTAGCATTTGATAGGGGGATGTGTAGGGTATATTTGAGGAGAGAAGTATGGAAACAAGAATGAGTTCGCTCTTTATTGAGGGGTTCACATTGCCTTGGCTGCTCATGTCTTGTTAAGGACAGGGCTCCTGGAATACAATATGATGGCACCCTCTTCGCCCTGGTCGCATGAGACTGCCTCTTGCAGTAGCACATGAAGCCAGGAGGAGTCTAGGCAAAGCTCATTCCCATTCTGCTTGGGCGTTGATGTACTAAGTAGGTGCATTCAAGTGGTCCAAGCGACACCAAGCCACTGCTTGTTATATTTAAGTCATTTACTTTGTTTATTGATATTGCTTTATTTGATTATATTTGGGTAGTTATTTTAGTGTTGGGTGTATATGTGTATAAGAATTGTGTGTTTATTTTGATTTTAAATTCATAAGATTATTTATAATTCATTTATAAGTCAAGAGAGTGAGAGAAGCAAAGATTGTGTGGTATTTGAGTTTTTAGTTGATTTTAATTTTAATTATAGTTTATTTTATTTTATTTTATTTATTAGTTGTCTACAAAGGCTACTGGGTGTTTATTTGTTTTGGGCAGAGGAAGTATGAGATGTGAGCGAGTTTTCGAGTTTTCTATTGACATGTTATCCTTCTCGAAAGAGGAACCGAAATAGTATTTATTTTTAATCTAATTGTGGGAAATTTGTATACTGGTAATGGTTTAATAAGTGTTTATTGATATAGTAGAGGTGTAGGAGGAGGGGTATATGTATAATTATATTTTGGATTGATCAGTAATTATTATATTTGGTTTTAATTAGGGTTAGTATAAGTATAAACTATAAGTATAAACTATAATCTGAGTATTAATTGGTTAAATTGTTTAAATTGGAGTTATTTAAGTGGCTAAATCATTAGTGTGGTAAGATGAAAGAATTATATATTAATTATATTTTTTATATTTTATTTATGGATTTATTATTTGATTGGTAGGTTTTATTAGACCAGATCATGTCTTTACTTTTTTTTTTTTTTTTTTTTATAATATGTGAGTGCCTTATGCATTGTCACATATAAAAACTGGGGAGCAAGAACTGCCTTTTGGATGGCCTAATTGCTGTTGACTAACCACAAGCGCCCTCAATGGGGACCACGTGGCGATTGGACGGGTTGTTTTAAGAGGTTTGTCTTGTATGTTTATATATTCACTATGTGTGATTACATACAATTTTCATTGAAGCTTAGTATGTGGTATAAATTTGGAGTTTAATATCATTTGTATTAAATATATGATTAGGGGATGTGTAGGGTATATTTGAGGAGAGAAGTATGGAAACAAGAATGAGTATGCCTTTTGTTGAGGGGTTCACATTGCCTTGGCTGCTCATGTCTGTGTCAAAGACAGGGCTCCTGGATTTCAATATGATAGCACCCTCCTCACCCTGGTCGCATGAGACTGCCTCTCGCAATAACACATGAAGCCAGGAAGAGTCTAGGCAAAGCTCATTCCTATTTTGCTTGGGCGTTGATGGACTATTTAAGTGCATTCAAGTGGTCCAAGTGACACCAAGCAGTGCTTGTTTTATGCAGGTCATATGCTTTATTTATTGATATTGTTTTATTTGATTAAATTTGGATAGTTATTTTTGTGTTATGTGTATAAGAATTTGTGAATTGATCTGTTGTTATTAGAGTAAAAATATAGGGGGATTATAAGGTATGTATTTTAATGTGAGATAGTTAAGGAGAACAATTTTAGATGGGGTAGTGGTACAGGAATCCTGGGATTCCTGATTTATTTTTGAGTTAAAGTTGGATGGAAGGTATATAATTTAATGTTTTAATTTTAGTGCTTGAAATGAGGTGTTTTAATTTGATTTAATATTGGTTTAGAATTAAGTATATAATTAAGTATATTTGTGTTTTAAATTTATTTTTATTTTTTCTATATTAAAGAAGAAACCAAAGAAAGTTTTTGATTAAGTTCTTCTTTTTCTTTTTATTCTTTTTATAATTATAATTATTATTAAATATATTAATTTGGTTAATTAATATCTTCGCATGCTTGATGTGAAGGGTTAATAAAATAAATGTGGAATATATATTATATGAAGTATATATATTAATGAGTCTAAAGAAAGAAGAGAATATAAGAATATAAGAAAAAAGTTGAGTTGTCAATTATAAGCTGGAAGGATAATGGGGTTTTAGTTTATTTTGGGCACAGGATGTGTAGGATGTGAGTGAGTTTCTTTAAGGCGTATTATCCTGCTGCAAAAGGAACCGGATTTGTTACAAAAGTTAAAGACATTTGGAGCATTTTGGGTAGAGAAGTGCATCATTTGCTTGTTAATTTGTTTTTACTAATTTTGATTCTAGTTTTATGCTGCTTGGGCGTAGACGTACATCTGTACATTCTAGTGGTCCAAGTGACACCAAGTCAAAGCTTGTTATGTTATTATTGTGGACGGGGTGAATTTGAAGTGGAGTAGGGAATGTTGAATTGATGTCGATTGTTTATTTGTATGTTTGGAATTTGTAGATTAATTTTTAGAGTAGGGTAGAATTTGGTTGTTTAGTATTTTCTTAAAGAAGGCATGGATATTGAAAGGATGAGAGGTAGAGTTTGAAAGTTGTGAAGTTGCGTATGTGGATAATTATAGTAGGGTATATCAGATATGGCTGGTTTAATCATTTATTTTGATTATTTGAATTATTTGAATTAGATTAATAGAAATTCAGAGTAGGGTTGAGTTTTATTTGTTTGGTTGGATGTAAAAATGGTGGGTGCAATTGATTGGCTTTTAATGTGGTAATGATGACGGTAGTGTATTATTTTGTGGGTTATATGAGTTTTGTGTTGGGTTGGGATTTGGTTGAGTAGCAGGTTGAGGAAAATGATTAGAGTTAGCACTAGAAGAAGTGATGCCTATTAGGCGGTTGACTTCCATTAGTTCATTGTTGCATTGGCGGATGTTTCTGTTGATGTGAGTCATACGAGCGGCAGTGGATGGGAAGCGGAGAGTGAAGGTCGTTTCTGTGGTGTCATGGTCATATGGAAGTGCAGCTTGAAGTTCTCCTATTCTTAGGAGCAGGTTTGCTCTTCTTTGGGATAGTTCGTATAAGCTACGTCTTCTTATCGTATTTGATTCAGGTACAGGTATGGGAATAGGATGTCGTTGATTTGGTTGGGTGAAAAAGGTAGCTGTATTTAATATATTTGCTTCCGTGTTGGGATTTGGTTGTGTGAGTGGAGCAGGTTGTGGAGTTGAGTAGGGTTGTGGGTGCATGGTTGTAATTAGTTGTTCAGTGATTTGAAGTTCATTGTTAAGAGAGCGGAGCTCTCTTGTGATGTCATTGATTTGTTCTGCAGATATTTGGAAGCGAAGTCTAAAGGTACGTGCGGTAGTATCTGGGTCAAAAGGGAGTCTAGAGCGAAGTTCAGCTATTCTTTGAAGAATTAATTGCTTTCTATTATTAAGATTATGTAGGTTAGGTGGAGGTGGTGGTTGTCTTCTTAGAACTGGGAGAGGTATAACAGGAATATGTTGTTGAATTGGTTTAATGTGTTTATCAATTTGTCGCATGTATCTAGGTCTGCTTCTTGCAAGACGAAATGGTATGTAGGGCGTTGCAATGAGTCTTTTGGCCTCAATATTTGGGTGGATACTTAGTCTTGTTGCATAACTTGATGAGTAACTATCATAGGTGTCTTCTACTGATTTGATCTTTAGGTTATTATGAATTGAGGAGGTTGTAGTGCGCTCTGCGGCGTTAGTAATTGTTCTGAGTGTGACGTTTTGAAATATGGTAACTCGGTTGATTTGGGATTGGCTGGAAAGGGATCCCCAAACAGGAAGTGCATAGTACCATAAAGGAGCAATTAGTTGTTTGTAAAGCAGTGCTTTACAGTTTAGAGGGAGTTTGCTTTCTTTGCTTATTAGCCAGTTGAGTTGTGATCTACGAGATTTTAGTCTGGAGACTAACGAGGTTACATGTCTACAGAAGTTTAATTTTTTGTCCAGTTTGACACCTAGATAAGGATGCAGATTTTTTGTTTCAATAATTTGACCCATCAGTTTGGGTGAGTAGTTCGGATAGCTGACTTCGCTTTCATCCCTTAGGGTGTAGAGGACGTGTGCCGTTTTACTTGCATTAATTTTGATGCACCATTTATTGGTCCAGTTTGAGAGGGCATCGAGCATAATTTCGACTTGCTGTATAGCAGAAATAGGAGATTCTGAGGCACACATTAATACTGTGTCATCAGCATAAGTGGCTAATAAGGCCGTTGTATTACGGGGAGGATCTGTAAGGGTGATGTCTGGGGTGGGTAGGTCAGAGGTGTAGATTGTATAAAGGATGGGACCCAATACACTGCCTTGGGGAACACCGGCCATGATCGTTTTTGGTATGGATCGAGCTCCTTTGTGTGCTTCAACCATAAAGGTGCGATTTGAAAGATAATGTGAGATAATATTGTATAATGGCAGTGGGAGAATTAATTTGAGTTTATAAAAAAGGCCTTGATGCCATACTCTATCAAAGGCTTCTTGTACATCAATGTAAACTGCAGAACAGTATTGGCTTTTTTCAAAGGCTCTAAGTATAAATTGGGTAACGCGAGCAAGTTGTTGGTCAGTGGAATGCTGATATCTAAAACCAAATTGGTGACTGGGGATTGAGTTTGAAAAGTCTCTTGATTCAAACATTCGTGTAAGTAATAGACGTTCTAGTATTTTGGAGAGACCTGATAGGAGGCTTATTGGTCTATAAGAGGAGAGTTGATCTGTGGGTTTAGATGGTTTGGGAATCATTGTGACTACTGCCATTTTCCATTGCTGCGGGAAATGGCCTAGTCTTATTGCATTATTGAATATAAGAATTAGGTATAATAAGGCGGAATCTGGAAGACATTTGATTGTTCTATTGTCGATATTATCTAATCCTGGGGATTTATTATTTTCAAGTTTCTTTATTTGATTTTTAATTTCAGGGAGAGTTATTGGGCGAAAATTGGGAGAGTTATTTGGTGCTTGTACGGGAATGTGATTGTTTAGTAGGCTTTCAATTTCATTGCGTTGATTATCGGTGTTTAAGATGATGGGCTTTTTTTTTTTTTTTTTTTTATAATATGTGAGTGCCTTATGCATTGTCACATATAAAAACTGGGGAGCAAGAACTGCCTTTTGGATGGCCTAATTGCTGTTGACTAACCACAAGCGCCCTCAATGGGGACCACGTGGCGATTGGACGGGTTGTTTTAAGAGGTTTGTCTTGTATGTTTATATATTCACTATGTGTGATTACATACAATTTTCATTGAAGCTTAGTATGTGGTATAAATTTGGAGTTTAATATCATTTGTATTAAATATATGATTAGGGGATGTGTAGGGTATATTTGAGGAGAGAAGTATGGAAACAAGAATGAGTATGCCTTTTGTTGAGGGGTTCACATTGCCTTGGCTGCTCATGTCTGTGTCAAAGACAGGGCTCCTGGATTTCAATATGATAGCACCCTCCTCACCCTGGTCGCATGAGACTGCCTCTCGCAATAACACATGAAGCCAGGAAGAGTCTAGGCAAAGCTCATTCTTATTTTGCTTGGGCGTTGATGGACTATTTAAGTGCATTCAAGTGGTCCAAGTGACACCAAGCAGTGCTTGTTTTATGCAGGTCATATGCTTTATTTATTGATATTGTTTTATTTGATTAAATTTGGATAGTTATTTTTGTGTTATGTGTATAAGAATTTGTGTGTTTAAAATGTTTAAATATTTAAATTTGGTATTTATTAGCCGTTGTATTTAGCATTTGATAGGGGGATGTGTAGGGTATATTTGAGGAGAGAAGTATGGAAACAAGAATGAGTTCGCTCTTTATTGAGGGGTTCACATTGCCTTGGCTGCTCATGTCTTGTTAAGGACAGGGCTCCTGGAATACAATATGATGGCACCCTCTTCGCCCTGGTCGCATGAGACTGCCTCTTGCAGTAGCACATGAAGCCAGGAGGAGTCTTTTTTTTTTTTTTTTTTTTATAATATGTGAGTGCCTTATGCATTGTCACATATAAAAACTGGGGAGCAAGAACTGCCTTTTGGATGGCCTAATTGCTGTTGACTAACCACAAGCGCCCTCAATGGGGACCACGTGGCGATTGGACGGGTTGTTTTAAGAGGTTTGTCTTGTATGTTTATATATTCACTATGTGTGATTACATACAATTTTCATTGAAGCTTAGTATGTGGTATAAATTTGGAGTTTAATATCATTTGTATTAAATATATGATTAGGGGATGTGTAGGGTATATTTGAGGAGAGAAGTATGGAAACAAGAATGAGTATGCCTTTTGTTGAGGGGTTCACATTGCCTTGGCTGCTCATGTCTGTGTCAAAGACAGGGCTCCTGGATTTCAATATGATAGCACCCTCCTCACCCTGGTCGCATGAGACTGCCTCTCGCAATAACACTTTTTTTTTTTTTTTTTTTATAATATGTGAGTGCCTTATGCATTGTCACATATAAAAACTGGGGAGCAAGAACTGCCTTTTAGATGGCCTAATTGCTGTTGACTAACCACAAGCGCCCTCAATGGGGACCACGTGGCGATTGGACGGGTTGTTTTAAGAGGTTTGTCTTGTATGTTTATATATTCACTATGTGTGATTACATACAATTTTCATTGAAGCTTAGTATGTGGTATAAATTTGGAGTTTAATATCATTTGTATTAAATATATGATTAGGGGATGTGTAGGGTATATTTGAGGAGAGAAGTATGGAAACAAGAATGAGTATGCCTTTTGTTGAGGGGTTCACATTGCCTTGGCTGCTCATGTCTGTGTCAAAGACAGGGCTCCTGGATTTCAATATGATAGCACCCTCCTCACCCTGGTCGCATGAGACTGCCTCTCGCAATAACACATGAAGCCAGGAAGAGTCTAGGCAAAGCTCATTCTTATTTTGCTTGGGCGTTGATGGACTATTTAAGTGCATTCAAGTGGTCCAAGTGACACCAAGCAGTGCTTGTTTTATGCAGGTCATATGCTTTATTTATTGATATTGTTTTATTTGATTAAATTTGGATAGTTATTTTTGTGTTATGTGTATAAGAATTTGTGTGTTTAAAATGTTTAAATATTTAAATTTGGTATTTATTAGCCGTTGTATTTAGCATTTGATAGGGGGATGTGTAGGGTATATTTGAGGAGAGAAGTATGGAAACAAGAATGAGTTCGCTCTTTATTGAGGGGTTCACATTGCCTTGGCTGCTCATGTCTTGTTAAGGACAGGGCTCCTGGAATACAATATGATGGCACCCTCTTCGCCCTGGTCGCATGAGACTGCCTCTTGCAGTAGCACATGAAGCCAGGAGGAGTCTAGGCAAAGCTCATTCCCATTCTGCTTGGGCGTTGATGTACTAAGTAGGTGCATTCAAGTGGTCCAAGCGACACCAAGCCACTGCTTGTTATATTTAAGTCATTTACTTTGTTTATTGATATTGCTTTATTTGATTATATTTGGGTAGTTATTTTAGTGTTGGGTGTATATGTGTATAAGAATTGTGTGTTTATTTTGATTTTAAATTCATAAGATTATTTATAATTCATTTATAAGTCAAGAGAGTGAGAGAAGCAAAGATTGTGTGGTATTTGAGTTTTTAGTTGATTTTAATTTTAATTATAGTTTATTTTATTTTATTTTATTTATTAGTTGTCTACAAAGGCTACTGGGTGTTTATTTGTTTTGGGCAGAGGAAGTATGAGATGTGAGCGAGTTTTCGAGTTTTCTATTGACATGTTATCCTTCTCGAAAGAGGAACCGAAATAGTATTTATTTTTAATCTAATTGTGGGAAATTTGTATACTGGTAATGGTTTAATAAGTGTTTATTGATATAGTAGAGGTGTAGGAGGAGGGGTATATGTATAATTATATTTTGGATTGATCAGTAATTATTATATTTGGTTTTAATTAGGGTTAGTATAAGTATAAACTATAAGTATAAACTATAATCTGAGTATTAATTGGTTAAATTGTTTAAATTGGAGTTATTTAAGTGGCTAAATCATTAGTGTGGTAAGATGAAAGAATTATATATTAATTATATTTTTTATATTTTATTTATGGATTTATTATTTGATTGGTAGGTTTTATTAGACCAGATCATGTCTTTACTGATTGATATTTGAATTAAAGAATGTAGAGAATATGTTTGAATTTGGAATTGAATTGATCTGTTGTTATTAGAGTAAAAATATAGGGGGATTATAAGGTATGTATTTTAATGTGAGATAGTTAAGGAGAACAATTTTAGATGGGGTAGTGGTACAGGAATCCTGGGATTCCTGATTTATTTTTGAGTTAAAGTTGGATGGAAGGTATATAATTTAATGTTTTAATTTTAGTGCTTGAAATGAGGTGTTTTAATTTGATTTAATATTGGTTTAGAATTAAGTATATAATTAAGTATATTTGTGTTTTAAATTTATTTTTATTTTTTCTATATTAAAGAAGAAACCAAAGAAAGTTTTTGATTAAGTTCTTCTTTTTCTTTTTATTCTTTTTATAATTATAATTATTATTAAATATATTAATTTGGTTAATTAATATCTTCGCATGCTTGATGTGAAGGGTTAATAAAATAAATGTGGAATAAAAAGAAGTATAATTGAAGTATATATATTAATGAGTCTAAAGAAAGAAGAGAATATAAGAATATAAGAAAAAAGTTGAGTTGTCAATTATAAGCTGGAAGGATAATGGGGTTTTAGTTTATTTTGGGCACAGGATGTGTAGGATGTGAGTGAGTTTCTTTAAGGCGTATTATCCTGCTGCAAAAGGAACCGGATTTGTTACAAAAGTTAAAGACATTTGGAGCATTTTGGGTAGAGAAGTGCATCATTTGCTTGTTAATTTGTTTTTACTAATTTTGATTCTAGTTTTATGCTGCTTGGGCGTAGACGTACATCTGTACATTCTAGTGGTCCAAGTGACACCAAGTCAAAGCTTGTTATGTTATTATTGTGGACGGGGTGAATTTGAAGTGGAGTAGGGAATGTTGAATTGATGTCGATTGTTTATTTGTATGTTTGGAATTTGTAGATTAATTTTTAGAGTAGGGTAGAATTTGGTTGTTTAGTATTTTCTTAAAGAAGGCATGGATATTGAAAGGATGAGAGGTAGAGTTTGAAAGTTGTGAAGTTGCGTATGTGGATAATTATAGTAGGGTATATCAGATATGGCTGGTTTAATCATTTATTTTGATTATTTGAATTATTTGAATTAGATTAATAGAAATTCAGAGTAGGGTTGAGTTTTATTTGTTTGGTTGGATGTAAAAATGGTGGGTGCAATTGATTGGCTTTTAATGTGGTAATGATGACGGTAGTGTATTATTTTGTGGGTTATATGAGTTTTGTGTTGGGTTGGGATTTGGTTGAGTAGCAGGTTGAGGAAAATGATTAGAGTTAGCACTAGAAGAAGTGATGCCTATTAGGCGGTTGACTTCCATTAGTTCATTGTTGCATTGGCGGATGTTTCTGTTGATGTGAGTCATACGAGCGGCAGTGGATGGGAAGCGGAGAGTGAAGGTCGTTTCTGTGGTGTCATGGTCATATGGAAGTGCAGCTTGAAGTTCTCCTATTCTTAGGAGCAGGTTTGCTCTTCTTTGGGATAGTTCGTATAAGCTACGTCTTCTTATCGTATTTGATTCAGGTACAGGTATGGGAATAGGATGTCGTTGATTTGGTTGGGTGAAAAAGGTAGCTGTATTTAATATATTTGCTTCCGTGTTGGGATTTGGTTGTGTGAGTGGAGCAGGTTGTGGAGTTGAGTAGGGTTGTGGGTGCATGGTTGTAATTAGTTGTTCAGTGATTTGAAGTTCATTGTTAAGAGAGCGGAGCTCTCTTGTGATGTCATTGATTTGTTCTGCAGATATTTGGAAGCGAAGTCTAAAGGTACGTGCGGTAGTATCTGGGTCAAAAGGGAGTCTAGAGCGAAGTTCAGCTATTCTTTGAAGAATTAATTGCTTTCTATTATTAAGATTATGTAGGTTAGGTGGAGGTGGTGGTTGTCTTCTTAGAACTGGGAGAGGTATAACAGGAATATGTTGTTGAATTGGTTTTTTTCCTTTTTTTTCTTTATTTTGTTGGAAATTATTGGCAATAAGTGTACATGTTGAGTAGTGGCGAGAATTGTTTGCTTGCTGGTAGTTTAAACTTAAAATTTTTGGTTAATCGCTCTTCATAACCAATAACTTATAAAAAATTTCAAGCCTCCATAGAACGTCACGGCGAAAAGCAATTCACCCGCACACACACACACTGACACGTCGACACACAATTAGTGTCAGTTTCTATTTCGATTTAGGTTTAGGTTTAGGTTTCGGTTTCAATGTCTATTAACTGGTTGAGTTGGACTATCAAGAACAGGGAACACACACGTCCGACCACCGCTGGCTATCAGAGACGACTTTGAACGTCGCTCTGCATCAGAAGCGGACAGGCCGAGTGCGTGGGTGATTGAGAGCACAAGAGAGTGAGATTTCTTCACTCAATATGTGTATATTTCATATTTCATATTTGTCACTCAATGACAAAAAGATGCAACAACAATTGCTGCAAGAGAGTTTTGATATTACGGTTACTGTAAAGGGCAATGTATCTTGTTGTTGTCAACAGAACGGCAATTTACATTGCAAGCGATCTGCAGAATCATGTAAATGCTCAACATTTACATAACTCTGCAGATGCCGGTGGCAGTCTGTTGAAAATAACATTAACAGAGCTGGGTGTTATGATCTTACATTTTCTGTTTTATAACAGCTGTCTGTTGGGGGAAAAATATTGGCGCACCCTGTGGTGCTTAAAAGCATGTGTGTGTGTGTGTATGTGTGTGATGAAAGGGAGAAACAGATAAACAGAAAAACAGAAAATATTCTGCAAACGTGACGCTGTTCGCTGTGAGTCTGGAGAAGTGAAAAATATTAATATTAAAATTATCAGTTATATATAAATATCCATGTCTATCTTCTGTATCTAACTGCGAGTTACTTATTTTATAGACATTAATTACTTTATATTTAACAGAAAGTATTCAGGTAAATATTGCATTACTATTTAAGCAAATGTATAAAGTGAGAAAAAAGAATTAAATTGTGCATTAGAGACATACATATTTCTTTTTTCTTCTTTTCAATGGCAAATACATACATACGTACAGTGTGCGTACTAATATTTCTTCTTCTTCTTCAATTTTCTTTCAGAAGCTTGTGGCATGCAGTTAACTAGAAAATAATAGTCAGGAGACTATTTTTGTTTTGCAAATTAAAAATATCTAAGTGAGGCTCAAAATGTAAGTATAGGCAAAAACAGATGGTGAATTAACTGCACTATACGTATTAACTAATTTTTTTCTATCTATTTCAGATTTGATATGGGGCATTAAATCATAAAGAAAATCTTAAATAATTTATATGCTGACGTACAACAACAAATACACATTGGATGGCTGAATGGCAAATGGTGAGTGTTGAATACAAGTTGTATTCAAATAAGATTTTTAAAGAAACTAATATGGTTTCTTATCGTTTAAATAAAGAAGATAAAAACAAAAACAAAATCTATTTCAGCACAATCCAGTGTGTATCCTGTCGCCATGGGAACGCCACATAGATTCACCAGTGACGACAGTGTGTGTATTATGTTTGCTGTTTGGGCTCTTCATTATTCTCCGTGTGGCTGCAGTTGCATAGGTGATGTTGTGTTGTTAATTGCTGCTAATAATTTGCTGCCATCTGTGTTGTGGCACCGTCATGTGATGAGACGCTGCCGTGAGCGCTGCTGACATTGCGTGTATGTTGCTGAATCCAACGTATTTTTGCCCAAGGGTTGCAAAAACTGAAGGCAGCATTATTGACAAAATCGTGCTAGTGAGTGTATTGTGCTGTGCGTCCATACTGATGCCGCTGTGAGGTGACACGCGTCCAGGGTGCCACAGCATTAAGTGAACACTCGTCCAGGGTGCTCGGCAGACGTCGGGTTTTGCAGTCCAGCGATGCCTTATTGAACACACGTCCAGGGTGCTCACACAGGCATAGGGGTTTTAGTCCAGCAATGCCTTTTTAAACATATGTGCAGCCATGACGAGCTGCATTAGTGAAACATCAGTGCAAGGCAGTCTATGATGATCTGCAGGTTGCTGCTGATTACTGACACTCGTCCGGGGTGCCATGGCATTTAAATTGAACACACGTCCAGGGTGCTCGGCAAGCATCGGGTTTTTTTTTTTTTTCAGTACAGCTATGCCTTAGTTGAATGCTGCTGCTGACACGCGTCCGAGGTGCCATAGCATTAATTGAACACACGTCCGGGGTGCTCCACAGATATATGGATTTTGGTCAAGCGTTGCCTTCTATATGCCGTCAATCGTGACTCGTCCGGGATGCCGTAACTTTTTGGGTGAACACACGTCCAGGGTGCTTGGCAAGCATCGGGTTTTATGTCTTCTGTCCGGCTTATGTCTTCTGTATGCAGCCAACAAAGTGTTGCATAAGTGATCATCAGTTTTTCAGTCTACAAAAAGCCACCAGCTGTTGCTGCTGCTCTGACATTCGTCCGAGATGCCATGAGCACTAATTGAACACACGTCCGGGGTGCTCCATAGACATTGGGGTTTTGGTCCAACAATGCCTTAAATGTGCAGCCGATCTAGCTGCAATGGTGATCATCGGTTAGGCTGTCTGCCAAGGCTGCCAAAATGTTGCTGCTGCTGACACTCGCCCAAGGTGTCATAGCATTTTTTAAAATTGAACACACGTCCGGGGTGCTCAACAGTCATTGGGTTTGTTTTTTTTTGGTCCAGCGAAGCAATTATATATGTAGCCAGGCGGGCTGCATTATTGGCTACACGGTTTGCATGATGCATGTTAAAAAAATTGTGCACCAAGTTCACGTGTATAAAAGTCGTTAAATGCCAAAACAAGCACTCTTCAAAGGTGCCTGACAATGAATAAAAGTGCAGGCCAGTGGATACCATTGTGTGCTGCCAATGGGCGCTGGATTTGTGGCAATTATATTGATTCATCATATATATATATATGGAGAGACGATGCTCGCTATATTTTCTGTTTATTCTCAGGCATTGTGAGCTGTGCAGTTTGTGCCTGTGAATAAACAAAAATTATTTAATTATGCAAGTTATTAATTAATTTCTACTTGTCTTTTTTTTAAGGTGTTGCTGTATCTGCTGGTGCCGTCTGGGAGTCAATAAGATTCTGATTGGATTCCATGCCGTTGAATGGACGTCGCTGCAGAAATACGCTGCACAGGTGTGTAATTATACACAGTCGGGATACAATCAAAGAGTTGCGTTTGCCGCTCCGAACTACAGGCTATAGTAGTCGTTGATATTGCGTATAGTGCATCCAGATTGCGAGGGAATCGTTGATGCCTTGTTTAAACAAACGTCCTATGGTGCTTGACGAGCATCAGAATTTCAGTACCGCCATAATAGGCGATGTATATGCCACTGCGGATGCCGCTCAATGTGTTCCAATAATTGAAAATTATGGATTAATTGCCCAAAGGGTTACAAGATGCACTGCCCAGGGATGGACGCATTTGTTTTGCTTTTTCGCACCAGGGATGTGCGCATATAAACGTCGCGGGAAATTTGATTTGAACATCCTCCAGAGCTGCCACCAAATTTTGTTGCTGCAACAGGGTGTTGCCAGCTGATGCAATTAACGTATGGAGACGCATATAAACGACGCGGGAAATTTGATTTTAGCATCCTCCAGAGTTGCCACAAAATGTTGTTGCTGCAACAGGATGTTGCCACCTGATGCAATATTACGTTCGGAGGCGCCGTTACCGCAAAAAACATGGTGCCGCTGCAGTCGAGACTCTAGCGCTGTTAATCCTCATCATCATAAAGTATGTTGATTAATTACGCCCACATAGTGTGCCCAAGTTGTGATTGTAGCTCAACGGGGGAGGAGCGCATGTTTACGCCCCAATGTTGCCACAGAATGTGGCATATTGCAGCCAGTGTTGCCAATGATCGTCGGAGGCATCGACTAGTGGCCGGTTTTTAAATGGGGAGACAGTAGGTCGAGCTGCCAGCTGTCTTTTAATTTGCCGAATTGCCCGTAGGATTAGCATAAGGATGCTTTAGTGGTAAGTGCATTAGCAGGTTTCTCATATGCCTGCAATGTTAGACTTTGAAAGTTTGTTATAGTAATTTGTTATTAATTATCATTTTATGAATTGCAGAATTTATATATGGATTTACGTGGATGCCTGCGCAACTAGCTATTGCGCTGTCAAGCTGTGATGTCAATTGTTAATTAAGTAATGCGATATATTTAATTTCTTGCTGCATATTGTTGCCTCAGCATTTTGGATTATTTAATTCGAGATTTTTCTGCTTGTGAGATTGTCCGTATTATTTATGCGACTGCAGAATATTATTTTATATGATTATGTAAGTAGCTTTATATTTTTATTGTTCAGTCTTTTCAATTAATTAAGTTTCCTTTTACTAAATATAGAAACATTAAATTGTTAATAAATGATGATGTCAACTGACGTATTGTCCCAGTATACAATATTAACATGGATTTGTGCATATTTAATAGTTGCTTGCAATGAAAGGTCTTATTGTAGACCACTGTGACTTAATTCGGGTGAGTGAATTATGTTTTGCATGTTATTTTCTGCTTAATATCTCTGTTGCATCGTCGTTTTTTTTTTTTTTTATTTATTTATCGCTTATTAATTGAATATCGTGTCAGGGGCTGAGTTGTGTGTTCCACTGTCCACTGACATGTCATTTGGGTTTGGGCTGTTAATTCTAACAATGGCATCAATGTGCTGGAGCTTTTCTTGACTTTGTGTTGCTTGTGGTTGTTGTTGTTGTTGCATCAGCTGATGCTGCTGCTGTTGTTGTTTAATTGGCTTCAGGCTCTTAGGCAAGCAACCGCTTGTGAAGACTACCTCAATTATATCAATAAGCGTATCTAGCTTATTGCCCATATTGTTAATTGAGTCAATGTTTTGGAACAGCATGTCCGTCATACTGGAGTCTGGTTGGGATTGAATAAGTGGCTGGTTTAAATTTGTTTTTTGCATTTTCTGTTGTTGTTCTTGTTGTAGCTTTTGTTGGAATTTAAGCAGGTGACGACTTGCTGGTCCAGCATTAGCCATTAGTTCATTATCCATTTCCATATTAACATTGCCGATTCCAGTGGCTTTGTGTGGGCTATGTGCCTTTTGTTTCATATGATTGTGATTGTTGTTTGTATAATTTTTATTCTTATAATTGTTTTTGTTTTTGTTGCTCCCGGCTGGCGTAGTTGGCAAATTAATTTTCATTTTCTTTTTGGTTTGTGACCTTGTTTGCTGACGTTGATGTTGCTGCTGATCATGCTGTTGACGCTGATCCTGCTGTTTCTGCTTCGGCGTGTGGGGCTGCTGCTGCTGTTGTTGACGCTGTTGCTGCTGCTGAAGCTGCTGTTGCTGCTGATGCTGTTGATGCTGTTGATGTTGATGTTGTTTTGTATTTGGATATTTGGGCAGCGGCCATTCATTTTGCACTAGCTGTGCAAATTCTGACCGCGCTTTATTGACTGACATTTTGGATTGGGCATTTTTAAATGCCGGGCATCCCTTATAGCTCGCAACATGCTTGCCAGAGCAGTTGGCACACTTGGCCTCAGTGTCTTTAGGTTTTTTACACGTCGTAGTCGGGTGATGCTCAGCGCATTTGAGACATACGTATTGCCGTTGGCAATAATTTTTCGTATGTCCAAAAGCCTGACATCTGTGGCATTGCACTGGGTCGATGCTTCTCCTTTGCTTCTCAACTGTGACATGCTGTCTGCCCAGATTGCTTAGCTGTAGGATACGCTCATTAGTGCCATCTAATGTTGGTTGCAGCTCAACGCTGAACATATTCATGGGCTGTCCGGTATAGCGATGTTTCATAACGCGTATTTTTACTTATTGTTTCGTTGTAGTTATAAATTTTTTAATTTCTCTAATTCGGTACACATAGATTTAGATTTTTGCTAACCAGACTTATTTGTAACCGCACACACGCAAACGACAAAAGACAAACGACGACGACGAGACAAACACGCGCTCTGACCCGTCCGAGTGACTTTTTTAATTTCTCTAATTCGGTACACATAGATTTAGATTTTTGCTAACCAGACTTATTTGTAACCGCACACACGCAAACGACAAAAGACAAACGACGACGACGAGACAAACACGCGCTCTGACCCGTCCGAGTGACATTTGCACGACGTTCGGCAGTGACTTGGACTTTTAAATTTGCCGACCGTTGTTGTTGCGCGCAAAAGTCAGAGCCTTTCCGGTTGTCAGTCTACAATACAACTCTCTCACTCCGATTAGCATACTTTTGAACACAAGCACACGCACACACAACTCGAACACAATTCAAACACTTGCAATAGCTCCAACTCTAACTCTAATCATAGTAGAGGGGGGAAATGATGTAGAGTGTATAGAGTGGAGTGCAGAGTGTAGTGTATAGAGTGTAGTGTGTAGTGTGTAGTGTTCAAAATTCGAGTAGAGAGAGAAGGTAGCCCAGATCTATCTTTAAAAGGGTATTCACAAGTGAGAGCAGATGGGGAGTGATGTTGAGGCAAGACATCAATTATATTTCTCTCCCCCTGCATCTCACTTGTGGTTGAGTTTTGTGTGGCATTAGCAAGTTCTTTAGTGTTGTCAATTGTACAACAATTCCTTATCAATTACATACACATAGTGTGTGTATATGCAATTAAGGAGACACAGAGTATTAGATATTCTGCACATATATCTCGAGACACACACACACACGAGTATGTATATGTGCAGGGAATATCTCTTGCTACAACACTAGTGCACTGATTCCACACATCTGAATGTTGGGTAGAATGTATAGGTATAGGTAGGGTGACAGGTGGAATGGAAAGGCTGATTTGAATATGAAATGCAAAACAGACAGACAACAGCATCAACAGACTACAGAGACGCGAGAGAGAGAGAGAGAGAGCACGAATCGAATCGATCAGCACACGTCACACGCAACACTTGTTGGTCCACTCTGTCCAATTCCACACACATAAACACACACAACAGGTGAACATGTGTATGAAACGGGACAGAATGACCTCCACATCCACATCACCATCCCCAATCACCATCCTCATCCTCCTCTTGCAGTAGTAGTAGTTTGTCTTTTTTACTATGCCAAGTAAATGTATGATTGAGTTTGAGAGTTGAATTGAATCGAATAGATAGTTGCAATGAATTCGTAAAAACTGAGACAAGTGAACGATTAGTGGACAACTTGCAGTCTGTACGAATCATTGCAACAGAGTCGAATTCGAATTCAAATTGTAGCATATATGAAGAGTATAATGAGGACGAGGACGAAGATGACGATGACGGGGACAATGGAGACGTGTGCGTACGTGCATGTATATGCGTGCGAGTGAGTGCCAAAACGAAACGAAACGCACATCCGCTCACAGTCTCAGCAATCCGCAATCTGCAATCCAATGTCTACTGTCTGCATTCCACATTCTTAGATTGCCGTACAAGATAGTGGGGAGATAGTGAGTGTGTTAGTGTTGGAAATAGATGGATTGGCGGGTAGGAATGTGTATTTTGGGATGAAAACAAGGGAATAGTGTTTGCACGAAAGAACGAGTGCAAGAAGGCTGATCAGGATATATATGTCAGTAGACTCTCAAATACGCAGACATTCGATCAAACACACACACCCATCGGCACAACGACAGCAGCAATCGACACTTGACCCACTTAAAAGAAGTGGCTCTCCAATGCATTCAAATATATGCAAGAAATATTATGATAAAAGCTAGATTAATTGTTTGCAATTTCGCATACGACAAGTGAACGATTAGTGGACACAATTGCGACACGAAATTGCTTAAAAAATGCATATATTTACACGTGTGTGTGTGAGTGTGTATTGAATAAGTGATGATTATGGAGAATTATCAAATGCCGTGCGTGTGTCGAGTATCGAGTGTATGCGTGCGTGAATGATAGAATGTCAAAGTCGCGTAGAGAAATATCCAATAAAGTGTTGCCGTCAAGGATTTATAGGTTGGTAGGGGATGTTGTTAGTTTTGCATGTATTTAGAAAGAGAGAAAGAAAGGTGGATAGAGAATAGATTCAACATTCAGAGTGGCATTCAAAGTGCAGCTAGTGAGTGCGTATAGTGAGCATTATATATGCCATAAGCCGCCAGTGATGATGTTAGTTTTGATTTTGACATGATTGACGTGTAACGAACTAAAGAGTAGAGAAAACTAAAAAATTGTATAATTAATGAAATAATAAAGCCCCAATGACGTGATTGATTAATTTTGGTGAAAATTAATCACAATACAGGATTGTTTGTAAAATACTCTGTTGATTTTACAGTGATGACAAGGGCGAGAAGGGGGCGGCAACGAGATCATTGGTCTACAATTGAATGAATGCTGACACAAAGATGTATGCGTAAATTTGTGTTTTGAATATCGACGAAAAATGTGTTTGTGTGTGATGATGATTCAAGTACGTACGCATTCCAGCATAACGATGATAAAAGTGCACTTTTCTAGGCTGATTTTATGTAAGGAATCTCGTTGCGCCCACAATCCCCCCTTTAGACAAGCTACCATTGATCAAAAAGATCAATATTTTATGCGAGAAAGTATTGTCCCTCTCAAATTGTGATTTGTAAGATGATTATCTTTTTTAATAATCAATATGAATGACAGTCGTGACATTGAGTCTGATTTGATTTGATTTTGATTTTGATTTTGATTTGAGAAATTGGCTAATTCAAATGATTGAAAAGCAATTTAATTTGGAAATTGAATACAGATTTTTATTTTTATTTCTGTGTAAAAATCAGTGTGTAAATGACATAGAGTTGAGTGTACTTTTTGAAATGTATTCAACTCGCATTAAAGCATTTTTATTAATTGACACATTGGTCAGGTTTGAAAGTAGATTCTTAATATTATTATTATCAATACTGCTGAAAAAAGCAAATGAAAATTCAAGTTGATATTCAAATTGAAATTTAAAAATATTAAAATATAAAAATATTAAAAGTGTTAAAATATTAAATATATAAAAATATAAATATAAATTAGTATCTGTATTATACTTTATTTGTGAAAATAAAGTAGAGTGACAAAATTGAAATGTTATCACTGAAAATATATTTAATTGAATTTGAATTGAATCTCAAAGCAAAATGAATAAAGTGCATTGGGTTGATAATATGATTTTATTTTTAAATAAATTAATTGAACTAAAATGAAAGTGGATCTGATTAAAACACGACATCAAGACTGAGTAGTGAAAAAGTCAAGTCGGATTGCAGTTTATGAATATAAATTTGCATTTCTGCACAAATTCGTTAGATTTTTGCATTACGGATGCATTGAAGAAATTCAACTTATTGACTTATCAAATTTTTCGTTAGAATACTGAAGGTTATTTCAACCGAATAATATTCAAATCTTATTGAAATGACATTGAAACAGCTGTAAAGAAGAGTCAAGATGAAACAGAGTCAAATTTATTGATTCCCAATGGAAATGCAATTTTTAGAATTAATTTGAATATAAATGTGCATATGCAAATGTATATTGATTAAAGTTGAAATTGAAATTGAATTTATATCAAGTTCAAATTTTTAGATATATGCGAATTTGCATTGTTTGATTGATTGCATGTAACAAGCAATGAATTTTGCTTCTTTTGTTCCATTTCAATTGTTTCAGTTAACATTATAAGCTTTTGCAAACTCATTGTACTGTATTTTATTCTGTTTTTGTATTTTAATAGCGAGTACGCAGCAATGATTTGAATTTTTAGCCTAGCGAGGAAAGTGAATTTATCAAGGCTTTTTTCTTTTCAAAGATAAACAAATGTTTTTTATGAGAGATTGATTTTGTTTTTAAGAACTATTTGACCACCTGACTAATATTCAAACTGATAATTGAACTGATAGAGATTAGTATAAATTGATTTAACAAATCAGATTTATATATTTTGACTTAGCGAAAAAATGTTTTTATCGAGGCTTGATACAAGATAAATTGGAGAATGATATGAGATTGATTTTATTTGTTTGATAGAATCTATTTGACCACCTAATTAATATCAGAACTGATATAAATTGATTTATCAAATGAGATATGTATATATATTTTAGCTTAGTGAAAAAATGTTTTTATCGAGGTTTAATTCAATATAAATTTGAGATAAATTTGAGAGTGATATGAGATTGATTCTATTTGTTTAATAAAATCTATTTGACCACCTAATTAATATCAAAACTGATATAAACTGATATAAATTGATTTATCAAATGAGATATGTATATGTATTTTTAGCTTAGCGAAAAAATGTTTTTATTAAGGTTTTTTCCAAGATAAACTTGAGAATGTTATGGGATTGATTTTATTTGTTTAATAAAATCTATTTGACCACAAAACTGATATAATTTGATTTATCAAATGAGATATGTATATATATTTTAGCCTTGCGAAAAAATGGAATGAAATTATCAAGGCAATCTTTTTTCATAGAAAAATTTGGGAATGATGCAAAAATGATTTTGTTTGTTAAACAAAATTTGTTTGACTGTTTAATTAGTATCAAAAACTGATATAAATTGTTATAAAATGATTTATTAAATCAGATCAAACAGCACTACAAATTTAAAATTTAAAATTCAAAATTAATTTAATTTAATTGTATAAATTGTTGCTATATTTTTGGTGAGAAAGATAAGGTTGTCAATTAAGCATAGCTTAAACAAAACAGCATAACACAGAGCTAATTTGGGATAAAAAATGTCACCAAGGCATAAAGCAGCATTGTCAAAGACTGTATCGCCTAAATTTAGGTAAAAGATACTGCGGCCTGAGCAAGCATCAACTATGAGAGCCATAAAAAGCTTATAAATGAGAAGAGTCGACGCTTCTCTGCGACACTTGTTTCGAATTATTGAAGCAAATATACTGAGTTGAAATTAGAAGATGTTAAAAATTGTGACACCAAAGGACATAGTCACGAACTTGGGCATAATTAATCATCGATCAGATTTCAAGTCAACCTTAGTCAAAGTCATATGTTAAATCTGAATGCAGTGAATGGCACTCGTTTGCTGCATGTACAACCAGTTACAAAAAGAAAAATAGAAAGATAAGCAGAGCATTCAATCCGTTTGTGATGAATATTTACAGGGCACAGTAGCAAAATATAATCGCATATGGCAGTGTGAGTTGAAAGAGGATAACAAAGCTTGCTTGGAACATTTGGTACTTGAAATTCCAGCCAACTCCAGTTGACGAGCATAGTTACGCCAAAGAGTCGACATGGTTGATGGCACAGCCACAAATAGGTGACAAAATAAAAATTGCAAATGCAATCGCAAAAGGCAATGTGAACTGAATAAAGAAAACAATGCACGCTTAGATCATTGGCACTCAAAAATCTGGCCAACTCAAGTTATTGAGCATAGTTATGCTAGTGAGTCGACATTGTTGAAGGCATAGCCTGGATACAATGACAAAAGACAATCACATTATACAGCGTGGATTGAAGAAGGAACAACAATGCTTACTTAGATCATTGATAGTGGATTTGAATCCATCTGCAATGGATTTTTACTTATTTGATATTGTAGAAGAATAGAAAATAAACATTTCTGCACATCTATTTTAATGAATGTGGAACAGACTGAACTTAGATGCTTTTTGAGAATAAAATTGAGCTTAGAATTAAGCAACAAAATTAGCACAGTAGAAGAACATGCAAAGTCATATGCAAAAAACAAATTGCAAAAACCAATGCATATGAGAGTGATCTCAAATGGTTAGAATCAAAAACCAAAAACCAAAAGCAATGCAATTTCCAATAGCAAGGGAATGATAAAATCAAAAAATACTACTTAATGTATATATTAAAATCAAAAAATAATACTTAATGTATATATTTGTGAAAGGAGAATCTTAATTTTAAAAGTATATGATATTAATATAAATTACTATATATGTATTTACGTGCTGATAAAAGATAATATAATGTAGTTTATGGTACGTACACAATAACGCGAGATGACTGTAGTAATTGTTGTTGTTGTTGATGATAACAACAATTGTGGCAGATGTTGAATGACGGACGTTGAGGCAAAGAGAATCCGCTTCTTTGGCCAGAATCAAAGTCAAAATACTTTTCCGGTGTCATTAGGGAGACTCCTTTAGCATATTCAAAATATGCTTGCCAAAGCAGAGGCAAGTAGCAGTATAGGTGGAGGTGACACCGTCAACAACGTATTGTCTGTCTTGTGAAGGGAAAAAAGAGATGAATATTAGTAATTTCTTATAGAAATGAAAGAAATGATTGATGGGGATTATCTCAACCTGTTTTACAGCAGTATTAACTGCTTTGGCTTTATGTATGACATGTGTGTATGAGCACATATGCATGAATATGTCTCTTGTACAATTGTACATAAAACAAAACAAGCATAATTTTGAACAGATTCAAAGAAAAACATATGATTTGTGATTTGTGTGAGATTGATTTTGTTTATTAAATAAGAAATCTATTTGACTATTTGACTGATATCAAAAATTGATAAAGGGATTGATGTAAATTTATTTATCAAATCAGATACATATTTATAGTTTAGCGAAAAAGCGAATAAACGAATTATTCGAGGCTTTTTTCAGTTAAACAACTGAAATAAAATTCAAAACTTATTCAAATGACATTGTAACGGCTGTAACAGCTGTATGGAGATCAAAATGAAGCAAATTGTTTGAAGATCAACTTCTAATTTAACAGTTAATAATAAAGATATAATTTTAAAAATGTAAAAACAGTTTCAATACAATTATGCATAATCATATGCAAGTTGAGTAAAACTGAATTTTAATTTTCTCAAATTTAATTTTAAAAATTAACATGTTTGTATTGTTAGATTGATTGATGTAACATGCAATCTGATATGCTTCTTTGTTCCATTCCAAATTGTTTCAACCAGCATTATAAGCTTTTGCAAACTCGTTGTATTGCTTGAGTTAGCTTATTCTGTTGTTTTAATAGCGAGTACGCAGCAATGATTAATATTTTTAGCCTAGCGAAAATATAGATTTATCAAGGCTTTTTCTTTCAGAGCTAAACTTGAAAGTGATGTGAAATTGATTTTGTTTAATAAATGAAAACTATTTAACCATCTGACTAATGTATTATATTTTTTGATTGTTCCATTCCAACTTGTTTCAGCTAATATTACAAGCTTATTGCAAATTCGTTGTATTGTTTGAGTAATTTTTATTTTTAAATTTTAAATCTGATTCTGCATTTTGACAGCGAGTACGCAGCAAAGATTAATATTTTTAGCCTAGCGAAAACGCAAATTTATCGAGGCAATTTCCTTCAAAGATAAACTTGAGAGTGATGTGAGATTGATTTTGTTTATTAGATAAAAACTATTTGACCATCTGACTAATGTAAAGTGTTTTTTGATTGATTGTTCCATTCCAACTTGTTTCAGCTAATAAAACGAGCTGTTGCAAACTTATTATATTGTTGGAGTAATTTTTGATCTGATTCTGCATTTTGACAGCGAGTACGCAGCAAAGATTAATATTTTTGGCCTAGCGAAAAAATGAATTTCCTAAGGCTTTTTACAAAGATAAATTTTTAGTTGATTGTGAAATTGATTTTGTTTATTAAATAAAAACTATTTGACCATCTGACTAATGTAAAATGTTTTTTGATTGTTCCATTCCAACCTGTTTCAGCTAAAATTACAAGTTTTAGCAAACTCGTTGTATTGTTTGAGTAATTTTTATTTTTAAATTTAAAATTTTTAAATTTTAAATCTGATTCTGCATTTTGACAGCGAGTACGCAGCAAAGATTAATATTTTTAGCCTAGCGAAAACGCAAATTTATCGAGGCAATTTCCTTCAAAGATAAACTTGAGAGTGATGTGAGATTGATTTTGTTTATTAGATAAAAACTATTTGACCATCTGACTAATGTAAAGTGTTTTTTGATTGATTGTTCCATTCCAACTTGTTTCAGCTAATAAAACGAGCTGTTGCAAACTTATTATATTGTTGGAGTAATTTTTGATCTGATTCTGCATTTTGACAGCGAGTACGCAGCAAAGATTAATATTTTTGGCCTAGCGAAAAAATGAATTTCCTAAGGCTTTTTACAAAGATAAATTTTTAGTTGATTGTGAAATTGATTTTGTTTATTAAATAAAAACTATTTGACCATCTGACTAATGTAAAATGTTTTTTGATTGTTCCATTCCAATTGTTTCAGCTAGCATTATGAACATTTGGAAGCTCATTATATTATTAGAGTGATTTTTTATTCTGATTCAGCACTTTGACAGCAAGTACGCAGCAAAGATTAATATTTTTAGCCTAGCGAAAAAATGAATTTCTCGAGGCTTTTCCTTTAAAGATAAACTTGAGAGTGATGTGAGATTGATTTTGTTTAATAAATAAAAACTATTTGATCATCTGAATAATGTAAAATGTTTTTTGATTGTTCCATTCCAAAATGTTCCAGCTAACAAAACGAGCTTTTGCAAACTCATTATATTGATGGAGTAATTTTTAATTTGATTCTGTAGTTTGACAGCAAGTACGCAGCAAAGTTTTGAATTTTAAGCCTAGTGAGAAAATGAATTTCCCAAGGCTTTTTACAAAGATAAATTTTAATTGATGTGAGATTGATTTTGTTTATTAAATAAAAAACTATTTGACCATCTAATAATGTAAAATGTTTTTTGATTGTTCCATTCCAACCTGTTTCAGCTAAAATTACAAGTTTTAGCAAACTCGTTGTATTGTTTGAGTAGTTTTCAATCTGATTTTGCATTTTGACAGCGAGTACGCAGCAAAGATTAATATTTTTAGCCTAGTGAAAAAATGAATTTCCCAAGGCTTTACACAAAGATAAACTTTTAGTTGATTGTGAGATTGATTTTGTTTATTAAATAAAAAACTATTTGACCATCTAATAATGTAAAATGTTTTTTGATTGTTCCATTCCAACCTGTTTCAGCTAAAATTACAAGTTTTAGCAAACTCGTTGTATTGTTTGAGTAGTTTTCAATCTGATTTTGCATTTTGACAGCGAGTACGCAGCAAAGATTAATATTTTTAGCCTAGTGAAAAAATGAATTTCCCAAGGCTTTTTCCAAAGATAAACTTTTAGTTGATTGTGAAATTGATTTTGTTTATTAAATAAAACTATTTGACCATTTGACTAATGTAAAATGTTTTTTGATTGTTCCATTCCAAAATGTTTCAGCTAACAAAACGAGCTTTTGCAAACTCATTATATTGATAGAGTAATTTTTAATTTGATTCTGTAGTTTGACAGCAAGTACGCAGCAAAGTTTTGAATTTTAAGCCTAGTGAGAAAATGAATTTCCCAAGGCTTTTTACAAAGATAAATTTTAATTGATGTGAGATTGATTTTGTTTATTAAATAAAAAACTATTTGACCATCTAATAATGTAAAATGTTTTTTGATTGTTCCATTCCAACCTGTTTCAGCTAAAATTACAAGTTTTAGCAAACTCGTTGTATTGTTTGAGTAGTTTTCAATCTGATTTTGCATTTTGACAGCGAGTACGCAGCAAAGATTAATATTTTTAGCCTAGTGAAAAAATGAATTTCCCAAGGCTTTTTCCAAAGATAAACTTTTAGTTGATTGTGAAATTGATTTTGTTTATTAAATAAAACTATTTGACCATTTGACTAATGTAAAATGTTTTTTGATTGTTCCATTCCAAAATGTTTCAGCTAACAAAACGAGCTTTTTTTTTTTTTTCTTCGTTCAGTGCGCGTTTTCTGCACAAGCTTTATTATATTGCTCGCTTGGCGCGGCGCAGTTGATGAAGCTACAGATTTAATTTAATTGCACAGGTTGTTTCTTATAATTGTAGCATTTGTTCATCACACTTAATTAATTGTTGCAACTGGTCACGCACACAAAGACACTGAGCAGGACCGACACAAGACAGAAGTAAAAACACGTCCGACACCGACGAACTCACGATTTTAACTACTTTCTTTTCTCTCACCACTTTCGCTCTCTCCAACAGTCGGCCATATTCAAATTGGCTGCCGATCGTTGTTGTTGGGCGCGAAAGTAGTGGTTGTCAATCGGGTAAATGTCAAGTTGTTGTTGTGCCGCCCTCGCTCGTTCACCAGTTCATTTGAGCTAAAAAATTGCATAGCATGAAAAATGAACCAGTTGAACGAACAAGGGCTGCCAACCTAGATTCTTTTGCTCGTGTATGTGTGTGTGTGTGCGTAACCCTAACATGTGTTTATGTTTGTGTCATTATTTTCCCTTATACTTATAAAAGTAAGTGCTTATTTTACAATAATTTATAACAAACATTAATTACAGGAATTGAACAGGTAAACACAGTTAATGGTATCAGGAACATGGAGAAATGGACTTTGGACAATGCAAAAAACTAACAGGTAACGAATAAACAATTATGTACACAATTAGAAAAATCAAAGTCCATTAATTACATAAAAATACAAAGTATTAATTTAAATGTCTCTTTCTTTTCAGATTTCTGGCTGATGGATGACCTGGAGGAGGCCCAATCTTTGGTAAGTTGTCAATTAATGTTGTTTTAAGAACTTAATTGCTAATATTATTTTCTATTTTCTATTTACAGGTACGTGCAACAGGTGATTACATTTGCAGCTGCACGTGTGTTGGTAAGTATATAAAAAATAATATTATTTATTTTCGTTTCAGGAAATTAATTGCGTTAGATCGTCAGGAGACGATCTAATCTTTTTTTGGGAAGTCAGGTAAGTGATGGCTAATTTTAATTATTTTTTCTTTTCAGGAAATTTAACAACAACACGTACAGCTGCATATGTGATGGCAAGTAAAATTATATAATATATTATTATATATTTACTAACATTTTTCTCCTTCTTCTTTCCAGATTTCCTGCATATTGGCTGCATCGAATGGATGCTGGATACAGGAGCTGGAGTCGTCGATGGAGAAACAGTTGTTGTTGTTGTTGTGCTGCAGCTGCCGTTGGTGTTGCCGCTGCCGTTGCCATGCCAAAGGCAAAGGCGGCGAGAAATCCTAACCAGGATGTGGAGATGCACCCAGTGTGCATCAGGAGCGTTGAGGACACCAGCAGCAAGGCACCAGGTGCACAGATGCACGTCTGAGGTTGCCACCGTGTCCAGAGTCTTCGCCTCCAAAATGACCAAAAGGCCGTACTTGCTGCCGGCAGACGGGATGTCGCACCGGCTGGAGATGTTGGATACAGCTCCCTGCAGCCCAGGAGGGGCCACAGTAGCTGTTTGCTGGCATGGACTGCTGTCCATTGGTGAGTTGCTGGACACCGTTTTCGCGTCACCACGCCCCGTTCACACCACAAAAGTGGCGAAAAGAAGAGACGTGGTGATGCTTCGGGTGTTTCCTGGATGTGGTCACACTGCCACAGGATGTAGCAAGGATTTGGCTCTAGTCGGAGCCGGATTGGAGCAGGTTTCCAAGATTTCTTGCCAGGATTAGGGCAATTTTTGAGGCCCAGGATTGGCCGATGTGGACGAAACCCGGCCAGGATTGCTGCTCTTATGCGTGACGAGGTTCCCACGCAGCAGTCGGATGCCATGGATGACCATAGCGGTTCTGGCGAGGATTAGTGTCCACAGCACAGTCAAAAATGGGCCAAAATGCCCGCTGGTTGGCTGCAGGTGCTGCTTCGGAGCGGGAAAAGTGCATCCCACGCCGCTGTCGATTGTCCCGGATCTGCCGAGACATTTCTGGCCAGGATCAGGGTCCAGGAACTGGTCCAGATGGACCGATTTGGATGGATCCCGTCCAGAATTGCTGCTCTGAGTGCGGGAAGACGAGTCCCCCGCTGCAGTCGACTGTCATGGGTAAAACCATGACCGATTCTGGGCAGGATCGGTGTCAGGATTTGGTCCGGCTGGGCCAGATATGGGCACTTTCCGTCCAGAAATGCTGCTCTGGTGCGGGTTCAGAGGTCCCCCGCTGCAGTCGGCTGCCAAGGATCGTCGTTGCGACTCACCATGGCGATTTCTGGAGAGGATTATGCCCATAGCTTGGCCCAGGACGGCCCGATGTGGCTGGTTTTTGGCTTGGATTGCTTCTCCAGTGGAGGAGCAGCTCCCACGCCGCAGTCGGAAACCATGGATGGACCATGGTATTTCTGGCCAGGATCTGTGATGACCATGTGACCCGGGATGGGCCGATGTGGCTGTGAACTGGACTGTGTTGCCGGTTCAGTGCAGGAAAACGCTCTCTCGCTGCAGTCGGCTTGTCATGATTGAAATCATGACATTTCTGGCCGGGATTAGGGGCCACTGTGAGGCCCTGGATGGACCAAATTGGTGGCTCCTTGACCTGAAGTGCTGCACATGATGCGTGGAGTGTTTCACCACGCCGCTGTCTGGCGCCAGAGTTGCCGCCTGCAACTTGGCTGGATTTGCTTATGACCAATCACAGAATCATCAGGGATCTACCTGGATGTTGGAGTGGCTGAATGTCAGGTAAGTGCAGGTATAATTGTACCTGTAATGACTCAGAAAAAACTTATTAAGAAACATGTTTTAATTCATTTTTCCCATTTTTAGGTCATTTCTGTGGATGACCGTAGACGCCATGGATGTTGCGGGATCAGCAATGTTTTGATGCAGGACGGGAGAGGAGGCACTGCCACTGCCCCTCAGATGACTCTTGCTCGTGCTGGAGTTCCTGCTGCCGGATGGCAACCGAACGGCAATTGGCAAAACTCCATGTATTATATGCTTAGTAAAAAGCAAAATGGCTGCCATCAGGGTGACGATATGGAGATGCCGTTTGGACGTCCAGTTACTGCCACTGCTGGAGGAGGATTTGCCGCTGTTGTTGTCAATTTTTTCATTTGTTTACATTTTTTTATTTTGTTGTTTGAAATATTTTAATGTCATTTTTGTATTTTTAGATGCTCCTGAGGATTCGTCTGGAGGCCATGGATTCCATCGGATCGTCAAATTTTTGGTGCTGGTCAAGAGAGGAGACTCTGCCACAGCTCCACAGATGACTTTTGTCCATGTTGGTGCACCACGGGATTTGTGGCAACCAAATGGCAATTGAGAAAAAACGACGTTTTTTTTATGCTTCTGAGAAGCTGAGTTGCTGCCACTAGGATGGCTTTATGGAGACGCCACTTGCTCCTGATGTTGCTGCAGCTGCTCCACAAGGATGAGCCGGGGACGTTGTCGGTGTTGCATGCCACATTTTGTGGCAAGTTGCAGATTTGGATCCGGAGGGAGGCTCCCAAGTGAACCTCACTTCTCCGGATAAATCTGCCGCTGCAGTGGTGTGTGCTGGTTGCCACAGGGAGTGGCATTAGTGGATGCCTCAATATGTTGCAAGAACAGGTAAGTTTTGTTCTTTTTTGATCATTTTTTTTATATTTAGGTATTAATTTGTTTATTTTTTTTTTTTATTTTCAGATGCCGTAAGGACGCCGTGGATGCCGTAGATGACATTGGTGTAGCCGTTCTGAATTCCAACCTCGTTGAGGAGACGCTGCCACCGCTCCTTAGTTGGATTTTGTTGGCCACCGTGGACCGTAGTTGCCGTAGTTATAGCAGACAAAATTGTTTTTATTGTTTTTTTGGTAAGTTTGTCTGCTGTATTGTTTATATTTATTGTTATTGTCTTTTGTTTTAATTGATTTAATTTATATTTTTTTTTCATGTTTGGAAAAATTGCTGCCTATGTTGCTGAGTGTCTTGCTACTGCCCAAGCTGCATAATTTTGGGCAACTTCAGAGGACTTCTTTGCGAAAGCAGTCAGTGAATGGATTGCTCCAGGAGTAGATGAAGGCATCGAGACCGCTTTGCTGGAGTTTTTTTTTTTGGCTGGATTCAGCCGGAGTGGATAGCCGATGTTCCACAAGCATTGATACTCGAGGCAATTTATTAAAATTGTGAGTTTTTATGTTTTTTTTTTTATTTATTTAGATTTATTTTATATTGTTGCTGCTGCTTGTAATTTGGGCAGCATAGGCAGAATTGAATTTAATTTTTATTTTATTTATTCTTGTTTGAATTTAATTAAATTTATTTTTATTTATTTTATTTTTTAATTATTTTTGTATTTAATTTAATTTAAATTAATTTATTTTAATTAAAAAGTGTTAATAATTTAAAACAAATTATACTTGCTGTTGTAATTTTGTTGCTGGCGATTGAAAATCCGTTGTTTGTGGCGTAATTGTTGTATTTGCTGTTGTTGTTGTTGTTGGCTACTTTTGCGCGGCTATTGTTGGCGGCAAAATAAGCGCTGAGGCCAAAAGCCCGCCAAATAAGGGATGATTTGGCGGGAGCATCGGCGTCAGCAATGGCGGCTTTTTTATTGGCGACTTTGAGTCGCGTAATGGCGAAGATGGCGTCCTCTTCTTCTTCTCTTTCAAACTCCTTTTTTTGGCGGCATTTTTAATATTTATTTTTATTGCACTTTTTATTTTTATAATTTAATGTCTAATATTATTTATTTTTTGTCGGATTAATGTGTCAGTCGTCAAGTTTTTATTGCACTTGTTGTCTTTTTTTATTTTTAAATTATTTTTGTCATTTAATTGTTATTTTTACGTCATTATAAGACATTTTTTGGCAGTGATTTGTTTAAATGTACAAATATTAACTTTGTACACAAATCACATTCACTCACATAGGGACGAGCAAAGAAAAAACAAAGTCTGGCACAGTTTAGCAGTCACTGACTTGCATACATAAATTTTTGCAAAATAAAAGTTTTTTACAAAAACACACAAATGGACAGTTTGCATACAACACTGAAACACTTAACACAAAACATTAAGTGTGCGATACAAATAGTTTATTGGGCTTTTTGTATTTTATTTCGCTTAATTGCACTTTGTTCAATTTTTCATATATAATTAAATATATATGAAATTGCACACTTTTATGTATTTTTTAATTTTATTAATTTTTTCCGTTCAATTGTTCGTCACTTTTTGTAATTAATTGTTTTGTTTTAATTTATTATAATAAAAATTAATTTTATTTAATTTATTATAATTTTATTGCATTTTTTTCTTTGCCACAGTTTTGTGTTGGCAGCTTTTGTTCTTTTTTGTGTTTAAACACAGTTTTGCAGTCACTGGTCGGTTTTGTCGTTTTCGTCATTTGTGTGCGATTTTCCTGCTTTTTTTTATTTTATTCTTTTTCAGAATAATTATTGGCATTGATCTAGTCAATTTATTGGCAGTTTTGTGGCAAAAGTTAATTTTTTCATAAATTAACTTGCCAACAAAATGTCGCCTTCACGGGTCAAGGTTCATTTAGTGAAAATTTTCAGAAAAAAGAAATGGCGAACACTTTTTTTTTTCTTCGTTCAGTGCGCGTTTTCTGCACAAGCTTTATTATATTGCTCGCTTGGCGCGGCGCAGTTGATGAAGCTACAGATTTAATTTAATTGCACAGGTTGTTTCTTATAATTGTAGCATTTGTTCATCACACTTAATTAATTGTTGCAACTGGTCACGCACACAAAGACACTGAGCAGGACCGACACAAGACAGAAGTAAAAACACGTCCGACACCGACGAACTCACGATTTTAACTACTTTCTTTTCTCTCACCACTTTCGCTCTCTCCAACAGTCGGCCATATTCAAATTGGCTGCCGATCGTTGTTGTTGGGCGCGAAAGTAGTGGTTGTCAATCGGGTAAATGTCAAGTTGTTGTTGTGCCGCCCTCGCTCGTTCACCAGTTCATTTGAGCTAAAAAATTGCATAGCATGAAAAATGAACCAGTTGAACGAACAAGGGCTGCCAACCTAGATTCTTTTGCTCGTGTATGTGTGTGTGTGTGCGTAACCCTAACATGTGTTTATGTTTGTGTCATTATTTTCCCTTATACTTATAAAAGTAAGTGCTTATTTTACAATAATTTATAACAAACATTAATTACAGGAATTGAACAGGTAAACACAGTTAATGGTATCAGGAACATGGAGAAATGGACTTTGGACAATGCAAAAAACTAACAGGTAACGAATAAACAATTATGTACACAATTAGAAAAATCAAAGTCCATTAATTACATAAAAATACAAAGTATTAATTTAAATGTCTCTTTCTTTTCAGATTTCTGGCTGATGGATGACCTGGAGGAGGCCCAATCTTTGGTAAGTTGTCAATTAATGTTGTTTTAAGAACTTAATTGCTAATATTATTTTCTATTTTCTATTTACAGGTACGTGCAACAGGTGATTACATTTGCAGCTGCACGTGTGTTGGTAAGTATATAAAAAATAATATTATTTATTTTCGTTTCAGGAAATTAATTGCGTTAGATCGTCAGGAGACGATCTAATCTTTTTTTGGGAAGTCAGGTAAGTGATGGCTAATTTTAATTATTTTTTCTTTTCAGGAAATTTAACAACAACACGTACAGCTGCATATGTGATGGCAAGTAAAATTATATAATATATTATTATATATTTACTAACATTTTTCTCCTTCTTCTTTCCAGATTTCCTGCATATTGGCTGCATCGAATGGATGCTGGATACAGGAGCTGGAGTCGTCGATGGAGAAACAGTTGTTGTTGTTGTTGTGCTGCAGCTGCCGTTGGTGTTGCCGCTGCCGTTGCCATGCCAAAGGCAAAGGCGGCGAGAAATCCTAACCAGGATGTGGAGATGCACCCAGTGTGCATCAGGAGCGTTGAGGACACCAGCAGCAAGGCACCAGGTGCACAGATGCACGTCTGAGGTTGCCACCGTGTCCAGAGTCTTCGCCTCCAAAATGACCAAAAGGCCGTACTTGCTGCCGGCAGACGGGATGTCGCACCGGCTGGAGATGTTGGATACAGCTCCCTGCAGCCCAGGAGGGGCCACAGTAGCTGTTTGCTGGCATGGACTGCTGTCCATTGGTGAGTTGCTGGACACCGTTTTCGCGTCACCACGCCCCGTTCACACCACAAAAGTGGCGAAAAGAAGAGACGTGGTGATGCTTCGGGTGTTTCCTGGATGTGGTCACACTGCCACAGGATGTAGCAAGGATTTGGCTCTAGTCGGAGCCGGATTGGAGCAGGTTTCCAAGATTTCTTGCCAGGATTAGGGCAATTTTTGAGGCCCAGGATTGGCCGATGTGGACGAAACCCGGCCAGGATTGCTGCTCTTATGCGTGACGAGGTTCCCACGCAGCAGTCGGATGCCATGGATGACCATAGCGGTTCTGGCGAGGATTAGTGTCCACAGCACAGTCAAAAATGGGCCAAAATGCCCGCTGGTTGGCTGCAGGTGCTGCTTCGGAGCGGGAAAAGTGCATCCCACGCCGCTGTCGATTGTCCCGGATCTGCCGAGACATTTCTGGCCAGGATCAGGGTCCAGGAACTGGTCCAGATGGACCGATTTGGATGGATCCCGTCCAGAATTGCTGCTCTGAGTGCGGGAAGACGAGTCCCCCGCTGCAGTCGACTGTCATGGGTAAAACCATGACCGATTCTGGGCAGGATCGGTGTCAGGATTTGGTCCGGCTGGGCCAGATATGGGCACTTTCCGTCCAGAAATGCTGCTCTGGTGCGGGTTCAGAGGTCCCCCGCTGCAGTCGGCTGCCAAGGATCGTCGTTGCGACTCACCATGGCGATTTCTGGAGAGGATTATGCCCATAGCTTGGCCCAGGACGGCCCGATGTGGCTGGTTTTTGGCTTGGATTGCTTCTCCAGTGGAGGAGCAGCTCCCACGCCGCAGTCGGAAACCATGGATGGACCATGGTATTTCTGGCCAGGATCTGTGATGACCATGTGACCCGGGATGGGCCGATGTGGCTGTGAACTGGACTGTGTTGCCGGTTCAGTGCAGGAAAACGCTCTCTCGCTGCAGTCGGCTTGTCATGATTGAAATCATGACATTTCTGGCCGGGATTAGGGGCCACTGTGAGGCCCTGGATGGACCAAATTGGTGGCTCCTTGACCTGAAGTGCTGCACATGATGCGTGGAGTGTTTCACCACGCCGCTGTCTGGCGCCAGAGTTGCCGCCTGCAACTTGGCTGGATTTGCTTATGACCAATCACAGAATCATCAGGGATCTACCTGGATGTTGGAGTGGCTGAATGTCAGGTAAGTGCAGGTATAATTGTACCTGTAATGACTCAGAAAAAACTTATTAAGAAACATGTTTTAATTCATTTTTCCCATTTTTAGGTCATTTCTGTGGATGACCGTAGACGCCATGGATGTTGCGGGATCAGCAATGTTTTGATGCAGGACGGGAGAGGAGGCACTGCCACTGCCCCTCAGATGACTCTTGCTCGTGCTGGAGTTCCTGCTGCCGGATGGCAACCGAACGGCAATTGGCAAAACTCCATGTATTATATGCTTAGTAAAAAGCAAAATGGCTGCCATCAGGGTGACGATATGGAGATGCCGTTTGGACGTCCAGTTACTGCCACTGCTGGAGGAGGATTTGCCGCTGTTGTTGTCAATTTTTTCATTTGTTTACATTTTTTTATTTTGTTGTTTGAAATATTTTAATGTCATTTTTGTATTTTTAGATGCTCCTGAGGATTCGTCTGGAGGCCATGGATTCCATCGGATCGTCAAATTTTTGGTGCTGGTCAAGAGAGGAGACTCTGCCACAGCTCCACAGATGACTTTTGTCCATGTTGGTGCACCACGGGATTTGTGGCAACCAAATGGCAATTGAGAAAAAACGACGTTTTTTTTATGCTTCTGAGAAGCTGAGTTGCTGCCACTAGGATGGCTTTATGGAGACGCCACTTGCTCCTGATGTTGCTGCAGCTGCTCCACAAGGATGAGCCGGGGACGTTGTCGGTGTTGCATGCCACATTTTGTGGCAAGTTGCAGATTTGGATCCGGAGGGAGGCTCCCAAGTGAACCTCACTTCTCCGGATAAATCTGCCGCTGCAGTGGTGTGTGCTGGTTGCCACAGGGAGTGGCATTAGTGGATGCCTCAATATGTTGCAAGAACAGGTAAGTTTTGTTCTTTTTTGATCATTTTTTTTATATTTAGGTATTAATTTGTTTATTTTTTTTTTTTATTTTCAGATGCCGTAAGGACGCCGTGGATGCCGTAGATGACATTGGTGTAGCCGTTCTGAATTCCAACCTCGTTGAGGAGACGCTGCCACCGCTCCTTAGTTGGATTTTGTTGGCCACCGTGGACCGTAGTTGCCGTAGTTATAGCAGACAAAATTGTTTTTATTGTTTTTTTGGTAAGTTTGTCTGCTGTATTGTTTATATTTATTGTTATTGTCTTTTGTTTTAATTGATTTAATTTATATTTTTTTTTCATGTTTGGAAAAATTGCTTTTTTTTTTTTTTTTTTTTTTTTAATAATATGTGATAGCCTGATGCAATACCACATATGACAGAGGCGAGACAATAATATACCAACAGGCGTACCATAAAGCGGTATATTATTGAATCAGTACATCGCTTGCGCCCACGGTGGGGTCCACGCAATGCATAAGGTGTCGAGGAGTTTACATTGTGTTAGTATATGTAAGGCATTGCCTTTCATTTGATTTGTACAAACAATAACATTGTCTGTCGTAGGTTACGGTAAGTCATAAGACTCTTTGGTGGTGATAGCACTTTGTACAAATCTTTCTTTAATTAGTTTATGTTTGTACAGTTACCTAAAGTAAGTTTTGACGGAAAAGTCAATAGACTTCTTGATGAAGGGCCTATTTGCCATGACAGCACATGTATTTAAGACAGGGCTCCCGGTATTCAAATAAGCCAGTTACCTAAAGTAAGTTTGGATGGAAAAGTCAATAGACTTCTTGATGGAGGGCCTATTTGCCACGACAGCACATGTATTCAAGACAGGGCTCCCGGCATTCAAATAAGCCAGTTACCTAAAGTAAGTTTTTTTTTTTTTTTTTTTTTTTAATAATATGTGATAGCCTGATGCAATACCACATATGACAGAGGCGAGACAATAATATACCAACAGGCGTACCATAAAGCGGTATATTATTGAATCAGTACATCGCTTGCGCCCACGGTGGGGTCCACGCAATGCATAAGGTGTCGAGGAGTTTACATTGTGTTAGTATATGTAAGGCATTGCCTTTCATTTGATTTGTACAAACAATAACATTGTCTGTCGTAGGTTACGGTAAGTCATAAGACTCTTTGGTGGTGATAGCACTTTGTACAAATCTTTCTTTAATTAGTTTATGTTTGTACAGTTACCTAAAGTAAGTTTGGACGGAAAAGTCAATACACTTCTTGATGAAGGGCCTATTTGCCATGACAGCACATGTATTTAAGACAGGGCTCCCGGTATTCAAATAAGCCAGTTACCTAAAGTAAGTTTGGATGGAAAAGTCAATAGACTTCTTGATGGAGGGCCTATTTGCCACGACAGCACATGTATTCAAGACAGGGCTCCCGGCATTCAAATAAGCCAGTTACCTAAAGTAAGTTTGGATGGAAAAGTCAATAGACTTCTTGATGAAGGGCCTATTTGCCACGACAGCACATGTATTTAAGACAGGGCTCCCGGCATTCAAATAAGCCAGTTACCTAAAGTAAGTTTGGATGGAAAAGTCAATAGACTTCTTGATGAAGGGCCTATTTGCCATGACAGCACATGTATTTAAGACGGGGCTCCCGGCATTCAAATAAGCCAGTTACCTAAAGTAAGTTTGGATGGAAAAGTCAATAGACTTCTTGATGAAGGGCCTATTTGCCATGACAGCACATGTATTTAAGACAGGGCTCCCGGTATTCAAATAAGCCAGTTACCTAAAGTAAGTTTGGATGGAAAAGTCAATAGACTTCTTGATGGAGGGCCTATTTGCCACGACAGCACATGTATTTAAGACAGGGCTCCCGGCATTCAAATAAGCCAGTTACCTAAAGTAAGTTTGGATGGAAAAGTCAATAGACTTCTTGATGAAGGGCCTATTTGCCATGACAGCACATGTTTTTTTTTTTTTTTTTTTTTTAATAATATGTGATAGCCTGATGCAATACCACATATGACAGAGGCGAGACAATAATATACCAACAGGCGTACCATAAAGCGGTATATTATTGAATCAGTACATCGCTTGCGCCCACGGTGGGGTCCACGCAATGCATAAGGTGTCGAGGAGATTACATTGTGTTAGTATATGTAAGGCATTGCCTTTCATTTGATTTGTACAAACAATAACATTGTCTGTCGTAGGTTACGGTAAGTCATAAGACTCTTTGGTGGTGATAGCACTTTGTACAAATCTTTCTTTAATTAGTTTATGTTTGTACAGTTACCTAAAGTAAGTTTGGACGGAAAAGTCAATAGACTTCTTGATGAAGGGCCTATTTGCCATGACAGCACATGTATTCAAGACAGGGCTCCCGGTATTCAAATAAGCCAGTTACCTAAAGTAAGTTTGGATGGAAAAGTCAATAGACTTCTTGATGGAGGGCCTATTTGCCACGACAGCACATGTATTTAAGACAGGGCTCCCGGCATTCAAATAAGCCAGTTACCTAAAGTAAGTTTGGATGGAAAAGTCAATAGACTTCTTGATGAAGGGCCTATTTGCCACGACAGCACATGTATTTAAGACAGGGCTCCCGGCATTCAAATAAGCCAGTTACCTAAAGTAAGTTTGGATGGAAAAGTCAATAGACTTCTTGATGAAGGGCCTATTTGCCATGACAGCACATGTATTTAAGACGGGGCTCCCGGCATTCAAATAAGCCAGTTACCTAAAGTAAGTTTGGATGGAAAAGTCAATAGACTTCTTGATGAAGGGCCTATTTGCCATGACAGCACATGTATTTAAGACAGGGCTCCCGGTATTCAAATAAGCCAGTTACCTAAAGTAAGTTTGGATGGAAAAGTCAATAGACTTCTTGATGGAGGGCCTATTTGCCACGACAGCACATGTATTTAAGACAGGGCTCCCGGCATTCAAATAAGCCAGTTACCTAAAGTAAGTTTGGATGGAAAAGTCAATAGACTTCTTGATGAAGGGCCTATTTGCCATGACAGCACATGTATTTAAGACAGGGCTCCCGGCATTCAAATAATTTTTTTTTTTTTTTTTTTTTAATAATATGTGATAGCCTGATGCAATACCACATATGACAGAGGCGAGACAATAATATACCAACAGGCGTACCATAAAGCGGTATATTATTGAATTTTTTTTCCTCCTCCTCTGTTTCTCCACTCTCTCCACTCGTGGGGGGACTCACGGCGCTCTTCTCCTCCGCCGACACCTCGAGCTCTGCTCCAATGCTCCAGATTCAGCCAGGGCGCGCAGGCTGCAAAGGCTGCTGCTGCTGCTGCTGCTGCTGGTGTGTGGTGGTGTGTGTGTGTGGTGTGTGGTGTGGCGGTGTTAATGTCGGTGACGATGTGACGGTGTGACGGTGTGACGATGTATGTCGATGGCGACGGTGATGATGATACAAACGATTGAGAAAAGTCTCTGTGGACGATGTAATTCAGGCGATGTTCACTTGACGACAGTCGACGAGATAATAATGAACAGGCGGTCGTGCAGTCGGCATCGTAACGAGCGTTTGCACGTTCAGTGTCAGGTAGGCTCGTAGCGACCTGCGTAAAAGACGGCGTAAAACGGCCCGATGTTACACGAGCGGCGACGGCATTCGGCGACCGAGAGTAACACACACACACACGACACACGATGATCCAACGGTGGGTGGGCGGTGGGCGGCGAGAGAGAGAGCGACTCATGAGAGGGAGAATGATAGGAGAAATTTTAAATTGTGATGCGTGTCCTCACCCGCATATGTGCACACACGCAGACGCAGATTCCGGCTGGGGGCATTACAGGGTGTTTTTACAAAGTTTCTTAACTACTATTACTTAATATCTAACAATTTCGGTGTCTTAATTAATTACGAGTATATGAACATTAATGTTGATTAATAATATGTTTGGTCATTTGACCGTTTCGATACGAGATTTTAATGCACACTATTGGGGCCATTGCCAATCGTGTTTTAAATGCATGTAATAATGAATGAATATGACCCGAAAATTGTAAAAGTATAAAAAGAAATTAGTAATTAAACTAGTAAAAACGCGGACACGATTAGTACGGTGCGGCATCAGCAAAACTTGACCAGAAAGGTATTGCCATAAAAGCCAGCATTTATGACGCGGGTAGTTTTTCGACGAGAGGATATGTGAGTTTACCTTAGGGTAACCACTGAAAGGCTAAAATGTTTACATAAACAAGAAACCGGTTGTTGATGCGCAGGGATAACCCCAAATGGGCTATTTGCGGGGGGAAGTGGCATGTGCTTCTTGAATATCGCGCGTTTGCGACACACTACCGGTAGTAACTACATTCTGCGCCCGCTGTAAACACTGCTGGTCGAACCGCATTGCTGGGCCAAAGCTCCTCAAACGACTTTGGCAGCGGAACGACTTGGCCAAGCAGTGTTTACAGCTACAGAACATTTATAACAAGCGAAGTATCTTAATACAAATAAGATGAGACTAAATGTGGAATGTACTTATATATTACTTAATAATAAGCCTAATGGTGACATTGCCGGTGGTAAAGTGCGCCAGGACTCGATGATGATGATCCCGCGGTGTTTGACAGAGTACGTCTGACCCCAAGTGGGTGAGGCCAGAGGCGATTCGTAACAAGCATATAATCGGGTTGTACACAGTGCCAGCAGGGCAACTGTGGTGGCGATCCAGCGTAGCGCAGTGCTTATAGAGCGAGCTGCGGTGTCGACAAGTTGTTTGCGCGGGGGGCGCTTTGTTGAATGCCGGCGAATCGATCTAAGTCAGATCGATTCAGTCCAGCGGTGTGCAGTGCTAAGAAGCGAGCTGCGGGCATGACAGGCTGGGGGAATCGATCCTAAGCAGATCGACTGTGTCCAGCGATGCGCAGTGCTAATGGAGCGAGCTGCGGTGATGATGGGGTTGATCTGCGCAATGTAGCACAGTGACGAGCTGGGGACAAGTCGAAACGTTGTCGTTGCAGGCTGTACAGCTGACAGCAGCTAGTCCATTTGCGTTGGGCATAAACCCAGCATAGCAAATGACACGGCTAGTTTCGAATATGGTGTTCCAGCGTTGCGCAGTGCTGGTAGGAGCGAGCTGCGGTGACGACAAGTTAATAGCGCAAAAGTGCACTGTTAGTATGCTGGCGAATCGATCTAGGCAAATCGATTCTGTCCAACGGTGTGCAGTGCTAATGAGCGAGCTGCAGGCATGACAGGCTGGAGGGGAATCGATCAAATGCAGATCTACTGAGTCCAGCGATGCGCAGTGCTAGTGGAGCGAGCTGCGGTGATGATGGGGGTTGATCTGCGCAATGTAGCACAGTGACGAGCTGGGGACGAGTCGAAACGTAGACGTTGCAGGCTGTATAAGTGACAGCAGCTAGTCAATTTGCGGAGGGCAGAAGCCCAGCATAGCAAATGACACGGCTAGTTTTGAATATGGTGTTCCAGCGTAGCGCAGTGCTGGTAGGAGCGAGCTGCGGGTGTGACAAGTTATTAGTGCCAAAGTGCGCTGCTGGTGATCCATCGCTGCACCATGCCAACAGGGCACAGTGTTGTAGATCCAACGATGCACCATGCCAACGGGGCACAGCGCTGTGACGATGCAGTGTTGTGCTGTGCCAGGAATGTGACACAGTGTTCGTGATCCAGCGTTGCACTATGCCGACAGGGCACAGTGTTGTTGATCCAGCGATGCACTATGCCAACAGGGCACAGCGATGATGATCCAGCGATGCGCTATGCCGACAGGGCACAGCGGTGATGAAACAAGTTGAAAGCGCTTTTTGAGGCGCTGTGACGAAACAGTGAAACAGTGATTGTGCCGTAAACGAGACACAGTGGGGATAATCCAGCGATGCGCTATGCCAGCAGGGCACAGCGTTGACGAAGCCAGGAGAAGTGTTGCGACAATGTTGTAGACGCACCAGTGATGAAAGCAAATTGCCAGTTTTTATATTCGGGTGAATATTTCATATTCGCCAAGTTGAATATGAAACCGGCAGGTGTAGAGACAGGGCGTTTATGCATTTAAAAATGCAGTTAATGATAAGTTTAGTATTAAAATTATAAATGGTTAGTTATTGGTGGTGGGAAACGCCTGGGGAGGCTTAAGTCCAGGAATAGCACTTCTGAGACTTGCCAATTCAGCCATCATATTATTAATTTGGTTTTGACGAGCAACAATATTTGCGTACTGTTCGTTATGGTCAGTTTGACCGTTTTGACTATGTTCTTGTAATGGTGGCTGCGCGCTTGCATCAACAACCACGTCGTCGACTAGCATTTCGTCGGACGATTTATGTTGTTGCTGCAACGTTGTGGCGGCAGCGACTTTCTGATCGAGCTTTGAAGCGGCAGCAAACTGAACAAATTTATTCTGGAATGCATTTTCCAGTTGATGACGTTGCTGCTGGACAAGTTGCTCTCGTGAGAGAGGAAATTGCCCTTGCTGGCCACGTTGCGTTTGCTGCTGCTCGTGCTGCAGTTTCTCCATCTGCGCCCACCTTGCGCGAGGATCAAGCGATTTTGCAGCATTTGTAGTGCGGGTGTTTGCTGGAGCGGAAGAGACGCCAACAGTCTGGACAGCCTTGCCACCGTCAACAACATACAATTGTTGTTGCCGCTGTCGTGACTGTTGCCGTTGCTTTCGCTTGCGCTTGGCGTTCGGACGATCATTTTGACTCTGAGCCGGGCCGGGTAGATTCTGAGCAGATTTCTGCCTTTTGGACTGAGTTTGCTGCTGTTGCTGTGGCAACTGACGCAGTTTCTGACTGGGTTGTTGTCGTTGGTGCGACTGAACGGGTGGTGGGAGAGAATTCGGCTTTTGCCGTCTCTGGCTGCGGTTTGGGTTTCGTGCCTGACGTCTATTGTCGGCCGAAATTTTGGATTGGAGTAAATTGGTATAAACCCTACAGCCCTTGTAGGTGGCAGTGTGTGCCTCACCGCAATTGGCGCATTTAAGCGGGGCATTGGGAAATAATTCCTTACATAACTGGGCGGAATGCTCCATGCTGCACTTGACACAGCGTGCCTTGTGTGAGCAATATCGAGCTGTGTGATTAAAACGTTGGCAGCGATGGCACTGCGGCAAACTATCGTGTCTACGTCGCGGCCATTCAACGGTCACTTCGTGTTTGCACAACGTTTTTACACCGAATATCTGTTTATTCTTTCTAGTTGGATCGGGGGCCAACTCCAGGAAGAATAGATTGGGTGCATACGGACCAGAACCGTTTCGGTTCTTGTATTCTGGGAAATACACGCTACGGACTGTGTATCCCATACAAATCAACTCGTTCCGAATGGCATCGGCTCCGGCATTAGCATTAATGCCTCGGACCACCACTCGGAACGAGCGATCCTCACGTAGCTGGTACGTATTGTACTCAAGTGAATTGTCCATTTGAAGGATTTTTTTCCTCCTCCTCTGTTTCTCCACTCTCTCCACTCGTGGGGGGACTCACGGCGCTCTTCTCCTCCGCCGACACCTCGAGCTCTGCTCCAATGCTCCAGATTCAGCCAGGGCGCGCAGGCTGCAAAGGCTGCTGCTGCTGCTGCTGCTGCTGGTGTGTGGTGGTGTGTGTGTGTGGTGTGTGGTGTGGCGGTGTTAATGTCGGTGACGATGTGACGGTGTGACGGTGTGACGATGTATGTCGATGGCGACGGTGATGATGATACAAACGATTGAGAAAAGTCTCTGTGGACGATGTAATTCAGGCGATGTTCACTTGACGACAGTCGACGAGATAATAATGAACAGGCGGTCGTGCAGTCGGCATCGTAACGAGCGTTTGCACGTTCAGTGTCAGGTAGGCTCGTAGCGACCTGCGTAAAAGACGGCGTAAAACGGCCCGATGTTACACGAGCGGCGACGGCATTCGGCGACCGAGAGTAACACACACACACACGACACACGATGATCCAACGGTGGGTGGGCGGTGGGCGGCGAGAGAGAGAGCGACTCATGAGAGGGAGAATGATAGGAGAAATTTTAAATTGTGATGCGTGTCCTCACCCGCATATGTGCACACACGCAGACGCAGATTCCGGCTGGGGGCATTACAGGGTGTTTTTACAAAGTTTCTTAACTACTATTACTTAATATCTAACAATTTCGGTGTCTTAATTAATTACGAGTATATGAACATTAATGTTGATTAATAATATGTTTGGTCATTTGACCGTTTCGATACGAGATTTTAATGCACACTATTGGGGCCATTGCCAATCGTGTTTTAAATGCATGTAATAATGAATGAATATGACCCGAAAATTGTAAAAGTATAAAAAGAAATTAGTAATTAAACTAGTAAAAACGCGGACACGATTAGTACGGTGCGGCATCAGCAAAACTTGACCAGAAAGGTATTGCCATAAAAGCCAGCATTTATGACGCGGGTAGTTTTTCGACGAGAGGATATGTGAGTTTACCTTAGGGTAACCACTGAAAGGCTAAAATGTTTACATAAACAAGAAACCGGTTGTTGATGCGCAGGGATAACCCCAAATGGGCTATTTGCGGGGGGAAGTGGCATGTGCTTCTTGAATATCGCGCGTTTGCGACACACTACCGGTAGTAACTACATTCTGCGCCCGCTGTAAACACTGCTGGTCGAACCGCATTGCTGGGCCAAATTTTTTTTTTTTCCTCCTCCTCTATGTTTCTCCACTCTCTCCACTCGTGGGGGGGACTCACGGCGCTCTTCTCCTCCGCCGACACCTCGAACTCTGCTCCAATGCTCCGGGGATCGGACTCTGGGGTTCAGAGGGATTCAGCCAGGGCGCGCAGGCTGCAAAGGCTGCTGGTGTGTGGTGGTGTGTGTGGTGTGTGGTGTGGCGGTGTCAATGTTGGTGACGATGTGACGGTGTGACGGTGTGACGGTGTGACGGTGTGACGATGTATGTCGATGGCGACGGTGATGATGATACAAACGATTGAGAAAAGTCTCTGTGGACGATGTAATTCAGGCGATGTTCACTTGACGACAGTCGACGAGATAATGAGCAAGCGGTCGTGCGGTCGGCATCGTAACGAGCGTTTGCACGTTCAGTGTCAGGTAGGCTCGTAGCGACCTGCGTAAAAGACGGCGTAAAACGGCCCGATGTTACACGAGCGGCGACGGCATTCGGCGACCGAGAATAATACACACACACACACGACACACGATGATCCAACGGTGGGTGGGCGGTGAGAGAGAGGGCGGGGAGAGAGAGAGAGCGACTCATGAGAGAGAGAATGTTAGGAGAAATTTTAAGTTTGATACGTGTCCTCACCCGCATATGTGCACACACGCAGACGCAGATTCCGGCTGGGGGCATTACAGGGTGTTTTTTACAAAGTTTCTTAATTACTAATACTTAATATCTAACAATTTCGGTGTCTTAATTAATTACAAGTAGATGAACATAAAGTCGATTAATAATATGTTTGGTCATTTGACCGTTACGATACGAGATTTTAATGCACACTATTGGGGCCATTGCCAATCGTGTTTTAAATGCATGTAATAATGAATGAATATGACCCGAGAATTGACAAGAAATAAAAAGAAATTTGTAATTAAACTAGTAAAAACGCGGACACGTTTAGTACGGTGCGGCATCAGCAAAACTTGACCAGAAAGGTATTGCCATAAAAGCCAGCATTTATGACGCGGGTAGTATTTCGACGAGAGGATATGTGATTTACCTTAGGGTAACCACTGAGAGGCTAGCATGTTTACATAAACAAGAAACCGGTTATTAATTCGCAGGGATAACCCCAAATGGGCTATTTGCGGGGGGAAGTGGCATGTGCTTCTTGAATATCGCGCGTTTGCGACACACTACCAGTAATAACTACATTCTGCGCCCGCTGTAAACACTGCTGGTCGACCGCGTAGCTGGGCCAAAGCTCCTCAAACGACTTTGGTAGCGGAACGACTTGGCCAAGCAGTGTTTACAGCTACAGAACATTTTTAACAAGCGAAGTATCTTAATACAAATAAGATGAAACTAATGGTAGAATGTACTTATATATTACTTAGTAATAAGCCTAGTGGTGACATTGCCGGTGGTAAAGTGCGCCAGGACTCGAATGATGATCCCGCGGTGTTTGACGAGGTACGTCTGACCCCAAGTGGGTGAGGCCAGAGGCGATTAATAACAAGCATATAATCGGGTTGTACACAGTGCCAGCAGGGCAACTGTGGTGAAGATCCAGCGTTGCGCAGTGCTAATAGAGCGAACTGCGGTGTCGACAAGTTGAATGCGCGGGGGGCGCTTGTTGAATGCCAGCGAATCGACCTAAGTCAGATCGATTCGGTCCAACGGTGTGCAGTGCTAAGGAGCGAGCTGCTGGCATGACAGGCTGGGGGAATCGATCCTAAGCAGATCGACTGTGTCCAGCGATGCGCAGTGCTAATGGAGCGAGCTGCGGTGATGATGGGGGTTGATCTGTGCAATGTAGCACAGTGACGAGCTGGGGACGAGTCGAAACGTAGTCGTTGCAGGCTGTACAGCTGTACAGCAGCTAGTCGATTCGCGTTGGGCATAAACCCAGCATAGCAAATGACACGGCTAGTTTCGAATATGGTGTTCCAGCGTTGCGCAGTGCTGGTAGGAGCGAGCTGCGGTGACGACAAGTTAATAGCGCAAAAGTGCGCTGTTAGTATGCTGGCGAATCGATCTAGGCAGATCGATTCTGTCCAACGGTGTGCAGTGCTAAAGAGCGAGCTGCGGGCATGACAGGCTGGGGGAGTCGATCAAATGCAGATCGACTGAGTCCAGCGGTGCGCAGTGCTAGAGTGAGCGAGCTGCGGTGATGATGGGGGTTGATCTGCGCAATGTAGCACAGTGACGAGCTGGGGACGGATCGAAAAGTAGACGTTGCAGGCTGAAACAGCAGCTAGTCGATTTGCAGCGGGCATAAGCCCAGCATAGCAAATGACACGGCTAGTTTCGAATATGGCGTTCCAGCGTTGCGCAGTGCTGGTAGGAGCGAGCTGCGGGTGTGACAAGTTAGTAGCGCCAAAGTGCGCTGTTAGAATGCCGGCGAATCGATCTAAGTCAGATCGATTCAGTCCAACGGTGTGCAGTGCTAAAGAGCGAGCTGCAGGCATGACAGGCTGGAGGGGAATCGATCAAATGCAGATCGACTGAATCCAGCGGTGCGCAGTGCTAGAGTGAGCGAGCTGCGGTGTTAATGGGGTTGATCTGCGCAATGTAGCACAGTGACGAGCTGGGGACAAGTCGAAACGTAGTCGTTGCAGGCTGTATAAGTGACAGCAGCTAGTCCATTTGCAGTGGGCATAAGCCCAGCATAGCAAATGACACGGTTAGTTTCGAATATGGTATTCCAGCGGTGCGCAGTGCTGGTAGGAGCGAGCTGCGGGTGTGACAAGTTATTAGTGCCAAAGTGCGCTGCTGGTGATCCATCGCTGCACCATGCCAACAGGGCACAGTGTTGTAGATCCAACGATGCACCATGCCAACGGGGCACAGCGCTGTGACGATGCAGTGTTGTGCTGTGCCAGGAATGTGACACAGTGTTCGTGATCCAGCGTTGCACTATGCCGACAGGGCACAGTGTTGTTGATCCAGCGATGCACTATGCCAACAGGGCACAGCGATGATGATCCAGCGATGCGCTATGCCGACAGGGCACAGCGGTGATGAAACAAGTTGAAAGCGCTTTTTGAGGCGCTGTGACGAAACAGTGAAACAGTGATTGTGCCGTAAACGAGACACAGTGGGGATAATCCAGCGATGCGCTATGCCAGCAGGGCACAGCGTTGACGAAGCCAGGAGAAGTGTTGCGACAATGTTGTAGACGCACCAGTGATGAAAGCAAGTTGCCAGTTTTTATATTCGGGTAAATATTTCATATTCGCCAAGTTGAATATGAAACCGGCAGGTGTAGAGACAGGGCGTTTATGCATTTAAAAATGCAGTTAATGATAAGTTTAGTATTAAAATTATAAATGGTTAGTTATTGGTGGTGGGAAACGCCTGGGGAGGCTTAAGTCCAGGAATAGCACTTCTGAGACTTGCCAATTCAGCCATCATATTATTAATTTGGTTTTGACGAGCAACAATATTTGCGTACTGTTCGTTATGGTCAGTTTGACCGTTTTGACTATATTCTTGTAATGGTGGCTGCGCGCTTGCATCAACAACCACGTCGTCGACTAGCATTTCGTCGGACGATTTATGTTGTTGCTGCAACGTTGTGGCGGCAGCGACTTTCTGATCGAGCTTTGGAGCGGCAGCAAACTGAACAAATTTATTCTGGAATGCATTTTCCAGTTGATGACGTTGCTGCTGGACAAGTTGCTCTCGTGAGAGAGGAAATTGCCCTTGCTGGCCACGTTGCTTTTGCTGCTGCTCGTGCTGCAGTTTCTCCATCTGCGCCCACCTTGCGCGAGGATCAAGCGATTTTGCAGCATTTGTAGTGTGGGTGTTTGCTGGAGCGGAAGAGACGCCAACAGTCTGGACAGCCTTGCCACCGTCAACAACATACAATTGTTGTTGCCGCTGTCGTGAATGTTGCCGTTGCTTTCGCTTGCGCTTGGCGTTCGGACGATCATTTTGACTCTGAGCCGGGCCGGGTAGATTCTGAGCAGATTTCTGCCTTTTGGACTGAGTTTGCTGCTGTTGCTGTGGCAACTGACGCAGTTTCTGACTGGGTTGTTGTCGTTGGTGCGACTGAACGGGTGGTGGGAGAGAATTCGGCTTTTGCCGTCTCTGGCTGCGGTTTGGGTTTCGTGCCTGACGTCTATTGTCGGCCGAAATTTTGGATTGGAGTAAATTGGTATAAACCCTACAGCCCTTGTAGGTGGCAGTGTGTGCCTCACCGCAATTGGCGCATTTAAGCGGGGCATTGGGAAATAATTCCTTACATAACTGGGCGGAATGCTCCATGCTGCACTTGACACAGCGTGCCTTGTGTGAGCAATATCGAGCTGTGTGATTAAAACGTTGGCAGCGATGGCACTGCGGCAAACTATCGTGTCTACGTCGCGGCCATTCAACGGTCACTTCGTGTTTGCACAACGTTTTTACACCGAATATCTGTTTATTCTTTCCAGTTGGATCGGGGGCCAACTCCAGGAAGAATAGATTGGGTGCATACGGACCAGAACCGTTTCGGTTCTTGTATTCTGGGAAATACACGCTACGGACTGTGTATCCCATACAAATCAACTCGTTCCGAATGGCATCGGCTCCGGCATTAGCATTAATGCCTCGGACCACCACTCGGAACGAGCGATCCTCACGTAGCTGGTACGTATTGTACTCAAGTGAATTGTCCATTTGAAGGACGTGAACGATTCGGGTATATGCATCTGATGTCTTGGGCAGAATGCGTAGAACATCAGGGCCACCCAGTTTCACAGTATAATCTGTGATTGGGGGCGAGGACCGATCAAATTTATGAAGTAGCGCAGTTGCGCCGTTGTCAGCTTGAGTGTTTTGATCCGACCGGAATCGGATCACTATCTGAGGGGGCTTAAACTGTCTCTGAACTGTAGAATTGGCTGCTGTAGTTGCTGCAGCTGTAGCTGCCGCTCTCGATGTGGAGGGGGCTGTCGAGAGTGGGGGGAGCGGCGGTATGGCCGTGGAGACCGCTGGAGGTGTGGCTCTTAGAGCCTTCTCAACAGCAGCAGCTAGTTTTGGCAGGTAAACTGCGCCGGGTGAAGATCTCTTCCGTTTAGCAGTTTCTGTGACCTTGAATGACAGGGGTGTGTGCCGCTCGTTGGGGCATTTAGGTAGCGAGCTACCGGCTGGCAGGGAACTGCCGGGAATGTCTACAGGCATTGGCTCAACGTTATGAGCAGTGCTTGGAACCTCGGTGGGTTTCGGTTGGACGGGCATGCGCAAAGTGTCAGATGTGACAATTCGCGGATTGAACGAGCACTTGCGTACAGCCATACGAGCTTCTGCACGCTGGGCAAGGGCCTTGGATAGTCCCGCCGCGTGTAGCTCTTTGTAAAGAGCAGCCCGGCCAGGACTGTCAGCACGCAAGCAATCAGGGTCATCATCAACAACCATGTTGTTGTCGTCCATGACACGTGATTCGGCAATGCGGGCGTTAGCCTGTTGGCCAGTGGCTGGTGCGTCAGTTAATGCTTCTTGAGAAGCCGCATATGCTGGCCCTATAGACAAGCTGGACGAACTCGACAGGAACGTCGGTGACGGACATGAGTTTACAGATGCGGACGCGGACAGGGCCAATCGATCAATAGTCTGTCTAAGGAGACGAGGGGACTGCGTTGAGCATGTGCCAAGGCGTTCCGGACTATTGTGTGGCTTAATGATACCATCTGGGGCATTGTGGTCTGCTAGCGCGTCTGTGTTGTTTTGGCAGGGTGGGCGAGCAGGTGTATTGTCACGGATAATGACGTGGTCAATTATCTGCTTATATTCATCTGGACTCAATAGTCGAGCTGCAGCCGCCTCTGTAGGCGCACCGAGCGATGAGGCCGATGAGATGAGCATTGGTGACTCTACCCTGTCCGGTGTCTGATTGTGAGACATGTCGACTAAGAACTATATAAATGTAACTAGAAACTAAGTTCGCTAATGACTAAAGTAAAGTGGCAGACTAAAGTCAGTGAGTGCCGTACTAATAGTGTTAGGTATATATTAATAGTAAATTATAGCTAAATTATCGCTAAAATCAATACTATAATATATATTTAAGATTAGAGTAAGTAGAAATGTCTAGCAGCTATGGTTATTTCTAATTATCGATAGAGTTTAATCCTATCAAAATTACCCTAGGAGTTATGACTAAGAAGAATTATTCAAAATGAATTTTATAATTAAGTAATGCCTAGTTCAAGTTAGTCTAGACTGTTAATTTTATAATAGAGAAAATGCCTAGTACGATGCTAACCTAGACTGTAAGACTATGTGTATAATTAGGAATTTTATAATTAAATGTAATGGCAAATCTTGCCGGTTAGAGTAGGTAAATCTAAGCTGGGTGGCGCAAAAAAAAATGTTTGCTGGGCAGTGCGGTTGGTGTCCACACTATGCAAAAGCTAAAAGCTCAGCCAAACCAGGCTGCGGGTGCGGGCGAGACACAAATACGTGAGCTTAAATATGACTGCTCAGTAGGTGTATTCGCGCATTCACTCGTACGCAAAACAGCCCGTCCGACTGTGTTTGCTAGTGTGTAGGCGTTGCGGAGTAACCAAGTAAACAGCGGGGGTTGACCACGAAAAACCAAAACTTAAGGAAAACTAAAAGTTTTCGTTTTGGGGACTCTACTGCACCGGTCCGATGCAGAATATCAGGTCCAGAATTCGTTTAAGCCAACCGGGTATGCCTGTTTGACAATGCGCGTAAAAGGTCGCCAAATGACCTTTTATTTTGAATCTGGGTATACAGAAATATTTTGTAGCAGAAATATTTCCGTTTAATACAGCAAGTATTTATCTAGCAAATGGCTGCTAGAAGGTATGTCCGGGCTAATATTTTTAGAAAATTTAAAATAAAAGTAAATGTATATGGCAATGAGCACGAAATACCAAAACCTTAATGAAAACTAAAAGTTTCCGTTTTGGGGACTCTTCTGCATCAGTCCGGTGCAGGGTATCAAGTCCAATGCTCGTGTCAGTGCCTTATTTTATGACCGGGTATGCAAAAGTAAATTGCAGCTAAAATACTTTTATTTAGAACTGCAGGTATTTATCTAGCATATACCTACTAGAAGTTATGGCCGGGTATATTTTTTCAAAAATATTTGAAAATAAGATCAAGAAAATATTTCGGTTTTAATTACCGAAAATAAATTGAAATTAAGTAAATGGCGAGGACCGCGCCGTTGAAATTAAGAGTAAATAAATTTTCGAATTATTCCGAAAAATTAAAATGTCTATAATAATAAACGTGAATGAGACACGAGTCGACCCGGTTTATATGTTGGTTGCTATAAATACAAATCAAAACAGTCAAGACTCGACCCCGTTTGCGGGGTATGCAATGCAAAAGCTTTTTGCGTTGTGATCGGGGTTTGTGTCCTCACTAGATATACAAAAGCTTTCACGCAGAGCGCGCTTGAGCAAAAGCGAAAAGAGCATATAAATACATATATACAGAGCTATAACAGTTGACTGCTCAGGCGCAATATGTATATACAGCATGCTAGTCACTCACACGCACAGCCCGTCCGACTGTGTGTGTGCAAAAGCTTTAAGCTTTGTTTGTTTATGCTTTCATATAACCGTAAAATGACGTGATTATGCTTATGCAGACTGGGGATAAGCAAAACGGACAACTAAAACGAAAAATAACTATCGTTGCTGGGGCTCAACTGTACACCGGTCCAATGTACAAGCAGTCCAGAAAGTTCGATTTGCGCTTATCGCCGTCTATGTCTGTGCATAAGTTTGCCTATACAAGTGTGTGTGCCCTATTGCTGCAGGTGGTCAGAGACAGATGTGCTGCGACTGCGCAGTCGCAGTCAGTTCTGTTCTGCCGACTTCTCTCACTCTCTCTGCTGCTTATGCTGTGTTCTGCCTATTTGGCGCTCGAATCCAAGAGAGCTGAGCTGAGAGTCAAAAGCTGCGCAATAGAGTTTATGACAATGCAAATGTGTGCATGTATATGTGACATGCAAAACGGACAAAAATTACAGCACTAAGCATATGAATATATGCACATGTAATTAAAAATTTATATGCGTTTGGACCAATATGTATTTATATATATACACTATTGTGTGTGTATATATTTGCATATATGACAAGATCTCTCTATTGACTGCCGTTTTCGTTTTTTTTGGGACAAAGTATATACTCGAATAGAGTGTGTGGGGGGGAATCGAAAAGAAACGGAATCCAAGATTTCAAGAAGAGAACAAAGGCTGAGAAAGAGCCTTTGGCTACGTGTGAAAAGAAATAGAACACGTGCTCGAAAAATGTGAAAATTTTCAACAGGCCAGCAACTGAAAAGTTGCGAGAAGGCAAGTTGACGTATATATGTTCACGTATCGGACTGTATGGCCATGAGGCGATTATAAGGCGAAAATCAGACACTTACCCTATATGAATAGGTTATGTATTAGAACTTTTTCGCTTTTTGCGTTATGACATCTGTGATTTGGGTTTGGGCCTTCAATGATCCGGGTTATGACATCTATAGCTTCTGGGATACGGACTCTTGCCTTACGTCAGGCTTTCGTGAGAGAGTGTATATATATTTGGGTTCATATATGTATATGACTGCTTCTCTGCTGGCTGCACTACAATTTTCACTCGACACGTGCTTTGATTTTTTCTTTTCACTTCTCAAACACTTGCACAATTGTTGTTTGCTGCGCACTGCACTTATATTCCGATTACTTGATGTTCGCCGGAATCTGCGCTGCTGCTGCTGCTGCATGACCATGTGCATGTGTGAGTGTTGCCATGTGCTTTTTTTCTCCTCCTCTATGTTTCTCCACTCTCTCCACTCGTGGGGGGGACTCACGGCGCTCTTCTCCTCCGCTGACCCTCGAACTCTGCTCCAAGCGCTCCAGATTCAGCCAGGGCGCGCAGGCTGCAAAGGCTGCAAAGGCTGCAAAGGCTGCTGCTGCTGCTGCTGCTGCTGCTGGTGTGTGGTGGTGTGTGTGTGTGGTGTGGCGGTGTTAATGTCGGTGACGATGTGACGGTGTGACGATGTATGTCGATGGCGACGGTGATGATGAAAAAGTTTTTCCGGTTGTCAGTCTACAATACAACTCTCTCACTCCGATTAGCATACTTTTGAACACAAGCACACGCACACACAACTCGAACACAATTCAAACACTTGCAATAGCTCCAACTCTAACTCTAATCATAGTAGAGGGGGGAAATGATGTAGAGTATTGAGTGGAGTGCAGAGTGTAGTGTATAGAGTGTAGTGTGTAGTGGAGTGTTCAAAATTCGAGTAGAGAGAGAAGGTAGCCCAGATCTATCTTTAAAAGGGTATTCACAAGTGAGAGTGAATAGGGAGTGATGTTGAGGCAAGACATCAATTATATTTCTCTCCCCCTGCATCTCACTTGTGGTTGAGTTTTGTGTGGCATTAGCAAGTTCTTTAGTGTTGTCAATTGTACAACAATTCCTTATCAATTACATACATACACGTAGTGTATATGCAATTAAGGAGACACAGAGTATTAGATATTCTGCACATATATCTCGAGACACACACACACGAGTATGTATATGTGCAGGGAATATCTCTTGCTACAACACTAGTGCACTGATTCCACACATCTGAATGTTGGGTAGAATGTATAGGTATAGGTAGGGTGACAGGTGGAATGGAAAGGCTGATTTGAATATGAAATGCAAAACAGACAGACAACAGCATCAACAGACCACAGAGACGCGAGAGAGAGAGAGAGAGAGTACGAGTCGAATCGATCAGCACCCATCACACGCAACACTTGTTGGTCCACTCTGTCCAATTCCACACACATAAACGCACTTACAACAGGTGAACATGTGTATGAAACGGGACAGAATGACCTCCACATCCACATCTCCATCCCCGATCACCATCCTCATCCTCCTCTTGCAGTAGTAGTAGTTTGTCTTTTTTACTATGCCAAGTAAATGTATGATTAAGTTTGAGAGTTGAATTGAATCGAATAGATAGTTGCAATGAATTCGCAGAAACTGAGACAAGTGAACGATTAGTGGACAACTTGCAGTCTGTACGAATCACTGCAACAGAGTCGAATTCGAGTTCAAATTGTAGCATATATGAAGAGTATAATGAGGATGTTGACGAGGACGAAGATGACGGGGACGAGGACAATGGAGATGTGTGCGAGTGCGTATATGCATGCAAGTGAGTGCCAAAACGAAACGAAACGCACGCCCGCTCCCAGTCTCAGCAATCCGCAATCTGCAATCCAATGTCTACTGTCCGCATTCCACAATCTTAGATTGCCGTACAAGATAGTGGGGAGATAGAGAGTGTGTTAGTGTTGGAAATAGATGGATTGGTGGGTAGGAATGTGCATTTTGGGACGAAAACAAGGGAATAGAGTTTGCACGAAACGAAAGAACGAGTGCAAGAAGGCTGATCAGGATATGTATGTCAGTAGACTCTCAAATACGCAGACATTCGATCAAACACACACACCCATCGGCACAACGACAGCAGCAATCGACACTTGACCCACTCAAAAGAAGTGGCTCTCCAATGCATTCAAATATATGCAAGAAATGTTTGGATAAAAGCTAGATTAATTGTTTGCAATTTCGCATACGACAAGTGAACGATTAGTGGACACAATTGCGACACGAAATTGCTTAAAAATGCATATATTTACACGTGTGTGTGTGAGTGTGTACTAGAGTGAGTGATGATTATGGAGAATTATCAAATGCCGTGCGTGTGTCGAGTGTCGAGTGTATGCGTGCGTGAATGATAGAATGTCAAAGTCGCGTAGAGAAATATCCAATAAAGTGTTGCCGTCAAGGATTTATAGGTTGGTAGGGATGTTGTTGTTAGTTTTGCATGCAATTAGAAAGGTGGATAGAAAGGTGGATAGAGAATAGATTCAACATTCAGAGTGGCATTCAAAGTGCAACTAGCGAGTGCGTATAGTGAGCATTATATATGCCATAAGCCGCCAGTGATGATGTTAGTTTTGATTTTGACATGATTGACGTGTAACGAACTAAAGAATGTAGAGAAAAACTAAAAATTGTAATTAACGAAATAATAAAGCCTCAATGACGTGATTGATTAATTTTTGTGAAAATTAATCACTATACAGGATTGTTTGTAAAATACTCTGTTGATTTTACAGTGATGACAAGGGCGAGAAGGGGGCGGCAACGAGATCATTGGTCTACAATTGAATGAATGCTGACACAAAGATGTATGCGTAAATTTGTGTTTTGAATATCGACGAAAAATGTGTTTGTGTGTGATGATGATTCAAGTACGTACGCATTCCAGCATAACGATGATAAAAGTGCACTTTTCTAGGCTGATTTTATGTAAGGAATCTCGTTGCGCCCACAATCCCCCCTTTAGACAAGCTACCATTGATCAAAAAGATCAATGTTTTATGCGAGAAAGTATTGTCCCTCTCAAATTGTGATTTGTAAAATGATTATATACTGATTTATAATCGATATGAATGACAGTCGTGACATTGAGTTTGATTTTGGTTTGAGTAATTGACTAGTTCAAATGATTGAACAGCAATTTATTTGGAAATTGAATACAGATTTTTAATTTGTTTTTTAATAAAAATCAGTGTGAGAATGACATAGAGTTGAATGTATTTGTTTTTGAAAAGTATTCAACTCGCATTAATGCAGTTTTTTAAGTTGACAAATTAGTCAGGTTTGAAAGTAAATTCTTATTGTTATTATTATTATTACTACTGCTGTAAAAAGCAATTGAAAATTCAAATTGATATTCAAATTGAAATTGAAATTTAAAAATATTTAAAATATAAAAATATAAATATAAATTAGTATCTGTATTATACTTTATTTGTGAAAATGAAGTAAAGTGACAAAATTGGAATGTTATCAAAATGAATATATCCAATTCAAATTGAATTGAATCTTAAAGCAAAATGAATAAAATGCATCAAGTTGATATTATGGTTTTTTATTATTCAAACAAATAAAAATGCTTGAATGTTAACAAAATGATTTATCTCAATAGCTTAATTTTGATTGAAAGCGAAAAATGTCCTGAATAAATCACGACATCAAGACTGATATAATGAAAAAGTCAAGTTGGATTGCAGTTTTTTGTATGTAAATTTGCATTTCAGCACAAATTTGTTGAATTTTTGCATTACAAATGTATTGTGAAAGTCAACTTTTCTTGTTTTATCAAATTTTCATTTGATTTAGCCTAGCGAAAAAATGAATTTCTCGAGGCTTATTTCTTTAAAGATAAACTTGCGATTGTGATATGAAATTGATTTTGTTTATTAGAACTATTTGACCACCTGGCTAATATTTGAACTAATAATCGAACTGATAAAGATTAATATAAATTGAAATATCAGATCAGAATTATTTTTAGCCTAGCGAAAAATGAATTTATCGAGGCTTAATTCATGATAGATTTGAGAATGATATGAGATTGATTTTATTTGTTTAATAAAATCTATTTGACCACCTAATTAATATCAAAATTGATATAAATTGATATAATTTGATTTTTCAAATGAAATGTGTATATATATTTTTTGCCTAGTGAAAGAATGAAATGAAATTATCAAGGCTATCTTTTTTCATAGATAAATTTGAGAATGATGTAAAAATGATTTTGTTTATCAAACAAAATTTATTTGACTGTTTAATTAGTATCAAAAACTGAAATAAATTGTTGTAAATTGATTTATTAAATCAGATTAAGCGGCGCTACAAATTCAAAATTCAAAATTAATTTAATTTTATTGTATAAATTATTGCTAAATTTTGTTTGAGGGAGATAAGGTTATCAATTAAGCATAGCTTAAACAAAACAGCATAACACAGAGCTAATTTAAGATAAAAAATGTCACCAAAGCGAAAAACTGCATTACCAAAGACTGTAACGCCTTAATTTAGGTAAAAGATACTGTGGCCTGAGTAAGCATCAACTATGTTAGCCATAGAAGGCTAAAAATGAGAAAAGTCAACGCATCTCTGCGACACTTGCTTCGAATTATTGAAGCAAATATGCCGTGATGAAATTAAAAAGGCGTCAAAAAATTGAGACATCCAAAGATGCGATCACAGACTGTAAACAAATTATGATCACCGTAGTCAAAGAGTCTTAGTATGCTTATTGTGTTATCAGCAAATTCTACAAATGAACTAATATCAAAAGTTCAAAGAACTTAATATTAGTAAATAAGGTATTAAGGTGTTAAAAACCACATTGCACATTGCACAGTGTGATAATATGAGAAATCATCAAAGAATTATGATGAAAATGACAAACTGCTGCAAATGCTAAGTTTAAATGCAGTAAATGATACTCATTTGCCACATCAATGGTCAGTTTCAGAAAGAAAAAGACAAGCAGTGCATTCAGATCAGTCTGCAGTGGATATTCACCGGACACAGTAGCAAAATATAGTCACATAAGATAGTGTAAATTGAAAAAGAACAACATTGCTCGTCTGAATTGTTGACAAGAGATTTAAATCCTTTTATCTTGGATATTTACCTATCTGATATTAAAGAAGAATAGAATATAAACATTTCTGCATGTCTATTCTAATGAATAATGAATATAGAACAGGCTGGACTTGAATGCTTTGAAATAAAATTGAGCTTAGAGTTAGAACAACAAAATTGACTCAGTAAATAAACAAGCAAAGTCAAATGCAAAAAACAAATTGCAAAAATCAATGCGTGTTGTGGGTAATCTCAAACGGTTAAAATCAAAAACCGAAAACCAAAAGCAATGCAATTTCAAACTGCAAGGAAATGAGAAAATCAAAAATAATACTTGATGTATATATTGAAATCAAAAAATTATACTTAATGTGTATATTTGTGAAAGGAGAATCTTAATTTTAAAAGTATATGATATTAATATTAATATTAATATTAATATGAATAATATAAATTAAAATATATGTATTTACGTGTTGATAAAAGATAAAAGATAATATAAAGTAGTTTTTAGTACGTACAAAATATCGCATGATGACCGTAAAAATTGTTGCTTGTTGCAGACAGCAACAATTGTGGCGGACGTAAAAACAATGTAGATCCGCTTCTTTGGCCGAAATCAGAATCAAAATCAAAGTATTTCTTCAGCGTCACGAGTGAGGCACCTTTGTCAACAACGTATTGTCTGTCTTGTGATGGGAGAAAAGAGATGAATATTAGTTATTTCTTATAGAAATGAAAGAAATGATTGATGGGGATTATCTCAGCCTGTTTTACAGCAGTATTAACTGCTTTGGCTTTATGTATGACATGTGTGTATGTGCACATATGCATGAATATGTCTCTTGTACAATTGTACATAAAACAAAACAAGCATAATTTGGAACAAATTCAAAGAAAAACAATTGATTTGTGATTTACGATAGATTGATTTTGCTTAATAAATAAGAAATCTATTTGACTATTTGATTGATATCAAAATTTGATTTAAAGTTTGATGTAAATTGATTTATCAGATCAGATTCGTGTTTTTAGCTAAGCGAAAAAGCGAATAAACGAATTATTCGAGGCTTTTTTCAGTTAAACAACTAAAATAAAATTCAAAACTTATTCAGATGACATTGTAACTGCTGTAACAGCTGTAAGGAGATCAAAATGAAGCAAATTGTTTGAAGATCAACTTCTAATTTAAGAATTAATAATGAGAGTATATTTTTAGAAATGCAAAAGACAGTTTCAATACAATTATACATATGCATATGCAAATTGAGTAAAACTGTATTTGAATTTCCTCAAATTTAATTTTAAATATTAACATGTTTGCAATGTTTTATTGATTGATGCAACATGCAATCTGATATGCTTCTTTTGTTTTGTTCCATTCCAACTTGTTTCAGCTAGTATTACAAGCTTATTGCAAATTTGTTGTATTGTTTGAGTAATTTTATCCTAATTCGGTATTTTGATAGCGAGTACACAGCAAAGATTTATATATTTAGCCTAGCGAAAATATAGATTTATCAAGGCTTTTTCTTTCAGAGCTAAACTTGAAAGTGATGTGAAATTGATTTTGTTTAATAAATGAAAACTATTTGACCATCTGACCAATGTATTATATTTTTTGATTGTTCCATTCCAACTTGTTTCAGCTAATATTACAAGCTTATTGCAAATTCGTTGTATTGTTTGAGTAATTTTTATTTTTAAATTTTAAATCTGATTCTGCATTTTGACAGCGAGTACGCAGCAAAGATTAATATTTTTAGCCTAGCGAAAACGCAAATTTATCGAGGCAATTTCCTTCAAAGATAAACTTGAGAGTGATGTGAGATTGATTTTGTTTATTAGATAAAAACTATTTGACCATCTGACTAATGTATAATGTTTTTTGATTGTTCCATTCCAAAATGTTTCAGCTAACAAAACGAGCTTTTGTAAACTCATTATATGGTTAGAGTAATTTTTAATCTGATTCTGCATTTTGACAGCGAGTACGCAGCAAAGATTAATATTTTTAGCCTAGCGAAAAAATGAATTTCCCAAGGCTTTTTACAGAGGTAAACTTCAGAGTGATGTGAGATTGATTTTGTTTATTAAATAAAAACTATTTGACCATCTGACTAATGTAAAATGTTTTGGATTGTTCCATTCCAAAATGTTTCAGCTAACGAAAAGAGCTTTTGCAAACTCATTATATTGTTAGAATAATTTTTAGTCTGATTCTGCATTTTGACAGCGAGTGCGCAGCAAAGATTTGAATTTTAGCCTAGCGAAAACAAGAAACAGGAAATTAATATAAAATTCCTTTGGGTATGACATATTATAAATCTGATGATATAATAGATCCGATTACAATTTAATCGTTTAGGATAAACTATAAGATATTGAGATTCAGACACCTGACAGTTTTAATCTTTGGGATTGTTTCAAAAATCATTGTATAAAACAGTAAAATGTATGAGAAATATGTGAAATCGAATTGGGTATACGAGTTATCGGACCAGTCGGCTTAACAAATTCAAAATTGATTTTGACATACTGAGTAGACCTCTATCAATGAGATGTAGTCAGTTTGGAATTTTAAGTTATGACATTGTTTCAGAAATCAGTGTATAAAACAGCAAAATATATGACAATTATGTGGAAACGTATTGGGTATACGTGTTATCGGACCAGTCAGCTCTACAGATTCAAAATTGATTTTGACATACTAAGTAGACCTCTATTCAATGAGATGTAGTCAGTTTGGAATTTTAAATTATGACATTGTTTCAGAAATCAGTGTATAAAACAGCAAAATATATGACAATTATGTGGAATCGTATTGGGTATACGTGTTATCGGACCAGTCGGTTCTACAGATTCAAAATTGATTTTGTCATATTGAGAAGACCTCTATTCAATGAGATATAGTCAATTCAGAGCCATAAACTTAGAAATTGTTTCAGAAATTAATGTTTAAAACAGCAAAATGTATGGAAATTATGTGGAATCATATTGGGTATGCAGAATATTTGACCAGTCGGCTCTACAGTATCAAAATTGATTCTATTATATAGAGCATACCCCGCATCAATGAGATATAGTCAATTTGGAATTTTAAACTTAATATATATTTTAACGTGTAGATAAAAGATAATATAATGTAGTTTGTAATACGTACATAATGTCGTGTGATGACTGTAGTAATTGTTATTGTTGCAGACAACAATCTTTGGCCAGAATCAGAATCAAAATCAAAGTGTTTCTCCGGCGTCCCGAGTGAGGCAACTTTGCATCTTCAAAATATGCTTGCCAAAGCAGAGGCAAGTAGCAGTACAGGTGGAGGTGATACCGTCAACGATGTATTGCCTGTCTTGTGATGGGAAAAGAGATGAATATTAGTAATTTCTTATAGAAATGAAAGAAACGATTGATGGGGATTATCTCAGCCTGTTTACAGCAGTATTAACTGCTTTGGCTTTTATGTATGGCATGTGTGTGTGTGCATATGCATGAATATGTCTCTTGTACAAATGTACATAAAACAAAACAAGCATAATTTTGAACAAATTTAAAGAAAAACAGTTGATTTGTGATTTAAGATAGATTGATTTTGCTTAATAAATAAGAAATCTATTTGACTATTTGATTGATATCAAAATTTGATTTAAAGTTTGATGTAAATTGATTTATCAGATCAGATTCGTGTTTTTAGCTAAGCGAAAAAGCGAATAAACGAATTATTCGAGGCTTTTTTCAGTTAAACAACTAAAATAAAATTCAAAACTTATTCAGATGACATTGTAACTGCTGTAACAGCTGTAAGGAGATCAAAATGAAGCAAATTGTTTGAAGATCAACTTCTAATTTAAGAATTAATAATGAGAGTATATTTTTAGAAATGCAAAAGACAGTTTCAATACAATTATGCAAATGCGTATGCAAATTGAGTAAAACTGAATTTTAATTTCCTCAAATTTAATTTTTTAAAAATTAACATGTTTGTATTGTTAGATTGATTGATGTAACATGCAATCTGATATGCTTCTTTGTTCCATTCCAAATTGTTTCAACCAGCATTATAAGCTTTTGCAAGCTCGTTGTATTGTTTGAATTAACTTATTCTGTTGTTTTAATAGCGAGTACACAGCAAAGATTTATATATTTAGCCTAGCGAAAATATAGATTTATCAAGGCTTTTTCTTTCAGAGCTAAACTTGAAAGTGATGTGAAATTGATTTTGTTTAATAAATGAAAACTATTTGACCATCTGACCAATGTATTATATTTTTTGATTGTTCCATTCCAACTTGTTTCAGCTAATATTACAAGCTTATTGCAAATTCGTTGTATTGTTTGAGTAATTTTTATTTTTAAATTTTAAATCTGATTCTGCATTTTGACAGCGAGTACGCAGCAAAGATTAATATTTTTAGCCTAGCGAAAACGCAAATTTATCGAGGCAATTTCCTTCAAAGATAAACTTGAGAGTGATGTGAGATTGATTTTGTTTATTAGATAAAAACTATTTGACCATCTGACTAATGTATAATGTTTTTTGATTGTTCCATTCCAAAATGTTTCAGCTAACAAAACGAGCTTTTGTAAACTCATTATATGGTTAGAGTAATTTTTAATCTGATTCTGCATTTTGACAGCGAGTACGCAGCAAAGATTAATATTTTTAGCCTAGCGAAAAAATGAATTTCCCAAGGCTTTTTACAGAGGTAAACTTCAGAGTGATGTGAGATTGATTTTGTTTATTAAATAAAAACTATTTGACCATCTGACTAATGTAAAATGTTTTGGATTGTTCCATTCCAAAATGTTTCAGCTAACGAAAAGAGCTTTTGCAAACTCATTATATTGTTAGAATAATTTTTAGTCTGATTCTGCATTTTGACAGCGAGTGCGCAGCAAAGATTTGAATTTTAGCCTAGCGAAAACAAGAAACAGGAAATTAATATAAAATTCCTTTGGGTATGACATATTATAAATCTGATGATATAATAGATCCGATTACAATTTAATCGTTTAGGATAAACTATAAGATATTGAGATTCAGACACCTGACAGTTTTAATCTTTGGGATTGTTTCAAAAATCATTGTATAAAACAGTAAAATGTATGAGAAATATGTGAAATCGAATTGGGTATACGAGTTATCGGACCAGTCGGCTTAACAAATTCAAAATTGATTTTGACATACTGAGTAGACCTCTATCAATGAGATGTAGTCAGTTTGGAATTTTAAGTTATGACATTGTTTCAGAAATCAGTGTATAAAACAGCAAAATATATGACAATTATGTGGAAACGTATTGGGTATACGTGTTATCGGACCAGTCAGCTCTACAGATTCAAAATTGATTTTGACATACTAAGTAGACCTCTATTCAATGAGATGTAGTCAGTTTGGAATTTTAAATTATGACATTGTTTCAGAAATCAGTGTATAAAACAGCAAAATATATGACAATTATGTGGAATCGTATTGGGTATACGTGTTATCGGACCAGTCGGTTCTACAGATTCAAAATTGATTTTGTCATATTGAGAAGACCTCTATTCAATGAGATATAGTCAATTCAGAGCCATAAACTTAGAAATTGTTTCAGAAATTAATGTTTAAAACAGCAAAATGTATGGAAATTATGTGGAATCATATTGGGTATGCAGAATATTTGACCAGTCGGCTCTACAGTATCAAAATTGATTCTATTATATAGAGCATACCCCGCATCAATGAGATATAGTCAATTTGGAATTTTAAACTTAATATATATTTTAACGTGTAGATAAAAGATAATATAATGTAGTTTGTAATACGTACATAATGTCGTGTGATGACTGTAGTAATTATTGTTGTTGCAGACAACAATCTTAGGCCAAAATCAGAATCAAAATCAAAGTGTTTTTCCGGCGTCACGAAAGAGGCGACTTTGCAACTTCAAAATTATGCTTGCCAGAGCAGAGGCAAGTAGTGATACAGGTGGGGGTGACGTCACCAGCGTCGTATTACCTGCTTTAAGATGAGAAAAGAAAGAGATAAATTTTAGTAAATTCTTATTAAAATGATAGAGATGAATGATGAGGATTATCTCAGCCAGTTACAACAGTATTGACTGCTGTGGCTTTATGTGTGACATGTGTGTGTGTTTTATGCATGAGTATGTTTTTTGTAAAATGTTACATAAAACGGAACAAGCATAAATTTGATCAGAAGCTAAAAACGCGACAGAAAATTAAAATAATTGACTATTTTAATTTTAACTGCTGCGTTTGTGTTTATTATCATATTTTTAAATATTATTAATTTTAATAAATATTTCTATAAGTTTATTTTTATTTTTAAATTTTACTGATTGAGTTGTTAATTGGAGTAGATATTCCAATATAATGGCAGTAAATGTTTGTTTTTAGCACAATGGTAAATAAAACAGAACAAGCATAATTTTTGAATAAAAACTGTAAACATAGCAGACAGTTAAAATAATTGACTATTTCAATTATTGTTGCTACGCTTAAGCTTTGACATCATATTTTTAAATATTTTTAATTTTGTTCAATATTTCTATAATTTATCATTTATACATTAGATAAATTATTTTAATTGATACAGAGTGCAATTTTATTTTAATTCATTGATTGAATTGATGATTGGAATAAATGTTCCAGTATTGTGACAGTAGATGATAGTTTTTGAGCAACTGTACATGCAGAACTAAAAGCAAAAGCAAGTGCAAAAGACAAAAAAGTAAAAGCAATAATGATGTGTTTCTTGTCCACGTCATTTATGTATTTAACAAACGAAGACAAATAATTGGATGCCAACTCTTTGGTGAATTGTTGACAGACTGTACCTCAGAGTCTTGTGCAAAAGTAGAGTTTAAAAGTAGTAGCACAAATGTGATGGCAGAGCAGGAACAAAAACAGAAAGCAGATAGCAAAAAGCTTCACCATGTTTTCTGAGATTGAACTTTCAAGAGAGAGCGATGAGGAGAGAGAGATTGATAATTACACCCATATCAATAGAGTGTACTGATGAGAGCACTTTTATATGAAATGAGATCACAAGTGTGAGCAGACAGACAGACAAGAGTTGAGAGAGTGTTATTTCACGAACGGCAATTTGTCGAAAGACAAAAAAAAAAAATGGACAAGGCAAAAATGATGGCGTCAATTAATTGGCGCTCTCAAATTGTTTGAGAGATTTTTCAGCAACTGTACCATGGTACAGGTGTGCAAAGTGAATTGCAAGAAATTGAACAAAAAATGCAAAGAGTGCAAAGCAATTAAAAAGCATTTAAACTTTTCAATTACTATGTCCACCCCACAATTTAGTCCAATTTGTTATGATTGAGTAGCTATACAAATTATCATATTTGCACATGAATTTCAAAGTAAAATGTACATTTTAAATATGTATATTTTGAATATTTATATTATTGAAAACATTTGAGTAAACTGAGTATACATACACCTAGAGTGTATGTGTTATGTTTGAAAAATTACGCAAAATATGCATTTGATAGAAATTAAATAAATTTACCATAAATATATTCTAAATATCATAATGCTTATTTGCATCTTGTAAAGCCACTGCAAAATGGATTGACATTTTTATTTTCTTTTTGCGCACAGACACAAGTAAAACGGACAGAGCAATGTTTGAATTTGTAAATATGTTACAAAAACATGTTTGAATGAAAATGCATAATGGCTAAATTTTTTGATCAAAGACAAAAAGTCCAAGAATTTACAGAAGTATAAAAGCAGACATAACAGCAGCAGCAGTAAAATATGCATTTTACATTTAGTTGAGTATTTGTACAAAAAATGGTACGGAATGATATGAAAATGAAAATATTTATTATTTTAAGCAATATTCAGACCACAAGAATGAAGAGAGCAAAAGCAAAACAATGACCATATCAATTGCTGCAATTTTGCCTCTCATTTTTCCAACCAAAATGAATCAGAGCATCTTTGCGTGCATAAATATATGTATATTTATGTCATTTGCACACATTATTATTTTACGAAAAGCACCTTTATTATTAATTTCAGCAAAAAAATAAATACATAAAAAATGTCACACTTGTAAAAGCTTGAAATGAGAGATGTCGCACATATATATACACTAATGCATAGAAATATTTGGCCAAATAATTTAGTCAAATATGTATATGCAAACGTATATATATATGCACATATGAGATGCAAATATGATTTTCAACTTACTTTGAAAAACTGTGTGTGTTTTTTATTTGTATTTAGTAATTTATGATTTATGATTTATGATTTAATTTAGTTTTAGTCTAATTAAATTAAATACCATACATTTTAATTCAAACAATCACTGTGCTTTCATATTTCACATATATTTTGGCACTCTTTTGATCAATTGATCATTCTCATCCGCAGCACACAACCGCACTCAAACAATGCTGGACTTGTATTTGTATATGAAACTCAATCTAGCAAACAAAACAGGCAGACAGGCAGGCAGGCAGGCTGGCAGTTTGAAAACACTCAAGTAGCTAACTCATTCGCTCAGTCACCCACTCACTCTCAGCAGTGAATTCAGAGAGCAGTAGTAGCAAGAACATGCCCCTTTGTCACAACAGATAAGTGAGCGAGCGAGCGAGCAAGCGAGCAAGCAAGCAATTGAATGAGAGACAATCGTATAAATGCGCAGAGGGTACAAGTGCGAGCAAGTCAAATATGCTAAAGTTGAATTGAATTGAATTGAATTTTAATTCAGAGAGCGAGAGATAACAGATGACAAGCAAATGAGGGGAACAGCAAAAACAAAACAATAATGGCGGCTTCACTCAAGTGAGCAGAGTACCACCTTACAAGGAGATGATAATGATGGTGGTGGTGAGGAGCAAATTGTCAGAGAGAGAGAAATACAGCAATGATCAAGAGTTGACACAGCAACAACAACAGCAACAATTGATGGCCATATTTTGAGTGCAATTTCTCAGACATACTTGGATTTATTGGCAAATTTACTCAATATAATTACAATTACATTAATAATAATAATAATTATAAATTTATTAATTAATTTATCCATCAATAATTGGATAGTTTTAATTAATTTCTAAATAATTATTTATTTATTTATTTTAGACATTTTTATTTCAATTTTTACTTTGATTAAAATTGATTATTTTGTATGATTTTGATTTATAAAATTTTTATGATTTTAGCATTTATTAGTTTTTTATGATTTTAGCATTTATTATTTTATTTTAATTTTTATTTTATTTTAAATATTTTTAAATTAAATTGATTATTATGTATATTTTAATTTATTAATTTTTATGATTTTAGCATTTAATATTTTTATTTTATTTTATTTTAAATATTTCTATTTTAATTTAAATTGATCAATATGTGTATTTTAATTTATTAATTTTTATGACTTAGTCATTTATTATTTTTATTTTATTTTATTCTATTTAAATTTATATTAAATAGAAACAAAATAATAATAATAAAAATTGAAAAATTAACCCAGATTAATTGAGATGTTTTCATTTTGAATTGTAACTGAAAAAATATTCCAGCAAACAAACAGATGACCAAGAGAAAAGCCAAAAGCCAAGTTTGAAAAGCAAAAGCAAAGGCAAAATGCAAACAACAGCAGCAGCAGAAATGGCATGACTCTCTCCCACACAGCAACCTTTGTACAAGCACACAAGGGAAGACATGGAGAGAGAGGGGGGGGGAGACAAACAAATGCAAAGAAGGAGGACTCGAAAGCGCCAACTCTTTACTTTTTTCTAATTTCAGCAGACTGTACCTTTGTAGGTATGTGGGAAAAAATGAACTGTGACAATATCAAAGTGCAAGCACAAAACAAATGTGCAGAACATGACATGACCAAAGGAGAAAAAGTCCCGCTGCATTTTTTGATATCGAACTTCAAGAGAGAGAGGGCAGTAAGAGAGATTTTGAATTCACACTCTATGACCCTGATTCCCCCTTCAAATATTCAATAAAGAAAATATGCATGTATGTAGCTAAATAGACAAGTGTAAATATACATATATATGCAGTTATGTATAAGAAATTGTAAAAAATTGTAAAAAATGTAAAATATAGAATGTATGTAATATAAATTGAATATGTAAATATAAAAATAAATATAAATATGTAAATGCATATGCAAAACAATTGTAGCATTTAATTTAATTTGTAGTAATATAATATAATATAATATAATTGTAATAATAACCTGTAATAAATGGCAATTGTATATAAAAGTGTTGCTACTTTTCAAGCAACCCTCGTATGAACATGTAAAGCCATATAAAGACATATATACATGTGTCCATACAGAGAGTGCAGTTAACGAATGTATATGAAAAAATATATAAAATGAAACATACATATTTATACACATATATGTGAGAGCAGAGTACACTTTCTGTTCACATTTATTCCCCATTTCATTATTGCACTAAACTCCAACAAGTGCAAAGAGAGAACACAGGTGCAGAATGTGTGTGTGCAAGAGACAGTACAGTGCATTTGAAGAAAATATAACGGACAGACAAAAGCAATTGGCATAGTAGACACTCCGATAAGAGAGACACACAGAGAGAGAGAGCAAGTGCACAGTACATAAGTAACGGCAGCAGCCAATCAGTCAAACGGCATATATATATGTACATATGAATGCAATACACTTGTTCACAGACATTGACCTTTGTACTTTTGCATTCACATTTGCACTTTTGATTTTGATTTTTGATTTTTATTGAAATTATATGCTTTTATATGCTTATCACTCTTATCACTTTTATATATTATATAATTTCCACAATTGTAGTATAGGGAATATCCTTAATGCGGCAATTGTTGAACTGTACACAATTTTACACACATCTACACCCGCACCTGTATATGTTTATGCACAATATAAAGGGATAAATTGATAAATTGAAACAGAAATGTATGGCCAAATGTTTGATATTTGTATTGTGAAATACAAATTGAAAAATGAAATGGAAAATGGAAAATATATCAACTCACTCTGAAAGCCTCACATATATGTACATACATACATATATGTGTTTTGTTTCTTCAAATTTTTGCAGATTATTATAGTTGATGTAGTTATAGTTGCTGTCGATCCGTTGAAATGTCTTTATAAATTATAATCACTTTCACTTTTCTTATTGTTTATATAGAATAACTCCTGTACATATGTACATATGTACTCCTGTATGTATGTATGTAGAACGTTGGCCAATTGATTTAATATGTCGTTTGTCCGACATCAACGTCAGCATCGTTCAGCGTCTGTAAATGCACTTCTACACCTTTTCCTTTTTGTTTGTCGAATATTAATACCGAATTTGAATTAATTAACGAGACTCGCGCTCACTTCCAAGACATATTCAACACACCACATATGTATGTACAGAGAGGTAGAATGAACCAATGATCAATGAGCGGAGTGAGCGATTCAGAGAGAGTGAACGAATCAAAATGAACGAATCTGAGAACAAATGAACGAATCTGAACAAATGAACAAATGAACGAAATTGAACTAGAGTGAACTTGTGTTTTGTTCCTCTATTTGCACATTAGTGATGGCCCTTAATTTGAATTTAAATCCGACTGCAAATGAAATGAAACAAATTGTAAGTTGAAAATTCAAATTAAAGGCGGCAAAATTTGAAAATATGTCAAATATGTTGGAATATGTAAAAACAGATGAATATACAATTATATATATTTATAAAAATATTGTAAAATATGTAAAATATATATGATAATTATGCATATGTAAAATGTATATATAATATAAGTAATACTATGTATGATAATGAGTAAATGTAAATGTAAATGTATACAGTACAATACATGTGTGTGTGATTAATGAACAGATTCTCAGACATTCAGTAATTTGTACATTTCAAGTTGTATTTTTAATTTGATTTTGGTTTTGTGGTTTTAGTGGTTTTGTATGCGCATTCGGATTATTATTGCTACTACTGCTACTGCTCGAACAACTATTATTATTATTAATGACTTGAGTGTGAATGTGTATGTGTACTACTGAAGAATGAAATATGATACTATACTACTACTGCTGTAACTGAGTAGTGGCAGAGATAAGAGTAGTGATAGTAACAACCGCTACTACTACTACTACTACTATCACTTGTTGAATGTACGCGCGGAATCAAAATACAATACAATACAATGTATAATATATATGAATTTTGAATTTTCATAGATTGATTGAGCATCACATGAGTATATATTCCACATGAGTATATAAATAAATAAATATATATATACATATGAATACATATATTCAATTCAATTACACACACATGCGTATATATAAACACATTTGTTTAATGATTTTCCGGTTGTCAGTCTACAATACAACTCTCTCACTCCGATTAGCATACTTTTGAACACAGACACACAGACACACAACTCGAACACAATTCAAACACTTGCAATAGCTCCAACTCCAACTCTAATCATAGTAGAGGGGGGAAATGATGTAGAGTATTGAGTGGAGTGCAGAGTGTAGTGTATAGAGTGTAGTGTAGTGTGGAGTGTTCAAAATTCGAGTAGAGAGAGAAGGTAGCCCAGATCTATCTTTAAAAGGGTATTCACAAGTGAGAGTGAATAGGGAGTGATGTTGAGGCAAGACATCTGTATACTAATTGTATAACTCTCCCCTCACATGTCTCACTTGTGGTTGAGTTTTGTGTGGCATTAGCAAGTTCTTTAGTGTTGTCAATTGTACAACAATTCCTTATCAATTGCATACATACACGTAGTGTGTATATGCAATTAAGGAGACACAGAGTATTAGATATTCTGCACATATATCTCGAGACACACACACACGAGTATGTATATGTGCAGGGAATATCTCTTGCTACAACACTAGTGCACTGATTCCACACATCTGAATGTTGGGTAGAATGTATAGGTATAGGTAGGGTGACAGGTGGAATGGAAAGGCTGATTTGAATATGAAATGCAAAAACAGACAGACAACAGCATCAACAGACTACAGAGACGCGAGAGAGAGAGAGAGAGAGAGCACGAATCGAATCGATCAGCACACGTCACACGCAACACTTGTTGGTCCACTCTGTCCAATTCCACACACATAAACACACACAACAGGTGAACATGTGTATGAAATGAGACAGAATGACCTTCACATCCACATCCACATCCCCAATCACCATCCCCAATCACCATCCTCATCCTCCTCTTGCAGTAGTAGTTTGTCTTTTTTACTATGCCAAGTAAATGTATGATAGAGTTGATTGAGTTGAATTGAATCGATAGATAGTTGCAATGAATTCGCAAAACTGAGACAAGTGAACGATTAGTGGACAACTTGCAGTCTGTACGAATCACTGCAACAGAGTCGAATTCGAATTCAAATTGTAGCATATATGAAGAGTATAATGAGGATGTTGACGAGGACGAAGATGACGGGGACGACAATGGAGATGTGTGCGTACGTGCATGTATATGCATGCAAGTGAGTGCCAAAACGAAACGAAACGCACATCCGCTCCCAGTCTCAGCAATCTGCAATCTGCAATCTATTGTCCATCGTTTGCATTCCATATTCTTTGGATTGCCGTACAAGATAGTGGAGAGATAGAGAGTGTGTTAGTGTTAGAAATAGATGGATTGGTGTGTAGGAATGTGTATTTTTGGGACGAAAACAAGGGAATAGTGTTTGCACGAAACGAAAGGACGAGTGCAAGAAGGCTGATTAGGATATGTGTAAGTACTCAAATACGCAGACATTCGATCAAACACACACACCCATCGGCACAACGACAACAGCAATCGACACTTGACCCACTCAAAAGAAGTGGCTCTCCAATGCATTCAAATATATGCAAGAAATATTATGATAAAAGCTAGATTAATTGTTTGCAATTTCGCATACGACAAGTGAACGATTAGTGGACACAATTGCGACACGAAATTGCTTAAAAAATGCATATATATTTACACGTGTGTGTGTGAGTGTGTACTAGAGTGAGTGATGATTATGGAGAATTATCAAGTGTCGTGCGTGTGTCGAGTGTCGAGTGTATGCATGTGAACAATAGAATGCCAAAGTCGCGTAGAGAAATATCCAATAAAGTGTTGCCGTCAAGGATTTATAGGTTGGTAGGGGATGTTGTTGTTAGTTTTGCATGCAATTAGAAAGGTGGATAGAAAGGTGGATAGAGAATAGATTCAACATTCAGAGTGGCATTCAAAGTGCAACTAGCGAGTGCGTATAGTGAGCATTATATATGCCATAAGCCGCCAGTGATGATGTTAGTTTTGATTTTGACATGATTGACGTGTAACGAACTAAAGAGTAGAGAAAACTAAAAAATTGTATAATTAATGAAATAATAAAGCCCCAATGACGTGATTGATTAATTTTTGTGAAAATTAATCACTATACAGGATTGTTTGTAAAATACTCTGTTGATTTTACAGTGATGACAAGGGCGAGAAGGGGGCGGCAACGAGATCATTGGTCTACAATTGAATGAATGCTGACACAAAGATGTATGCGTAAATTTGTGTTTTGAATATCGACGAAAAATGTGTTTGTGTGTGATGATGATTCAAGTACGTACGCATTCCAGCATAACGATGATAAAAGTGCACTTTTCTAGGCTGATTTTATGTAAGGAATCTCGTTGCGCCCACAATCCCCCCTTTAGACAAGCTACCATTGATCAAAAAGATCAATATTTTATGCGAGAAAGTATTGTCCCTCTCAAATTGTGATTTGTAAAATGATTATATGATGACTTATAATCGATATGAATGACAGTCGTGACATTGAGTCTGATTTTGATTTGAGTAATTGACTAGTTCAAATGGTTGAACAGCAATTTATTTGAAAATTAAATACAAATTTTTATTTTTGTTTTTATATAAAAATCAGTGTGTAAGTGAACATAGAGTTGAGTGTACTTTTTTTTGAAAAAAGTATTCAACTCGCATTAAAGCATTTTTATTAATTGACATATTGGTCAGGTTTGATTTTTATTTTTATTAATACTGCTGTAAAAAGTAGTTGAGAATTCAATTTGAAATTTAGAAATATTAAAATATTAAAATATATAGAAATATGAATATAAATTGGTATCTGTATTATACTTAATTTGTAAAAAATAAAAATAAAGTGACAAAATTGGAGTGTTATCAATGTGAATATATCCAATTGAATTTGAATTGAATCTCAAAGCAAAATGAATAAAATGCATTGGGTTGATAATATGATTTTATTTTTAAATAAATTAATTGAACTAAAATGAAAGTGGATCTGATTAAATCCCGACATCAAGATTGACTAGTGAAAAAGTCAAGTCGGATTGCAGTTTATGAATATAAATTTGCATTTCTGCACAAATTCGTTAGATTTTTGCATTACGGATGCATTGAAGAAATTCAACTTTTTGACTTATCAAATTTTTCGTTAGAATACTGAAGGTTATTTCAACCGAATAATATTCAAATCTTATTGAAATGACATTGAAACAGCTGTAAAGAAGAGTCGAGATGAAACAGAGTCAAATTTATTGATTCCCAATGGAAATGCAATTTTTAGAATTAATTTGAATATAAATGTGCATATGCAAATGTATATTGATTAAAGTTGAAATTGAAATTGAATTTAAATCAAGTTCAAATTTTTTGAATATATGCGAATTTGCATTGTTTGATTGATTGCATGTAACAAGCAATGAATTTTGCTTCTTTTGTTCCATTTCAATTGTTTCAGTTAACATTATAAGCTTTTGCAAACTCATTGTACTGTATTTTATTCTGTTTTTGTATTTTAATAGCGAGTACGCAGCAATGATTTGAATTTTTAGCCTAGCGAAAAAATGAATTTTTTCGAGGCTTTTTTCTTTTCAAAGATAAACAAATGTTTTTTATGAGAGATTGATTTTGTTTTTTAGAACTATTTGACCACCTGACTAATATTCAAACTGATAATCAGACTGATAAAGATTAATATAAATTGATTTATCAAATCAGATTCAGATTCTTATATTTTAGCTTAGCGATAAAATGTTTTTATCGAGACTTGATTCAAGATAAATTTGAGATAAATTTGAGATAAATTTGAGAATGATATGAGATTGATTTTATTTGTTTATTTGTTTAATAAAATCTATTTGACCACCTAATTAATATCAAAACTGATATAAATTGATATGATTTGATTTTTATCAAATGAAATGTGTATAAATATTTTAGCTTAGCGAAAAAATGTTTTTATCGAGGCTTTTTTTTTCCCTTATCAAAGATAAACAGATGTTTTTTTTTGTGAGAGATTGATTTTGTTTTTAGAACTATTTGACCGCCTGACTAATATTCGAACTGAAAATCGGACTAATAAAGATTAATATGAATTGAATTGATTTAACAAATCAGATTTATATTTATATTTTTAGTTTAGCGAAAAAATGAATTTATCAAGGCTTGATACAAGATAAATTTGAGAATGATATGAGATTGATTTGAGATTGATTTTATTTGTTTGATAAAATCTATTTGACCACCTAATTAATATCAAGACTAATTTAATTTGATTCATCAAATGAAATGTGTATAAATATTTTTAGCTTAGCGAAAAAATGTTTTTATCGAGGCTTGATACAAGATAAATTTGAGAATGATATGAGATTGATTTTATTTGTTTAATAAAATCTATTTGACCACCTAATTAATATCAGAACTGATATAAATTGATAAGATTTGATTTATCAAATGAGATATGTATGTATATATATTTTAGCCTAGCTAAAAAAAAAATGAAATGAAATTATCAAGGCTATCTTTTTTCATAGATAAATTTGAGAATGATGCAAAAATGATTTTGTTTATTAGACAAAATTTATTTGACTGTTTAATTAGTATCAAAAGCTGATATAAATTGTTGGAAATTGATTTATTAAATCAGATCAAACGGCACTCACAAATTCAAAATTCAGAATTAATTTAATTTTATTGTATAAACTATTGCTACATTTTTGGTGAGAATGATAAAGTTGCCAGTTAAGCGCAGCTTGAGCAAAACAGCATAACACAGAGCTAATTTGGGATAAAAAATGTCACCAAAGCGAAAAGTTGCATTACCAAGGACTGTATTGCCTTAATTTAGGTAAAAGATATTGCGGCCTGAGCAAGCATCAACTATGTTAGCCATAGAAGGCTGAAAATGAGAAAAGTCAACGCATCTCTGCGACACTTGCTTCGAATAATTGAAGTAAATATACCATGTTGAATTCAAAAAGCGTCAAAAAATTGAGACATCAAAAGATGCGATCGCGAACTAAAAACAAATTTGATCACCGTGATCAAAGAGTCTTAATAAGCTTTCTATGTCAACAGCAGATTTTAACGGATGTACTAATATCAAAAGTTCAAAAAACTTGTTATTAGTAAATAAGGTATTAAGGTATTAAAAACCATATTGCACATTGCACAGTGTGATAACATGAGAAATCATCAAAGAATTATGATGAAAATGACAAACTGCTGCAAATGCTAAGTTTAAATGCAGTAAATGATACTCGCTTGCCACATAAACAGCCAATTTCAAAAAGAAAAAGACAAGCAGTGCATTCAGATCAGTCTGCAGTGGAATATTCACCGGATACAGTAGCAAAATATAGTCACATAAGATAGTGTGAATTGAAAAAGAACAACATTGCTCGTCTGAATTGTTGACAAGAAATTTAAATCCTTTTATCTTGGATATTTACCTATTTGATATTACAGGAGAATAGAATATAAGCATTTCTGCATGTCTGTTCTAATGAATAATGAATATAGAACAGGCTGGACTTGAATGCTTTGAAATAAAATTGAGCTTAGAGTTAGAACAACAAAATTGACTCAGTAAATAAACAAGCAAAGTCAAATGCAAAAAACAAATTGCAAAAATCAATGCGTGTTGTGGGTGTTCTCAAACGGTTAAAATCGAAATTCGAAAACCGGAAACCGAAAACCAAAAGCAATGCAATTTCCAACTGCAAGGAAATGATGAAAACAAAAAATATTACTTAAAGAATATATTAAAATCAAAAAATAATACTTAATGTATATGTTTGTGCAAAGAGAATCTTAATTTTAAAAGTATATGATATTAATATTAATATTAATATTAATATGAATAATATAAATTAAAATATATGTATTTACGTGTTGATAAAAGATAAAAGATAATATAAAGTAGTTTTTAGTACGTACAAAATATCGCATGATGACCGTAAAAATTGTTGCTTGTTGCAGACAGCAACAATTGTGGCGGACGTAAAAACAATGTAGATCCGCTTCTTTGGCCGAAATCAGAATCAAAATCAAAGTATTTCTTCAGCGTCACGAGTGAGGCACCTTTGTCAACAACGTATTGTCTGTCTTGTGATGGGAGAAAAGAGATGAATATTAGTTATTTCTTGTAGAAATGAAAGAAATGATTGATGGGGATTATCTCAACCTGTTTACAGCAGTATTAACTGCTTTGGCTTTATGTATGACATGTGTGTATGTGCACATATGCATGAATATGTCTCTTGTACAATTGTACATAAAACAAAACAAGCATAATTTTGAACAGATTCAAAGAAAAACATATGATTTGTGATTTGTGTGAGATTGATTTTGTTTATTAAATAAGAAATCTATTTGACTATTTGACTGATATCAAAAATTGATAAAGGGATTGATGTAAATTTATTTATCAAATCAGATACATATTTTTAGTTTAGCGAAAAATCGAATAAACTAATTATTCGAGGCTTTTATCAGTTAAACAGCTAAAATAAAATTCAAAACTTATTCAGATGACATTGTAGCGGCTGTAACAGCTGTAAGGAGATCAAAATGAAGCAAATTGTTTGAAGATCAACTTCTAATTTAACAATTAAAAATGAGAGTATAATTTAGAAATACAAAAACAGTTTCAATACAATTATGCAAATGCGTATGCAAATTGAGTAAAACTGAATTTTAATTTCCTCAAATTTAATTTTTAAAAATTAACATGTTTGTATTGTTAGATTGATTGATGTAACATGCAATCTGATATGCTTCTTTGTTCCATTCCAAATTGTTTCAACCAGCATTATAAGCTTTTGCAAGCTCGTTGTATTGTTTGAATTAACTTATTCTGTTATTTTAATAGCAAGTACGCAGCAATGATTAATATTTTTAGCCTAGCGAAAATATAGATTTATCAAGGCTTTTTCTTTCAGAGCTAAACTTGAAAGTGATGTGAAATTGATTTTGTTTAATAAATGAAAACTATTTAACCATCTGACCAATGTATTATATTTTTTGATTGTTCCATTCCAACTTGTTTCAGCTAACAAAACGAGCTTTTGCAAACTCATTATATTGATAAAGTAATTTTTAATTTAAATTTTAATTCTGATTCTGCATTTTGACAGCGAGTACGCAGCAAAGATTAATATTTTTAGCCTAGCGAAGAAATGAATTTCTCGAGGCTTTTCTTTTTAAAGATAAACTTGAGAGTGATGTGAGATTGATTTTGTTTATTAGATAAAAACTATTTAACCATCTGACTAATGTAAAGTGTTTCTTGATTGTTCCATTCCAACTTGTTTCAGCTAACAAAACAAGTTGTTGCAAACTTATTATATTGATAGAGTAATTTTTAATCTGATTCAGCATTTTGACAGCGAGTACGCAGCAAAGATTTATATTTTTAGCCTAGCGAAAAAATGAATTTCCCAAGGCTTTTTACAAAGGTAAACTTTTAGTTGATTGTGAGATTGATTTTGTTTAATAAATAAAAACTATTTGAACATTTGAATAATGTAAAATGTTTTTTAATTGTTCCATTCCAAAATGTTTCAGTTAACAAAACAAGCTGTTGCAAACTTATTATATTGATAGAGTAATTTTAATCTGATTCTGCATTTTGATGGCGATTACGCAGATTTATATTTTAGCCTGCCGAAAAAAATGAATTTCTCGATTCTTTTTACAAAGATAAACTTTTAGTTGATTGTGAAATTGATTTTGTTTATTAAATAAAAACTATTTGACCATTTGACTAATGTAAAATGTTTTTGATTGTTCCATTCCAAAATGTTCCAGCTAACAAAACGAGCTTTTGCAAACTCATTATATTGTTAGAGTAATTTTTAGTCTGATTCTGCATTTTGACAGCGAGTACGCAGCAAAGATTAATATTTTTAGCCTAGCGAAAAAATGAATTTCCCAAGGCTTTTTACAAAGGTAAACTTTTAGTTGATTGTGAAATTGATTTTGTTTATTAAATAAAAAACTATTTGACCATCTAATAATGTAAAATGTTTTTCGATTGTTCCATTCCAACCTGTTTCAGCTAAAATTACAAGTTTTAGCAAACTCATTGTATTGTTTGAGTAGTTTTCAATCTGATTTTGCATTTTGACAGCGAGTACTCAGCAAAGAATAATATTTTTAGCCTAGTGAAAAAATGAATTTCCCAAGGCTTTTTACAAAGGTAAACTTTTAGTTGATTGTGAAATTGATTTTGTTTATTAAATAAAAAACTATTTGACCATCTAATAATGTAAAATGTTTTTCGATTGTTCCATTCCAACCTGTTTCAGCTAAAATTACAAGTTTTAGCAAACTCGTTGTATTGTTTGAGTAGTTTTCAATCTGATTTTGCATTTTGACAGCGAGTACGCAGCAAAGAATAATATTTTTAGCCTAGTGAAAAAATGAATTTCCCAAGGCTTTTTACAAAGGTAAACTTTTAGTTGATTGTGAAATTGATTTTGTTTATTAAATAAAAAACTATTTGACCATCTAATAATGTAAAATGTTTTTTGATTGTTCCATTCCAACCTGTTTCAGCTAAAATTACAAGTTTTAGCAAACTCGTTGTATTGTTTGAGTAGTTTTCAATCTGATTTTGCATTTTGACAGCGAGTACGCAGCAAAGAATAATATTTTTAGCCTAGTGAAAAAATGAATTTCCCAAGGCTTTTTACAAAGATAAACTTTTAGTTGATTGTGAAATTGATTTTGTTTATTAAATAAAACTATTTGACCATTTGACTAATGTAAAATGTTTTTTGATTGTTCCATTCCAAAATGTTCCAGCTAACAAAACGAGCTTTTGCAAACTCATTATATTGATAGAGTAATTTTTAATTTGATTCTGTAGTTTGACAGCAAGTACGCAGCAAAGTTTTGAATTTTAAGCCTAGTGAAAGAATGAATTTCCCAAGGCTTTTTACAAAGATAAATTTTAATTGATGTGAGATTGATTTTGTTTAAAAAATGAAAGCAATTTGACCATTTGACTAAAAACAAGTTATTGCATCAGTTTTAGTACAATTGATTTGAGGATTAGCAAAACAAGAGACAGGAAATTAATATAGAATTCCTTTGAGTAAAATATATTATAAAACATATTATAAATCTGATGATATAACAGATCCAATTAGAATTTAATTGCTTAGTTTAGACTATAAGATATTGAGTTTCTGACACCTGGCAGTTTTAACCTTTGAGATTGTTTCAAAAATCATTGTATAAAACAGTAAAATGTATGACAATTATGTGAAATCATAATGAGTATACATATTATCGGACCAGTCGGTTCTACAGATTCAAAATTGATTTTGTCATATTGAGAAGACCTCTATTCAATGAGATGTAGTCAATTCGGAGCCATAAACTTTGAAGTTGCTTCAGAGATCAGTGTATAAATTCTGAAGAAATAACAAATTGTATAGAAATGGTGTGGAATCGTATTGGGTATACGTGTTAATGGACCAGTCGGCTTTACAAATTCAAAATTGATTTTGACATACTGAGTAGGCCTCTATTCAATGAGATGTAGTCAGTTTGGAATTTTAAATTATGACATTGTTTCAGAAATCAGTGTATAAATTCTGAACAAACAGCAAAATAAATGACAATTATGTGGAATCGTATTGGGTATACGAGTTATCGGACCAGTCAGTTTCTAAAATTCAAAATTGATTTTGACATACTGAGTAGACCTCTATTCAATGAGATGTAGTCAGTTTGGAATTTTAAATTATGACATTGTTTCAGAAATCAGTGTATAAATTCTGAACAAACAGCAAAATATATGACAAATATGTGGAATCGTATTGAGTATACGAGTTATCGGACCAGTCAGCTCTACAGATTCGAAATTGATTTTGACATACTGAGTAGACCTCTATTTAATGAGATGTAGTCAGTTTGGAATTTTAAATTATGACATTGTTTCAGAAATCAGTGTATAAATTGTGAAAAATATATGACAATTATGTGAAATCGTATTGGGTATACGAGTTATCGGACCAGCCAGTTTCTAAAATTCAAAATTGATTTGGACATACTGAGTAGGCCTCTATTCAATGAGATGTAGTCAGTTTGGAATTTTAAATTATGACATTGTTTCAGAAATCAGTGTATAAAACAGCAAAATATATGACAATTATGTGGAATCGTATTGGGTATACGTGTTACCAGACCAGTCGGCTTTACAAATTCAAAATTGATTTTGACATACTGAGTAGGCCTCTATTCAATGAGATGTAGTCAGTTTGGAATTTTAAATTATGACATTGTTTCAGAAATCAGTGTATAAATTCTGAACAAACAGCAAAATATATGACAATTATGTGGAATCGTATTGGGTATACGTGTTATCAGACCAGTCGGCTTTACAAATTCAAAATTGATTTTGACATACTGAGTAGACCTCTATTCAATGAGATGTAGTCAGTTTGGAATTTTAAATTATGACATTGTTTCAGAAATCATTGTATAAATTCTGAAAAATATATGACAATTATGTGGAATCGTATTGGGTATACGAGTTATCGGACCAGCCAGTTTCTAAAATTCAAAATTGATTTTATTGTATGGAGCAGACCTCTATTCAATGAGATGTAGTCAGTTTGTTATTTTAAATTATGACATTGTTTCAGAAATCAGTGTATAAATTCTGAATGTAGTCAGTTTGGAATTTTAAATTATGACATTGTTTCAGAAATCAGTGTATAAAACAGCAAAATATATGACAATTATGTGGAATCGTATTGGGTATACGTGTTATCGGACCAGTCGGCTTTACAAATTCAAAATTGATTTTGACATACTGAGTAGACCTCTATTCAATGAGATGTAGTCAGTTTGGAATTTCAAATTATGACATTGCTTCAGAAATCAGTGTATAAAACAGCAAAATACATGACAATTATGTGGAAACGTATTGGGTATACGTGTTATCGGACAAATCAGCTCTACAGATTCAAAATTGATTTTATTGTATGAGACAGACCTCTATTCAGTGAGAAGTAGTCAGTTTGGAATTTTAAGTTATGACATTGTTTCAGAAATCAGTGTATAGATTCTGAATGTAGTCAGTTTGGAATTTTAAATTATGACATTGTTTCAGAAATCAGTGTATAAATTCTGAACAAACAGCAAAATATATGACAATTATGTGGAATCGTATTGGGTATACGTGTTATCGGACCAGTCGACTTTACAGGTTCAAAATTGATCTTGTCATATTGAGAAGACCTCTATCAATGAGATGTAGTCAATTCAGAGCCATAAACTTTGAAATTGACTCAGAAATCAGTGTATAAATTCTGAACAAACAGCAAAATATATGGAAATTATGTGGAATCGTATTGGGTATACGTGTTATCGGACCAGCCAGTTTCTAAAATTCAAAATTGATTTTGACATACTAAGTAGACCTCTATTCAATGAGATGTAGTCAGTTTGGAATTTTAAATTATGACATTGTTTCAGAAATCAGTGTATAAATTCTGAACAAACAGCAAAATGTATGGAAATTATGTGGAATCGTATTGGGTATACGTGTTATCAGACCAGTCGGCTTTACAGATTCATAATTGATTTTGACATACTGAGTAGTCCTCTATTCAATGAGATGTAGTCAGTTTGGAATTTTAAATTATGACATTGTTTCAGAAATAAGTGTATAAATTCTGAACAAACAGCAAAATATATGACAATTATGTGGAATCGTATTGGGTATACGTGTTATCAGACCAGTCGGCTTTACAAATTCAAAATTGATTTTGACATACTGAGTAGACCTCTATTCAATGAGATGTAGTCAGTTTGGAATTTTAAATTATGACATTGTTTCAGAAATCATTGTATAAATTCTGAAAAATATATGACAATTATGTGGAATCGTATTGGGTATACGAGTTATCGGACCAGCCAGTTTCTAAAATTCAAAATTGATTTTATTGTATGGAGCAGACCTCTATTCAATGAGATGTAGTCAGTTTGTTATTTTAAATTATGACATTGTTTCAGAAATCAGTGTATAAATTCTGAATGTAGTCAGTTTGGAATTTTAAATTATGACATTGTTTCAGAAATCAGTGTATAAAACAGCAAAATATATGACAATTATGTGGAATCGTATTGGGTATACGTGTTATCGGACCAGTCGGCTTTACAAATTCAAAATTGATTTTGACATACTGAGTAGACCTCTATTCAATGAGATGTAGTCAGTTTGGAATTTCAAATTATGACATTGCTTCAGAAATCAGTGTATAAAACAGCAAAATACATGACAATTATGTGGAAACGTATTGGGTATACGTGTTATCGGACAAATCAGCTCTACAGATTCAAAATTGATTTTATTGTATGAGACAGACCTCTATTCAGTGAGAAGTAGTCAGTTTGGAATTTTAAGTTATGACATTGTTTCAGAAATCAGTGTATAGATTCTGAATGTAGTCAGTTTGGAATTTTAAATTATGACATTGTTTCAGAAATCAGTGTATAAATTCTGAACAAACAGCAAAATATATGACAATTATGTGGAATCGTATTGGGTATACGTGTTATCGGACCAGTCGACTTTACAGGTTCAAAATTGATCTTGTCATATTGAGAAGACCTCTATCAATGAGATGTAGTCAATTCAGAGCCATAAACTTTGAAATTGACTCAGAAATCAGTGTATAAATTCTGAACAAACAGCAAAATATATGGAAATTATGTGGAATCGTATTGGGTATACGTGTTATCGGACCAGCCAGTTTCTAAAATTCAAAATTGATTTGGACATACTGAGTAGGCCTCTATTCAATGAGATGTAGTCAGTTTGGAATTTTAAATTATGACATTGTTTCAGAAATCAGTGTATAAAACAGCAAAATATATGACAATTATGTGGAATCGTATTGGGTATACGTGTTACCAGACCAGTCGGCTTTACAAATTCAAAATTGATTTTGACATACTGAGTAGGCCTCTATTCAATGAGATGTAGTCAGTTTGGAATTTTAAATTATGACATTGTTTCAGAAATCAGTATATAAATTCTGAACAAACGGCAAAATGTATGGAAATTATGTGGAATCGTATTGGGTATACGTGTTATCAGACCAGTCGGCTTTACAAATTCAAAATTGATTTTGACATACTGAGTAGACCTCTATTCAATGGGATGTAGTCAGTTTGGAATTTTAAATTATGACATTGTTTCAGAAATCATTGTATAAATTCTGAAAAATATATGACAATTATGTGGAATCGTATTGGGTATACGAGTTATCGGACCAGCCAGTTTCTAAAATTCAAAATTGATTTTATTGTATGGAGCAGACCTCTATTCAATGAGATGTAGTCAGTTTGTTATTTTAAATTATGACATTGTTTCAGAAATCAGTGTATAAATTCTGAATGTAGTCAGTTTGGAATTTTAAATTATGACATTGTTTCAGAAATCAGTGTATAAAACAGCAAAATATATGACAATTATGTGGAATCGTAATGGGTATACGTGTTATCGGACCAGTCGGCTTTACAAATTCAAAATTGGTTTTATTGTATGGAACAGACCTCTATTCAATGAGATGTAGTCAGTTTGGAATTTTAAGTTATGACATTGTTTCAGAAATCAGTGTATAAAACAGCAAAATATATGACAATTATGTGGAATCGTATTGGGTATACGTGTTATCAGACCAGTCGGTTTTACAAATTCAAAATTGATTTAGACATACTGAGTAGACCTCTATTCAATGAGATGTAGTCAGTTTGGAATTTTAAATTAAGACATTATTTCAGAAATCAGTGTATAAATTCTGAACAAACAGCAAAATATATGACAATTATGTGAAATCGTATTGGGTATACGAGTTATCGGACCAGCCAGTTTCTAAAATTCAAAATTGATTTGGACATACTGAGTAGACCTCTATTCAATGAGATGTAGTCAGTTTGGAATTTTAAGTTATGACATTGTTTCAGAAATCAGTGTATAAAACAGCAAAATATATGACAATTATGTGGAATCGTATTGGGTATACGTGTTATCAGACCAGTCGGCTTTACAGATTCATAATTGATTTTGACATACTGAGTAGTCCTCTATTCAATGAGATGTAGTCAGTTTGGAATTTTAAATTATGACATTGTTTCAGAAATAAGTGTATAAATTCTGAACAAACAGCAAAATATATGACAATTATGTGGAATCGTATTGGGTATACGTGTTATCGGACCAGTCGGCTCTACAGGTTCAAAATTGATTTTGACATACTGAGTAGACCTCTATTCAATGGGATGTAGTCAGTTTGGAATTTTAAATTATGACATTGTTTCAGAAATCAGTGTATAAAACAGCAAAATATATGATAATTATGTGGAATCGTATTGGGTATACGAGTTATCGGACCAGTCAGCTCTACAGATTCGAAATAGATTTTATTGTATGGAACAGACCTCTATTCAATGAGATATAGTCAGTTTGGAATTTTAAATTATGACATTGTTTCAGAAATCAGTGTATAAATTCTGAACAAACAACAAAATATATGACAATTATGTGGAATCGTATTGGGTATACGTGTTATCGGACCAGTCAGTTTCTAAAATTCACAATTGATTTTGACATACTGAGTAGACCTCTATTCAGTGAGATGTAGTCAGTTTGGTATTTTGAACTTAATATATATTTTAACTTATATTTAACGTGTTGGTAAAAGATAATGTAATGTAGTTTGTATACGTACATAATGTCGTGTGATGACTGTAGTAATTATTGTTGTTGCAGTCAACAATCTTTGGCCAAAATTGGAATCAAAATCAAAGCGTTTCTCCGGCGTCACGAGTGAGGCAACTTTGCAACTTCAAAATTATGCTTGTCAAAGCAGAGGCAAGAAATAGTACAGGTGGAGGTCACTTCGCTAGCGTCGTATTACCTGCTTTATGATGAGAAAAAAGAGAGATGAATGTTAGTAATTTCTTATAAAAATTATAGAGGTGATTGATGAGGATTATTTCAGCCAGTTACAGCAGTATTAACTGCTTTGGCTTTATGTGTGACATGTGTGTGTGTTTTATGCATGAGTATGTTTTTTGTATAATGTTACATAAAACGGAACAAGCATAAATTTGATCAGAAGCTAAAAACGCGACAGAAAATTAAAATAATTGACTGTTTCAATTTTAACTGCTGTGTTTATGTTTATTGACATATTTTTAAATATTTTTAATTTTAATAAATATTTTTATAATTTATCATTTAAGTACTAGATAAAATATTTTAAATGAATTAAAGTATAAGTTCATTTTAATTTTAAATTTTTACTGATTGAGTTGTTAATTGGAATAAATATTCCAATATTATGACAGTAAATGTTTGTTTTTTGCACTATGGTAAATAAAACAGAACAAGCATAATTTTTGAACAAAAACTGTAAACACAGCAGACAATTAAAACAATTGACCATTTTAATTATTGTTGCTACGTTTATGCTTTGACATCATATTTTTAAATATTTTTAATTTTGTTCAATATTTTTATAACTTATCAATTATGTATTAGATAAATTAATTTTATTGAATTAAAGTGTGTTTTTATTTTTATTATTTTTTTAATTTACTGATTGAATTGATAATTGGAATATATGTTCCAGTATTATGACAGTAGTTGACAGTTTTTGAGCAACTGTACATGCTGAACTAAAAGCAAAAGCAAGTGCAAAAGACAAAAAAGCAAATGCAATAATGATGCGATTCTTGTTCACGTCATTTATGTGTTTAACAAATGAAGACAAATAATTGGATGCCAACTCTTTGATAAATTGCTGACAGACTGTACCTCTGCAACTGTGCAAAAGTAGAGTTTGATAAGTAGCACAAATGTGATACAAAAGTGATGGCAGAACAAAAACAAAAACAGAAAACAGAAAGCAAAAAGCTCCACCATGTTTTCAAAAATGAATTTTCGAGAGGGAGCGGTGGGGAGAGAGAGATTGATATTTACACCCGTATCAATAGAGTGTACAGCTGAGAGCACTTTTATATGAATGAGAGAACACAAGTGTGAGCAGACAGACAAGAGTTGAGAGAGTGCATTATTTTCAAACGGCAATTTGTCAGAAGACAAAAACAACGGACAAGGCAAAAATGATGGCGTCTATTAATTGGCGCTCTCGAATGTTTGAGAGATTTTTCAGCAACTGTATCCTTGATATAGTTATGCAAAGTGAATGCAAGAAATTGAACAAAAAAATGCAAAGAGTGCAAAGTAATTGAAAAGCATTTGAACTTCTCAATTACTATGTACCCCGCATATTAGATCAATTTGTTATGAATGAGCAACCATACAAATTATCATATTTGCAAATGTATTTCAAAGTAAAATGTACATTTTAATTATGTATATTTTGAATATTTGAATATATTTAAATATAATTGCAAGTATTTGAATAATTGAGTATACATACACCTGGAGTGTAATGTAAATGTGTTTGAGAAATTACGCAAAATATTCATTTGATAAAAATTTAATATTTAATAAATTTACCATAAATATATTCAAAATATCATAATGTTTATTTGCATCTTGAAAAGTAACTGCAAAATAGGTTGACTTTTTTATTTTCTTTTAGCGCACAGACACAAGTAAAACGGACAGAGCAATGCTTGAATTTGTAAATATGTTACAAAAACATATTTTAATGAAAATGCATAATGGATAGATTTTTTGGCCAAAGACAAAGAATCCAAGAATCCTTAAAAGTATAAAAGCAGACATAACAGCAGCAGCAATGAAATATGCATTTTTTACACTATGTTGAATCGTTTGTACAAAAAGTGATACAGAATGATACTAAAGTGAAAAAAGTTTGATTTAAGCAATATTCGGAATACAAAAAAAATGAAAGAGAGCAAAAGCAAACCAATGACCATATCAATTGCTGCAATTTTGCCTCTCATTTTACAACCAAAAAGAGTCATGGCGTCCTTGCATGCATAAACATATGAATATTTATGTCATTTGCACACATTATTATTTTCCGAAAAGCACCTTTATTATTAATTTCAGCAAAAAAAAATAAATACATAAAAAATGTCACACTTGTAAAAGCTTGAAATGAAAGATGTCGCACATATATATATATTAATGCATAGAAATATTTAGCCAAATAATTTAGTCAAATTTGTATATGCAGACACATATATATATGCACATATGAGATACAAATATGATTTTCAACTTACTTTGAAAAACTGTGTGTGTTTTTTATTTGTATTTAGTAATTTATGATTTATGATTTATGATTTAATTTAGTTTTAGTCTAATTAAATTAAATACCATACATTTTAATTCAAACAATCACTGTGCTTTCATATTTCACATATATTTTGACACTCTTTTGATCGGTTGATTGATTGCACTCATCCGCAGCACACAACCGCACTCAAACAATGCTGGACTTGTATTTGTACATGAAACTCAAGCGAGTAATCAAACAGGCAGGCAGACAGGCAGACAGGCTGGCAGTTTGAAAACACTCAAGTAGCTAACTCATTCGCTCAGTCACCTACTCACTCCCAGCAGAGAATTCAGAGAGCAGTAGCAGCAAGAACATGCCCCTTTGTCACAACAGATAAGTGAGCGAGCGAGCAAGCAAGCAAGCAATCGAATGAGAGATAATCGTATAAATGTACAGAGAGTGCAAGTGTGAGCGAGTCAAATATGCTAGAGTTGAATTGAATTGAATTGAATTTTAATTCAGAGAGCGAGAGATAACAGATGACAAGCAAATGAGGGGAACAGCAAAAACAAAACAATAATGGCGGCTTCACTCAAGTGAGCACCACCTTATATGGAGATGATGATTGCAGTGGTGGTGGGGAGCAAATTGTCAAAGAGAGAGAAATACAGCAATGATCAAGAGTTGACACAGCAACAATTAATGGCCATATTTTGAGTGCAATTTCTCAGACATACTTGGATTTATTGGCAGATTTATCTCAATTTAACTATGATTTGGATTTTTATTAATTTATTTATCCATCAATTATTGGATAATTTCAATTAATTTTAGATAATAATTTATTTGTTTATTTTTCAGACATTTTTATTTTTATTTAAAATGAATATTTTGTATGATTTTAATTTATTAATTTTTATGATTTTAGTATTTATTAATTTTTTATGATTTTTGCATTTATTTTTTTATTTTAATTTTTATTTTATTTTAAATATTTTAAATTAAATTGATTATTATGTATATTTTAATTTATTAATTTTTATGATTTTAGCATTTAATATTTTTATTTTATTTTATTTTAAATATTTCTATTTTAATTTAAATTGATCAATATGTGTATTTTAATTTATTAATTTTTATGACTTTATCATTTATTATTTTATTTTATTTTATTTTATTTTATTTAAATTTATATTAAATAGAAACAAAATAATAATAATAAAAATTGAAAAGTTAACCCAAATTAATTGAGATGTTTTCATTTTGAATTGTAACTGAAAAAATATTCCAGCAAACAAACAGATGACCAAGAGAAAAGCCAAAAGCCAAGTATGAAAAGCAAAAGCAAAGGCAAAATGCAAACAACAGCAGCAGCAGAAATGACATGTCTCTCTCCCACACAGCAACCTTTGTACAAGCACACAAAAGAAGGCATGGAGAGAGAGGGGGGAGAGATAGACAAGTGAATGTGGAGAAGGAGATCCTATGAGCGCCAACTCTTATCTTTTTCAAATTTCAGCAGACTGTACCTTTGTAGATATGTAGGAGATTGAATTGAAACAATATCAAAGTGCAAGCACAAAACAAATGTGCAGAACATGACATGACCAAAGGAGAAAAAAGTCCCGCTGCATTTTTTGATATCGAACTTCAAGAGAGAGAGGGCAGTAAGAGAGAGACTGTGCATCCACACTCAATGACCCTGATTCCCCCTTCAAATATTCAATAAAGAAAAATATGCATGCATGTAACTGAATAGACAAGTGCGTATATATATATACATATATATGCAGATATGAATATAAAAATTGTAAAAAATGTAAAAAATGTAAAATATATATAATGTATGTAATATAAATTGAATATATAAATATATAAAAATATAAATAAATATAAATATATAAATGAATGTACAAAATAATTGTAGCATTTAATTTTGTAGAAATATAATATAATATAATATAATTGTAATAATGACCTGTAATCAATAGCAATTGTATGTAAAAGTGTTGAATACTTTTCAAGCAACCCTCGTATGAACATGTAAAGCCATATAATGACATATATACATGTGTCCATACAGAGAGTGCAGTTAACGAATGCATATGAAACAAACATATTTACATACACACATATGTGAGAGCAGAGTACACTTTCTGTTCACATTTATCCCCCACTTCCTCATTGCACTAAGCTGAACTCCAACAAGTGTAAGAGAGAACACAGGTGCAGAATGTGTGTGTGCAAGAGACAGTACAGTGCATTTGAAGAAAATATAACGGACAGACAAAAGCAATTGGCATAGTAGACACTCCGATAAGAGAGACACACAGAGAGAGAGAGCAAGTGTACAGTACATAAGTAACGGCAGCAGCCAATCAGTCAAACGGCATATATATATGTACATATGTATGCAATACACTTGTTCACAGACATTGACCTTTGTACTTTTGCATTCACATTTGCACTTTTGATTTTGATTTTTGAATTTTATTGAAATTATATGCTTTTATATGCTTATCACTCTTATCACTTTTATATATTATATAATTTCCACAATTGTAGTATAGGGAATATCCTTAATGCGGCAACTGTTGCACTGTACACAATTTTACACACACCTACACCCGCACCTGTATATATCTACATATGAATATATTTATGCACGAAATAAAGGGATAAATTGAAACAGAAATGTATGGCCAAATGTTTGATATTTGTATTGTGAAATACAAATTGAAAAATGAAATGGAAAATGGAAAATATATCAACTCACTCTGAAAGCCTCACATATATGTACATACATACATACATATATGTGTCTTGATTCTTCAAATTTTTGCAGATTATTATAGTTGATGTAGTTATTGTTGCTGCTGCCACTGACTGATCCGTTGAAATGTCTATTTTAAATTATTTTCACTTTCACTTTTCTTATTGTTTGTATATAATCACTGCTGTACATATGTACACTTGTATGTATGTATGTATGTATGTAGAACGTTGGCCAATTGATTTGATTTAATATGTCACTTTGTTTGTCCGACACCAACGTCAGCATCACTCAGCGTCTGCAAATGCACTTCTACACACCTTCTCCTTGCACACCTTCCTGATGTCGAATATTAATACCGAATTTGAATTAATTAACGACACTCGCGCTCACTTCTAAACAAATACAACACACCACATATGTATGTACAGAGAGGCAGAATGAACCAATGATCAATGAGCGGAGTGAGCGATTCAGAGAGAGTGAACGAATCAAAATGAACGAATCTGAGAACAAATGAGCGAACGGATGAACAAATGAACAAATGAACGAAATTGAACTAGAGTGAACTTGTGTTTTGTTCCTCTATTTGCACATTAGTGATGGCCCTTAATTTGAATTTAAATTCAACTGCAAATGAAATGAAACAAATTGCAAGTTGAAAATTCAAATTAAAGGCGGCAAAATTAGAAAATATTTCAAATATGTTGGAATATGTAAAAACAGATGAATATACAATTATATATATTTATAAAAATATTGTAAAATATGTAAAATATGTATGATAATTATGCATATGTAAAATGTATATATAAAATAAGTAATACTATGTATGATAATGAGTAAATGTAAATGTAAATGTAAATGTATACAGTACAATATATGTGTGTGTGATTAATGAACAGATTCTCAGACATTCAGTAACTTGTACATTTCAAGTTGTATTTTAATTTGATTTTGGTTTTTGGTTTAGTGGATTAGTGGTTTTGTATGCGCATTTGGATTATTATTGCTACTACTGCTACTGCTCGAACAACTATTATTATTATTAATGACTTGAGTGTGAATGTGTACTGAATGCTGCTACTGAAGAATGAAATATGATACTATACTACTGCTGTTGTAACTAAGTAGTGGCAGAGATAAGAGTAGTGATAGTAACAACCGCTACTACTACTACTACTACTATCACTTGTTGAATGTACGCGCGGAATCAAAATACAATACAATACAATGTATAATATATATGAATTTTGAATTTTCATAGATTGATTGAGCATCACATGAGTATATATTCCACAAGAGTATATAAATAAATAAATATATATATACATACACACACATATGAATACATATATTCAATTCAATTACACACACATGCGTATATATAAACACATTTGTTTAATGATTTTCCGGTTGTCAGTCTACAATACAACTCTCTCACTCCGATTAGCATACTTTTGAACACAAGCACACGCACACACAACTCGAACACAATTCAAACACTTGCAATAGCTCCAACTCTAACTCTAATCATAGTAGAGGGGGGAAATGATGTAGAGTATTGAGTGGAGTGCAGAGTGTAGTGTATAGAGTGTAGTGTGTAGTGGAGTGTTCAAAATTCGAGTAGAGAGAGAAGGTAGCCCAGATCTATCTTTAAAAGGGTATTCACAAGTGAGAGTGAATAGGGAGTGATGTTGAGGCAAGACATCAATTATATTTCTCTCCCCCTGCATCTCACTTGTGGTTGAGTTTTGTGTGGCATTAGCAAGTTCTTTAGTGTTGTCAATTGTACAACAATTCCTTATCAATTACATACATACACGTAGTGTATATGCAATTAAGGAGACACAGAGTATTAGATATTCTGCACATATATCTCGAGACACACACACACGAGTATGTATATGTGCAGGGAATATCTCTTGCTACAACACTAGTGCACTGATTCCACACATCTGAATGTTGGGTAGAATGTATAGGTATAGGTAGGGTGACAGGTGGAATGGAAAGGCTGATTTGAATATGAAATGCAAAACAGACAGACAACAGCATCAACAGACCACAGAGACGCGAGAGAGAGAGAGAGAGAGTACGAGTCGAATCGATCAGCACCCATCACACGCAACACTTGTTGGTCCACTCTGTCCAATTCCACACACATAAACGCACTTACAACAGGTGAACATGTGTATGAAACGGGACAGAATGACCTCCACATCCACATCTCCATCCCCGATCACCATCCTCATCCTCCTCTTGCAGTAGTAGTAGTTTGTCTTTTTTACTATGCCAAGTAAATGTATGATTAAGTTTGAGAGTTGAATTGAATCGAATAGATAGTTGCAATGAATTCGCAGAAACTGAGACAAGTGAACGATTAGTGGACAACTTGCAGTCTGTACGAATCACTGCAACAGAGTCGAATTCGAGTTCAAATTGTAGCATATATGAAGAGTATAATGAGGATGTTGACGAGGACGAAGATGACGGGGACGAGGACAATGGAGATGTGTGCGAGTGCGTATATGCATGCAAGTGAGTGCCAAAACGAAACGAAACGCACGCCCGCTCCCAGTCTCAGCAATCCGCAATCTGCAATCCAATGTCTACTGTCCGCATTCCACATTCTTAGATTGCCGTACAAGATAGTGGGGAGATAGAGAGTGTGTTAGTGTTGGAAATAGATGGATTGGTGGGTAGGAATGTGCATTTTGGGACGAAAACAAGGGAATAGAGTTTGCACGAAACGAAAGAACGAGTGCAAGAAGGCTGATCAGGATATGTATGTCAGTAGACTCTCAAATACGCAGACATTCGATCAAACACACACACCCATCGGCACAACGACAGCAGCAATCGACACTTGACCCACTCAAAAGAAGTGGCTCTCCAATGCATTCAAATATATGCAAGAAATGTTTGGATAAAAGCTAGATTAATTGTTTGCAATTTCGCATACGACAAGTGAACGATTAGTGGACACAATTGCGACACGAAATTGCTTAAAAATGCATATATTTACACGTGTGTGTGTGAGTGTGTACTAGAGTGAGTGATGATTATGGAGAATTATCAAATGCCGTGCGTGTGTCGAGTGTCGAGTGTATGCGTGCGTGAATGATAGAATGTCAAAGTCGCGTAGAGAAATATCCAATAAAGTGTTGCCGTCAAGGATTTATAGGTTGGTAGGGATGTTGTTGTTAGTTTTGCATGCAATTAGAAAGGTGGATAGAAAGGTGGATAGAGAATAGATTCAACATTCAGAGTGGCATTCAAAGTGCAACTAGCGAGTGCGTATAGTGAGCATTATATATGCCATAAGCCGCCAGTGATGATGTTAGTTTTGATTTTGACATGATTGACGTGTAACGAACTAAAGAATGTAGAGAAAAACTAAAAATTGTAATTAACGAAATAATAAAGCCTCAATGACGTGATTGATTAATTTTTGTGAAAATTAATCACAATACAGGATTGTTTGTAAAAATTACATTTTTGACAAGGGCGAGAAGGGGGCGGCAACGAGATCATTGGTCTACAATTGAATGAATGCTGACACAAAGATGTATGCGTAAATTTGTGTTTTGAATATCGACGAAAAATGTGTTTGTGTGTGATGATGATTCAAGTACGTACGCATTCCAGCATAACGATGATAAAAGTGCACTTTTCTAGGCTGATTTTATGTAAGGAATCTCGTTGCGCCCACAATCCCCCCTTTAGACAAGCTACCATTGATCAAAAAGATCAATATTTTATGCGAGAAAGTATTGTCCCTCTCAAATTGTGATTTGTAAAATGATTATTTCTTTTCTTTTTTATAATCGATATGAATGACAGTCGTGACATTGAGTCTGATTTGATTTGATTTGATTTTGATTTTGATTTTGATTTGAGAAATTGGCTAATTCAAATGATTGAAAAGCAATTTCATTTGGAAATTGAATACAATTTTTTTATTTTTATTTTAATATAAAAATTAGTGTGTAAATGACATAGAGTTGAGTGTACTTTTTGAAATGTATTCAACTCGCATTAATGAAAATTTTTTAAGTTGACAAATTGGTCAGGTTTGAAAGTAAATTCTTAATATAATTATTGCTATTATTACTGTTGAACAAAAGCAGTTGAAAATTCAATTGAAATTCAAATTCAAATTGAAAATTTAAAAGTATAAATCATAAATCAGTATAAATATGTTATACTTTATTTGTGGAAATAAAGTAAAGCGACAAAATTGAAATGTTATTAATGCGAATATATTTAAATTAATTTGATTTAAATTATTTAATGAATCGAATTGAATCTCAAAGCAAAATGAATAAAGTGCATTGAGTTGATATTATGATTTTATTTTCAAGCAAATTGATTGAATTAAATGAAAGTGGATCTGATTAAATCACGACATCAAGACTGAGTAATGAAAAGGACAAGTCGGATTGCAATTTTGAATATAAGTTTGCATTTTTGCACAAATTCATTAAGATTATTGCATTACAAATGCATTATGAAAGTCAACTTTTCTGATATATCTGATTTTTCATTAGTTTAATTCAACTGAATAATATACAAATCTTATTGAAATGACATTGAAACGGCTGTAAAGAGAAGTCGAGATGAGAACAGATCAAATTTATTGATTCCCAATGGAAATGAAATTTTAAGAATTAATTTGAATATAAATGTGCATATGCAAATGTATATTGATTAAAGTTGAAATTGAAATTGAATTTATATCAAATTTAGATTTTTAAATATATGCGAATTTGCATTGTTTGATTGATTGCATGTAGGAAGCAATGAATTTTGCTTCTTTTATTCAATTTTAATTTGTTACAGCTAATTTAGTAAGCTTTTGCAAACTCATTGCACTGTATTTTATTTTGTTTTTGTATTTTAATAGCGAGTACGCAGCGATGATTTGAATTTTTAGCCTAGTGAAAAAATGAATTTATCGAGGCTTTTTTCTTTTCAGCGATAAACAAATGTTATTTATGAGAGATTGATTTTGTTTTTAGAACTATTTGACCGCCTGACTAATATTCGAACTGAAAATCGGACTAATAAAGATTAATATGAATTGAATTGATTTAACAAATCAGATTTATATTTATATTTTTGGTTTAGCGAAAAAATGAATTTATCAAGGCTTGATTCAAGATAAATTTGAGAATGATATGAGATTGATTTTATTTGTTTAATAAAATCTATTTGACCACCTAATTAATATCAAAATTGATATAATTTGATTTATATCAAATGATATATGTAAATATATTTTTAGCCTAGTGAAAAAATGAAATGAATTTATCAAGGCTATCTTTTTCATAGATAAATTTGAGAATGATGCAAAAATGATTTTGTTTATTAAACAAAATTTATTTGACTGTTTAATTAGTATCAAAAACTGATATAAATTGTTGTAAATTGATTTAATAAATCAGATTAAATGGCGCTACAAATTCAAAATTCAGAATTAATTTAATTTTATTGTATAAACTATTGCTACATTTTTGGTGAGAATGATAAAGTTGTCAGTTAAGCGCAGCTTAAACAAAACAGCATAACACAGAGCTAATTTGGGATAAAAAATGTCACCAAAGCGAAAAGTTGCATTACCAAGGACTGTATTGCCTTAATTAAGGTAAAAGATACTGCGGCCTGAGTAAGCATCAACTATGTTAGCCATAAAAAGCTAAAATGAAATAAGTCGACGCTATGTCTGCGACACTTGTTTCGAATTATTGAAGCAAATATACTGAGTTGAAATTAGAAGATGTTAAAAATTGTGACACCAAAGGACATAGTCACGAACTTGGGCATAATTAATCATCAATCAGATTTCAAGTCAACCTTAGTCAAAGTCATATGTTAAATCTGAATGCAGTGAATGGCACTCGTTTGCTGCATGTACAGCCAGTTGCACAAAGAAAAATAGAAAGATAAGCAGAGCATTCAATCCGTTTGTGATGGATATTTACAGGGCACAGTAGCAAAATATAATCGCATATGGCAGTGTGAGTTGAAAGAGGATAACAAAGCTTGCTTGGGACATTTGGTACTTGAAATTCCAGCCAACTCCAGTTGACGAGCATAGTTACGCCAAAGAGTCGACATGGTTGATGGCACAGCCACAAATAGGTGACAAAATAAAAATTGCAAATGCAATCGCAAAAGGCAATGTGAACTGAATAAAGAAAACAATGCACGCTTAGATCATTGGCACTCAAAAATCTGGCCAACTCAAGTTATTGAGCATAGTTATGCTAGTGAGTCGACATTGTTGAAGGCATAGCCTGGATACAATGACAAAAGACAGTCACATTATACAGCGTGGATTGAAGAAGGAACAACAATGCTTACTTAGATCATTGATAGTGGATTTGAATCCATCTGCAATGGATTTTTACTTATTTGATATTGTAGAAGAATAGAAAATAAACATTTCTGCACATCTATTTTAATGAATGTGGAACAGACTGAACTTAGATGCTTTGAGAATAAAATTGAGCTTAGAATTAAGCAACAAAATTAGCACAGTAGAAGAACATGCAAAGTCATATGCAAAAAACAAATTGTAGAAACCAATGCATATGAGAGTGATCTCAAATGGTTAGAATCAAAAACCAAAAACCAAAAGCAATGCAATTTCCAACAGCAAGGGAATGATAAAATCAAAAAATACTACTTAATGTATATATTAAAATCAAAAAATAATACTTAATGTATATATTTGTGAAAGGAGAATCTTAATTTTAAAAGTATATGATATTAATATAAATTACTATATATGTATTTACGTGCTGATAAAAGATAATATAATGTAGTTTATGATACGTACACAATAACGCGAGATGACTGTAGTAATTATTGTTGTTGTTGATGATAACAACAATTGTGGCAGATGTTGAATGACGGACGTTGAGGCAAAGAAAATCCGCTTCTTTGGCCAGAATCAAAGTCAAAATACTTTTCCGGTGTCATTAGGGAGACTCCTTTAGCATATTCAAAATATGCTTGCCAAAGCAGAGGCAAGAAGCAGCACAGGTGGAGGTGAGGCCGTCAACAACGTATTGCCTGTCTTGTGATGAGAAAAAAGATATGTATTATAGCAATTTCTAATAAAAATGATAGAGATGATTGATAGGGATTATCTCAGCCTGTTTACAGCAGTATAATACTGCTTTGGCTTTATGTGTGACATGTGTGTGTGTGCATATGCATGAATATGTTTCTTGTACAAATATACATAAAACAAAACAAGCATAATTTTGAACAGATTCAAAGAAAAACAAATGATTTGTGGTTTGTGACAGATTGATTTGGGTTATTAAATAAAGAATCTATAATTGATATATAGATTGATGTAAATTGATTTAACAAATCCGATTCGTACTTTTGGCTTAGTGAAAAAACGAATAAACGATTTATTCAGAGCTTTATCAATTAAGCAATTGAATAAAATTCAAAACTTATTCAAATGACATTGTAACGGCTGTAACAGCTGTATGGAGATCAAAATGAAGCAAATTGTTTGAAGATCAACTTCTAATTTAACAATTAAAGATGAGAGTATAATTTAATTTAGAAATACAAAAACAGTTTCAATACAATTATGCATAATCATATGCAAGTTGAGTAAAACTGAATTTTAATTTTCTCAAATTTAATTTTAAATGTTAACATGTTAGCATTGTTTGATTGATTGCATATGATATGCAAACTAATATGCTTTTTTTTTGTTCCATTCCAAATTGTTTCAACCAGCATTATAAGCTTTTGCAAGCTCGTTGTATTGTTTGAATTAACTTATTCTGTTATTTTAATAGCGAGTACGCAGCAATGATTAATATTTTTAGCCTAGCGAAAATATAGATTTATCAAGGCTTTTTCTTTCAGAGATAAACTTGAAAGTGATGTGAGATTGATTTTGTTTAATAAATAAAAACTATTTAACCATCTGACCAATGTATTATATTTTTTGATTGTTCCATTCCAACTTGTTTCAGCTAACAAAACAAGCTTTTGCAAACTCATTATATTGATAAAGTAATTTTTAATTTAAATTTTAATTCTGATTCTGCATTTTGACAGCGAGTACGCAGCAAAGATTAATATTTTTAGCCTAGCGAAAACGCAAATTTATCGAGGCAATTTCCTTCAAAGATAAACTTGAGAGTGATGTGAGATTGATTTTGTTTAATAAATGAAAACTATTTAACCATCTGACTAATGTAAAGTGTTTCTTGATTGTTCCATTCCAACTTGTTTCAGCTAACAAAACAAGTTGTTGCAAACTTATTATATTGATAGAGTAATTTTTAATCTGATTCAGCATTTTGACAGCGAGTACGCAGCAAAGATTAATATTTTTAGCCTAGCGAAAAAATGAATTTCCCAAGGCTTTTTACAAAGATAAATTTTAATTGATGTGAGATTGATTTTGTTTATTAAATAAAAGACTATTTGACCATCTAATAATGTAAAATGTTTTTTGATTGTTCCATTCCAACCTGTTTCAGCTAAAATTACAAGTTTTAGCAAACTCGTTGTATTGTTTGAGTAGTTTTCAATCTGATTTTGCATTTTGACAGCGAGTGCGCAGCAAAGAATAATATTTTTAGCCTAGTGAAAAAATGAATTTCCCAAGGCTTTTTACAAAGATAAACTTTTAGTTGATTGTGAAATTGATTTTGTTTATTAAATAAAACTAAAACTATTTGACCATTTGACTAATGTAAAATGTTTTTTGATTGTTCCATTCCAAAATGTTCCAGCTAACAAAACGAGCTTTTGCAAACTCATTATATTGATAGAGTAATTTTTAATTTGATTCTGTAGTTTGACAGCAAGTACGCAGCAAAGTTTTGAATTTTAAGCCTAGTGAAAAAATGAATTTCCAAAGATAAATTTTAATTGATGTGAGATTGATTTTGTTTAAAAAATGAAAACAATTTGACCATTTGACTAAAAAACAAGTTATTGCATCAGTTTTAGTACAATTGATTTGAGGATTAGCAAAACAAGAGACAGGAAATTAATATAGAATTCCTTTGGGTAAAACAGATTATAAATCTGATGATATAACAGATCCAATTAGAACTTAATTGCTTAGTTTAGACTATAAGATATTGAGTTTCTGGCACCTGGCAGTTTTAACCTTTGAGATTGTTTCAAAAATCATTGTATAAAACAGTAAAATGTATGACAATTATGTGAAATCGTAATGAGTATACATATTATCGGACCAGTCGGTTCTACAGATTCAAAATTGATTTTGTCATATTGAGAAGACCTCTATTCAATGAGATGTAGTCAATTCGGAGCCATAAACTTTGAAGTTGCTTCAGAGATCAGTGTGTAAATTCTGAAGAAATAACAAATTGTATAGAAATGGTGTGGAATCGTATTGGGTATACGAGTTATCAGACCAGCCAGTTTCTAAAATTCACAATTGATTTTGACATACTGAGTAGACCTCTATTCAATGAGATGTAGTCAGTTTGGAATTTTAAATTATGACATTGTTTCAGAAATCAGTGTATAAATTCTGAAAAAACAGCATAATATATGACAATTATGTGGAATCGTATTGGGTATACGAGTTATCGGACCAGCCAGTTTCTAAAATTCAAAATTGATTTTGACATACTGAGTAGACCTCTATTCAATGAGATGTAGTCAGTTTGGAATTTTAAATTATGACATTGTTTCAGAAATCAGTGTATAAATTCTGAACAAACAGCAAAATATATGACAATTATGTGGAATCGTATTGGGTATACGAGTTATCGGATCAGCCAGTTTCTAAAATTCACAATTGATTTTGATATACTGAGCAGACCTCTATTCAATGAGATGTAGTTAGTTTGGAATTTTAAATTATGACATTGTTTCAGAAATCAGTGTATAAAACAGCAAAATATATGACAATTATGTGGAATCGTATTGGGTGTACGTGTTATCAGACCAGTCGGCTTTACAAATTCAAAATTGATTATGACATACTGAGTAGACCTCTATTCAATGAGATGTAGTCAGTTTGTTATTTTAAATTATGACATTGTTTCAGAAATCATTGTATAAATTCTGAAAAATATATGACAATTATGTGGAATCGTATTGGGTATACGTGTTATCGGACCAGCCAGTTTCTAAAATTCAAAGTTGATTTTATTGTATGGAGCAGACCTCTATTAAATGAGATGTAGTCAGTTTGTTATTTTAAATTATGACATTGTTTCAGAAATCAGTGTATAAAACAGCAAAATCTATGACAATTATGTGGAATCGTATTGGGTATACGAGTTATCGGACCAGTCAGCTCTACGGATTCAAAATTGATTTTGACATACTGAGTAGACCTCTATTCAATGAGATGTAGTCAGTTTGGAATTTTAAATTATGACATTGTTTCAGAAATCAGTGTATAAAACAGCAAAATATATGACAATTATGTGGAATCGTATTGAGTATACGTGTTATCAGACCAGTTGGCTTTACAAATTCAAAATTCAAAATTGATTTTATTGTATGGAGCAGATCTCTATTCAATGAGATGTAGTCAGTTTGTTATTTTAAATTATGACATTGTTTCAGAAATCAGTGTATAAATTCTGAACAAACAGCAAAATATATGACAATTATGTGGAATCGTATTGGGTATACGAGTTATCGGATCAGTCGGCTCTACATATTCAAAATTGATAATTGATTTAGACATACTGAGTAGACCTCTATTCAATGAGATGTAGTCAGTTTGGAATTTTAAATTATGACATTGTTTCAGAAATCAGTATATAAATTCTGAACAAACAGCAAAATGTATGGAAATTATGTGGAATCGTATTGGGTATACGTGTTATCGGACCAGTCGGCTTTACAAATTCAAAATTGATTTTGACATACTGAGTAGGCCTCTATTCAATGAGATGTAGTCAGTTTGGAATTTTAAATTATGACATTGTTTCAGAAATCAGTGTATAAATTCTGAACAAACAGCAAAATATATGGAAATTATGTGGAATCGTATTGGGTATACGAGTTATCGGACCAGTCGGCTTTACAAATTCAAAATTGATTTTATTGTATGGAACAGACCTCTATTCAGTGAGAAGTAGTCAGTTTGTTATTTTAAATTATGACATTGTTTCAGAAATCAGTGTATAAAACATCAAGATCTATGACAATTATGTGGAATCGTATTGGGTATACGTGTTATCAGACCAGTCAGCTCTACAGATTCAAAATTGATTTTGACATACTGAGTAGGCCTCTATTCAGTGAGATGTAGTCAGTTTGGAATTTTAAATTATGACATTGTTTCAGAAATCAGTGTATAAAACAGCAAAATCTATGACAATTATGTGGAAACGTATTGGGTATACGTGTTATCGGACCAGTCAGTTTCTAAAATTCAAAATTGATTTTGACATACTGAGTAGACCTCTATTCAATGAGATGTAGTCAGTTTGGAATTTTAAATTATGACATTGTTTCAGAAATCAGTGTATAAAACAGCAAAATATATGACAATTATGTGGAATCGTATTGAGTATACGTGTTATCAGACCAGTTGGCTTTACAAATTCAAAATTCAAAATTGATTTTATTGTATGGAGCAGATCTCTATTCAATGAGATGTAGTCAGTTTGTTATTTTAAATTATGACATTGTTTCAGAAATTAGTGTATAAATTCTGAACAAACAGCAAAATATATGACTATTATGTGGAATCGTATTGGGTATACGTGTTATCAGACCAGCCAGTTTCTAAAATTCAAAATTGATTTTGACATACTGAGTAGACCTCTATTCAATGAGATGTAGTTAGTTTGGAATTTTAAATTATGACATTGTTTCAGAAATCAGTGTATAAAACAGCAAAATATATGACAATTATGTGGAATCGTATTGGGTGTACGTGTTATCAGACCAGTCGGCTTTACAAATTCAAAATTGATTATGACATACTGAGTAGACCTCTATTCAATGAGATGTAGTCAGTTTGTTATTTTAAATTATGACATTGTTTCAGAAATCATTGTATAAATTCTGAAAAATATATGACAATTATGTGGAATCGTATTGGGTATACGTGTTATCGGACCAGCCAGTTTCTAAAATTCAAAGTTGATTTTATTGTATGGAGCAGACCTCTATTAAATGAGATGTAGTCAGTTTGTTATTTTAAATTATGACATTGTTTCAGAAATCAGTGTATAAAACAGCAAAATCTATGACAATTATGTGGAATCGTATTGGGTATACGAGTTATCGGACCAGTCAGCTCTACGGATTCAAAATTGATTTTGACATACTGAGTAGACCTCTATTCAATGAGATGTAGTCAGTTTGGAATTTTAAATTATGACATTGTTTCAGAAATCAGTGTATAAACTCTGAACAAACAGCAAAATATATGACAATTATGTGGAATCGTATTGGGTATACGAGTTATCGGACCAGTCGGCTTTACAAATTCAAAATTGATTTTATTGTATGGAACAGACCTCTATTCAATGAGATGTAGTCAGTTTGGAATTTTAAATTATGACATTGTTTCAGAAATCAGTGTATAAATTCTGAACAAACAGCAAAATATATGACAATTATGTGGAATCACATTGGGTATACGAGTTATCGGATCAGTCGACTCCTAAGATTCAAAATTGATTTGGTCAAACAAAAGAGACCACTATCAATGAGATGTGGTCGATTTGGTATTTTAAATTTTGAAATTGTTTCAGAAATCAGTGTATAAATTCTGAAAAAACAGCAAAATGTATGGAAATTATGTGGAATCGTATTGAGTATGCAGAATATCTGACCAGTCGACTCTACAAATTCAAAATTGATTCTATTATATAGAGCAGACCTCGCATCAATGAGATGTAGTCAATTTGGAATTTTAAACTTAATATATATATTTTAACGTGTTGATAAAAGATAATATAATGTAGTTTTAATACGTACATAATATCGTGTGATGACTGTAGTAAATGTTGCTGCAGACAACAACAGTTGTGGCAGATGACAGAAGACGGACGTTGAAGCAATGAAACAATGAAGGTCTACTTCATTGGCCAGAATCAAAATCAAAGTATTTCTCCAAAGTCAAGGGTGATGCACCTTTGAATCTTCAAAATGCGCTCTCAAGGGCAGAGGCAAATGACAGTACTGGTGAAGGGGTCGTCGTCAGCGTCGTATAGCCTGCCTTGTGAAGAGAAAAAAGGATATATATTATAGCAATTTCTTATAAAAATGATAGAGATGATTGATGACGATTATCTCAGCCAGTTATAACAGTATTAACTGCTGTGGCTTTATGTGAGACATGAGTGTGTGTTTTATGCGTGAGTATGTTTTTTGTACAATGTTACATAAAACGGAACAAGCATAAATTTGATCAGAAGCTAAAAAACACAGCAGACAATTAAAATAATTGACTATTTTAATTTAAACTGCTGCGTTTATGTTTATCATCATATTTTTAAATATTTTTTAATTTTAGTTTAATATTTCTGTAATTTATCATTTATGTGCTATATAAAATATTTTTAGTGAATTAGAGTAAGAATTTATTTTTATTTTAAATTTTACTGATTGAGTTGTTAATTGAAATAAATATTCCAATATTATGACAGTAAATGTTTGTATTTTGCACAATGATACATAAAACAGAACAAGCATAGTTTTTTGAATAAAAACTGTAAACACAGCAGACAATTAAAATAATTGACTATTTTAATTATTGTTGCTACATTTATGCTTTGAAATCATATTTTTAAATATTTTAAATTTTGTTCAATATTTCTATAATTTATCATTTATACATTAGATAAATTATTTTAATTTAATTGATCCAGAGTGCAATTTTATTTTAATTAATTGATTGAATTGATGATTGGAATAAATGTTCCAGTATTGTGACAGTAGATGACAGTTTTTGAGCAACTGTACATGCTGAACTAAAAGCAAAAGCAGATGCAAAATACAAAAAGGCAAAGGCAATAATGATGTGTTTCTCGTCCACGACATTTATGCATTTAACAAATGAAGACAAATAATTGGATGCCAACTCTTTGGTGAATTGTTGACAGACTGTACCTCAGCGTCTTGTGCAAAAGTAGAGTTTAAAAGTAGTAGCACAAATGTGATGGCAGAGCAGGAACAAAAACAGAAAGCAGATAGCAAAAAGCTTCGCCGTGTTTTCTGAGATTGAACTTTCAAGAGAGAGCGATGAGGAGAGAGAGATTGATATTTACACCCATATCAATAGAGTGTACAGCTGAGAGCACTTTTATATGAATGAGAGATCACAAGTGTGAGCAGACAGACAAGAGTTGAGAGAGTGCTTTATTTTCAAACAGCAATTTGTCAAAATATAAAACAACGGACAAGGCAAAAATGATGGCGTCTATTAATTGGCGCTCTCGAATGTTTGAGAGATTTTTCAGCAACTGTACCCTTGATATAGTTATGCAAAGTGAATGCAAGAAATTGAACAAAAAATGCAAAGAGTGCAAAGCAATTGAAAAGTATTTAAACTTCTCAATTACTATGCCACCCGCATTTTAGACCAATTTGTTATGAATGAGTAACCATATAAATTATCATATTTGCAAATGTATTTCAAAGTAAAATGTACATTTTAATTATGTATATTTTGAATATTTGAATATATTTAAATATAATTGAAAATGTTTGAATAAATTGAGTATACATACACCTGAAGTGTAATGTAATTGTGTTTGAGAAATTACGCAAAATATTCATTTGATAAAAATTTAATATTTAATAAATTTACCATAAATATATTCAAAAAAAATCATAATGCTTATTTGCATCTTGCATCTTGAAAAGTAACTGCAAAATAGGTTGACTTTTTTATTTTCTTTTAGTGCACAGACACAAGTAAAACGGACAGAGCAATGCTTGAATTTGTAAATATGTTACAAAAACATATTTTAATGAAAATGCATAATGGATAGATTTTTTGGCCAAAGACAAAGAATCCAAGAATCCTTAAAAGTATAAAAGCAGACATAACAGCAGCAGCAATGAAATATGCATTTTTAACACTATGTTGAATCGTTTGTACAAAAAGTGATACAGAATGATACTAAAGTGAAAAAAGTTTGATTTAAGCAATATTTGGACCACAAAAATGAAAGAGAGCAAAAGCAAAACAATGACCATATCAATTGCCGCAATTTTGTCTCTCAATTTTCCAACCAAAACGAGTCATAGCGTCTTTGCATGCATAAACATATGAATATTTATGTCATTTGCACACATTATTATTTTCCGAAAAGCACCTTTATTATTAATTTCAGCAAAAAATAAATATATGAAAAAATGTCACGCTTGTACAAACTTGAAATGAAAGATGTCGCACATATATATACACTAATGCATAGAAATATTTGGCCAAATAATTTAGTCAAATTTGTATATGCAGACATATATATATGCACATATGGGATGCAAATATGATTTTCAACTTACTTTGAATAACTGTGTGTGTTTTTTATTTGTATTTAGTAATTTATGATTTATGATTTAATTTAATTAGTCTGATTAAATTAAATTCCACACATTTAAGTACAAACAATCACAGTGCTTTCATATTCTATATATATTTTGACACTCTTTTGATCAATTGATCGCTCTCATCCGCAGCACACAACCGCACTCAAACAGTGCTGGACTTGTATTTGTATATGAAATTCAATCGAGCAATCAAACAAGCAGACAGACAGGCAGGCAGGCTGGCAGTTTGAAAACACTCAAGTAGCTCACTCATTCGCTCAGTCACCTACTCACTCTCAGCAGTGAATTCAGAGAGCAGTAGTAGCAGCAAGAACATGCCCCTTTGTCACAACAGATAAGTGAGCGAGCGAGCGAGCAAGCAAGCAATCGAATGAGAGACAATCGTATAAATGTACAGAGAGTGCAAGTGTGAGCGAGTCAAATATGCTAGAGTTGAATTGAATTGAATTTTAATTCAGAGAGCGAGAGATAACAGATGACAAGCAAATAAGGAGAACAGCAAAAACAAAACAATAATGGCGGCATCACTCAAGTGAGCACCACCTTATATGGAGATGATGATTGCAGTGGTGGTGGGGAGCAAATTGTCAAAGAGAGAGAAATAAAGCAATGATCAAGAGTTGACACAGCAACAACAACAGCAACAATTGATGGCCATATTTTGAGTGCAATTTCTCAGACATACTTGGATTTATTGGCAAATTTACTCAATATAAACACAATTACATTAATAATAATAATTATAAATTTATTAATTAATTTATCCATCAATTATTGGATAGTTTTAATTAATTTCTAAATAATTATTTATTTATTTATTTTTCAGAGATTTAAATTGAATATTTTGTATGATTTTAATTTATTAATTTTTATGATTTTAGCATTTATTAATTTTTATGATTTTAGCATTTAATATTTTATTTTATTTTTATTCTATTTTAAGTATTTTTATTTTAATTTTAATTGATTGTTTTGAATGTTTTTAATTTATTAATTTTTTATGATTTTAGCATTTATTATTTTATTTTATTTATTTATTTATTTTAAATATTTTTAGCTTTAATTTAAATTGATTATTATGTATATTTTTAATTTATTAACTTTTATGATTTTAGTATTTATTATTTTATTTAATTTTATTCAAATTTATATTGAATAGAAATAAAATAAAAATAAAGATTGAAAAACTATCCAAATTAAATTGAGTTGTTACATTTGGAGTTGTAGCTGAAAAAATATTCCAGCAGCAGACAGATGACCAAGGAAAAAGCCAAGTATGAAAAAGCAAGAGCAGAATGCAACAACAGCAGCAGCAGAAATGGCATGTCTCTCTCCCACACAGCAACCTTTGTGCACATAAAGGAAGACATGAAGAGAGAGGGGGGAGAGACAAACAAATAAATGTAAAGAAGGAGGACTCACAAGCGCCAGCTCTTTTTTTTTCTTTTTCAAATTTCAGCAGACTGTACCTTTGTAGGTATGTGAGAAGAAATGAATTGTAACAATATCAAAGTGCAAGCACAAAACAAATGTGCAGAACATGACATGACCAAAGGAGAAAAAAGTCCCGCTGCATTTTTTGATATCGAACTTCAAGAGAGAGAGGGCAGTAAGAGAGAGACTGTGCATCCACACTCAATGACCCTGATTCCCCCTTCAAATATTCAATAAAGAGAAATATGCATGTATGTAACTGAATAGACAAGTGTGCATATATATATATACATATATATGCAGATATGAATATAAAAATTGTAAAAAATGTAAAAAATGTAAAATATATATAATGTATATAATATAAATTGAATATATAAATATATAAAAATATAAATAAATATAAATATATAAATGAATGTACAAAATAATTGTAGCATTTAATTTTGTAGAAATATAATATAATATAATATAATTGTAATAATGACCTGTAATCAATAGCAATTGTATGTAAAAGTGTTGAATACTTTTCAAGCAACCCTCGTATGAACATGAAAAGCCATATAATGACATATATACATGTGTCCATACAGAGAGTGCAGTTAACGAATGCATATGAAACAAACATATTTACATACACACATATGTGAGAGCAGAGTACACTTTCTGTTCACATTTATCCCCCACTTCCTCATTGCACTAAGCTGAACTCCAACAAGTGTAAGAGAGAACACAGGTGCAGAATGTGTGTGTGCAAGAGACAGAACATTGCATTTGAAATATATAACGGACAGACAAAAGCAATTGGCATAGTAGACACTCCGATAAGAGAGACACACACAGAGAGAGAGCAAGTGCACAGTACATAAGTAACGGCAGCAGCCAATCAGTTGAACGGCATATATATGTACATATGTATGTAATACACTTGTTCACCAACATTGACCTTTGTACTTTTCACTTTGCACTTGCATTTATGATTTTGATTTTTGATTTTTGATTTTAATTGAAATTATATGCCTTTATATGCTTATCACTTTGTTCACTTTTTATATATGATAAGATAACCATAGTTGTAGTATAGGGAATATCCTTAATGCGGCAACTGTTGCACTGTACACAATTTTACACACACCTACACCCGCACCTGTGTATATTTACATACGAATATATTTATGCACGAAATAAAGGGATAAATTGAAACAGAAATGTATGGCCAAATGCTTAAAATTTGTATTGTGAAATACAAATTGAAAAATGAAATGGAAAATGGAAAATATATCAACTCACTCTGAAAGCCTCACATATATGTACATACATACATATATGTGTCTTGATTCTTCAAATTTTTGCAGATTATTATAGTTGATGTAGTTACTGTTGCTGCTGCCACTGACTGATCCGTTGAAATGTCTATTTTAAATTATTTTCACTTTCACTTTTCTTATTGTTTGTATATAATCACTCCTGTATATATGTACACTTGTACATATGTATGTATGTATGTAGAACGTTGGCCCAATTGATTTGATTTAATAAGTCACTTTGTTTGTCCGACACCAACGTCAGCATCGTTCAGCGTCTGCAAAAGCACTTCTACACACCTTCTCCTTGCACACCTTCCTGATGTCGAATATTAATACCGAATTTGAATTAATTAACGAGACTCGCGCTCACTTCCAAGACATATACAACACACCACATATGTATGTACAGAGAGGCAGAATGAACCAATGATCAATGAGCGGAGTGAGCGATTCAGAGAGAGTGAACGAATCAAAATGAACGAATCTGAGAACAAATGAACGAATCTGAACAAATGAACAAATGAACGAAATTGAACTAGAGTGAACTTGTGTTTTGTTCCTCTATTTGCACATTAGTGATGGCCCTTAATTTGAATTTAAATTCAACTGCAAATGAAATGAAACAAATTGCAAGTTGAAAATTCAAATTAAAGGCGGCAAAATTTGAAAATATGTCAAATATGTTGAAATATGTAAAAACAGATGAATATACAATTATATATATTTATAAAAATATTATAAAATATGTAAAATATATATGATAATTATGCATATGTAAAATGTATGTAAAATGTATATATAATATAAATAATACTATGTATGATAATGAGTAAATGTAAATGTAAATGTATACAGTACAATATATGTGTGTGTGATTAATGAACAGATTCTCAGACATTCAGTAATTTGTACATTTCAAGTTGTATTTTTAATTTGATTTTGGTTTTTGGTTTAGTGGTTTAGTGGTTTTATATGCGCATTTGGATTATTATTGCTACTACTGCTACTGCTCGAACAACTATTATTATTTATTAATGACTTGAGTGTGAATGTGTACTGAATGCTGCTACTGAAGAATGAAATATGATACTATACTACTACTGCTGTTGTAACTAAGTAGTGGCAGAGATAAGAGTAGTGATAGTAACAACCGCTACTACTACTACTACTACTATCACTTGTTGAATGTACGCGCGGAATCAAAATACAATACAATACAGTGTATAATATATATGAATTTTGAATTTTCATAGATTGATTGAGCATCACATGAGTATATATTCCACATGAGTATATAAATAAATAAATATATATATACATACACACACATATGAATACATATATTCAATTCAATTACACACACATGCGTATATATAAACACATTTGTTTAATGATTTTCCGGTTGTCAGTCTACAATACAACTCTCTCACTCCGATTAGCATACTTTTGAACACAGACACAAACACAATTCAAACACTTGCAATAGCTCCAACTCTAACTCTAATCATAGTAGAGGGGGGAAATGAAGTAGAGTGTATAGAGTGGAGTGCAGAGTGTAGTGTATAGAGTGTAGTGTGTAGTGTTCAAAATTCGAGTAGAGAGAGAAGGTAGCCCAGATCTATCTTTAAAAGGGTATTCACAAGTGAGAGTGAATAGGGAGTGATGTTGAGGCAAGACATCTGTATACTAATTGTATAACTCTCCCCTCACATATGTCTCACTTGTGGTTGAGTTTTGTGTGGCATTAGCAAGTTCTTTAGTGTTGTCAATTGTACAACAATTCCTTATCAATTACATACATACACGTAGTGTATATGCAATTAAGGAGACACAGAGTATTAGATATTCTGCACATATATCTCGAGACACACACACACGAGTATGTATATGTGCAGGGAATATCTCTTGCTACAACACTAGTGCACTGATTCCACACATCTGAATGTTGGGTAGAATGTATAGGTATAGGTAGGGTGACAGGTGGAATGGAAAGGCTGATTTGAATATGAAATGCAAAAACAGACAACATCAACAGACTACAGAGACGCGAGAGAGAGAGAGAGAGAGTACGAATCGAATCGATCAGCACCCATCACACGCAACACTTGTTGGTCCATTCTGTCCAATTCCACACACATAAACGCACTTACAACAAGTGAACATGTGTATGAAATGAGACAGAATGACCTCCACATCCACATCTCCATCCCCGATCACCATCCTCATCCTCCTCTTGCAGTAGTAGTAGTTTGTCTTTTTTACTATGCCAAGTAAATGTATGATTGAGTGTTGATTGAATTGAATTGAATCGATAGATAGTTGCAATGAATTCGCAAAACTGAGACAAGTGAACGATTAGTGGACAACTTGCAGTCTGTACGAATCATTGCAACAAGATCGAATTCGAATTCAAATTGTAGCATATATGAAGAGTATAATGAGGACGAGGACGAAGATGACGGGGACGAGGACAATGGAGATGTGTGCGTACGTGCATGTATATGCGTGCGAGTGAGTGCCAAAACGAAACGAAACGCACATCCGCTCACAGTCTCAGCAATCCGCAATCTGCAATCCAATGTCTATCGTTTGCATTCCATATTCTTAGATTGCCGTACAAGATAGTGGGGAGATAGAGAGTGTGTTAGTGTTGGAAATAGATGGATTGGTGAATAGGAGTGTGTATTTTGGGACGAAAACAAGGGAATAGTGTTTGCACGAAAGAACGAGTGCAAGAAGGCTGATTAGAATATGTGTAAGTACTCAAATACGCAGACATTCGATCAAACACACACACCCATCGGCACAACGACAGCAGCAATCGACACTTGACCCACTCAAAAGAAGTGGCTCTCCAATGCATTCAAATATATGCAAGAAATATTATGATAAAAGCTAGATTAATTGTTTGCAATTTCGCATACGACAAGTGAACGATTAGTGGACACAATTGCGACACGAAATTGCTTAAAAAATGCATATATATTTACACGTGTGTGTGAGTGTGTATTGAATAAGTGATGATTATGGAGAATTATCAAGTGTCGTGCGTGTGTCGAGTGTCGAGCGTACGCGTGTGAATGATAGAACGTCAAAGTCGCGTAGAGAAATATCCAATAAAGTGTTGCCGTCAAGGATTTATAGGTTGGTAGGGGATGTTGTTGTTAGTTTTGCATGCATTTAGAAAGAAAGAAAGAAAGGTGGATAGAGAATAGATTCAACATTCAGAGTGGCATTCAAAGTGCAACTAGCGAGTGCGTATAGTGAGCATTATATATGCCATAAGCCGCCAGTGATGATGTTAGTTTTGATTTTGACATGATTGACGTGTAACGAACTAAAGAGTAGAGAAAACTAAAAAATTGTATAATTAATGAAATAATAAAGCCCCAATGACGTGATTGATTAATTTTTGTGAAAATTAATCACTATACAGGATTGTTTGTAAAATACTCTGTTGATTTTACAGTGTTTGACAAGGGCGAGAAGGGGGCGGCAACGAGATCATTGGTCTACAATTGAATGAATGCTGACACAAAGATGTATGCGTAAATTTGTGTTTTGAATATCGACGAAAAATGTGTTTGTGTGTGATGATGATTCAAGTACGTACGCATTCCAGCATAACGATGATAAAAGTGCACTTTTCTAGGCTGATTTTATGTAAGGAATCTCGTTGCGCCCACAATCCCCCCTTTAGACAAGCTACCATTGATCAAAAAGATCAATATTTTATGCGAGAAAGTATTGTCCCTCTCAAATTGTGATTTGTAAAATGATTATATGATGACTTATAATCGATATGAATGACAGTCGTGATATTGAGTCTGATTTGAATTTTGATTTTGGTAAATTGGCTAATTCAAATGATTGAAGAGCAATTTCATTTGAAAATTGAATACAGATTTTTATTTTTATTTCTATGTAAAAATCAGTGTGAAAATGACATAGAGTTGAGTGTACTTGAAAAAAGTATTCAACTCGTATTAATGCAGTTTTTTAATTGACACATTGGTCAGGTTTGAAAGTAAATTCTTAATATAATTATTACTACTACTATTAATACTGTTGAACAAAAGCAGTTGAAAATTCATTTGAAATTCAAATTGAAGATTGAAAATTTAAAAGTATAAATCATAAATCAATATAAATATGTTATACTTTATTTGTGAAAATAAAGTAAAGTGACAAAATTGGAGTGTTATTAATGCGAATATATTTAAATTAATTTAATTTAAATTATTTAATGAATCAAATTGAATCTCAAGGCAAAATGAATAAAATGCATTGGGTTGATATTATGATTTTATTATTCAAACAAATTAAACTGCTTGAATGTTAACGGAATGATTTATTTTAATAGTTTACAATGAATGGAGGTGAAAAGTGTCCTGATTAAATCACGACATCAAAATTGAGATTTAAAAAAGTCAAGTTAGATTGTAATTTGAATATAAATTTGCATAAATTTGCATTTCTGCACAAATCCGTTAAACTAATATTTTTATAAATGAATTTTGAAAGTCAACTTTTTGACTTATTGACTTAACAGATTTTCCGTTAAATTAGTGAATATTATTCAACTGAAAAATATTCAAATCTTATTGAAATGACATTGTAACGATTGTAAAGGAACGTCGAGATGAAAACAAATCAAATTTATTGATTCCCAATGGAATGCAATTTTAAGAATTGATTTTAATATAAATGTGTATATGCAAATGCATATTGATTAAAATTGAAATTGAGATTGAATTTTATCCTAAATTCAAAAATTTTTTAAATATATTTATATTTGCATTGTTTGATTGATTGCATGTAATCAAGCAATGAATTTTGCTTCTTTAGTTCAATTTTAATTTGTTACAGCTAATTTAGTAAGCTTTTGCAAACTCATTGCACTGTATTTTATTTTGTTTTTGTATTTTAATAGCGAGTACGCAGCGATGATTAGAATTTTTAGCCTAGTGAAAAAATGAATTTTTCAAGGCTTTTTTCCTTTTTAAAGATAAACAAATGTTTTTTATGAGAGATTGATTTTGTTTTTTAGAACTATTTGACCACCTGACTAATGTTCAAACTAAAAATCAAACTGAAAGTCGAACTGATAGAAATTAGTGTAAATTGATTTATCAAATCAGAATTATATTTTAGCTTAGCGAAAAAATGTTTTTATCGAGGCTTGATACAAGATAAATTTGAGAATGATATGAGATTGATTTTATTTGTTTGATAAAATCTATTTGACCACCTAATTAATATCATGACTGATTTAATTTGATTTATCAAATGAAATGTGTATAAATATTTTTAGCTTAGCGAAAAAATGTTTTTATCGAGGCTTGATTCAAGATAAATTTGAGAATGATATGAGATTAATTTTATTTGTTTAGTAAAATCTATTTGACCATCTAATTAATATCAAAATTGATATAAATTGATATGATTTGATTTATCAAATGAGCTATGTATATATATATATATATATATATTTAGCCTAGCGAAAAAATGAATTTCTCAAGGCTTTTTTCCCTTATCAAAGATAAACGGATGTTTTTTGTGAGAGATTGATTTTGTTTTTAAACTATTTGTCCACCTGACTAATATTCAATCTGATAATTGAACTGATATAGATTAATATAAATTGATTTATCAAGTCAGATTTATATTTATATTTTAGCTTAGCGAAAAAATGTTTTTATCGAGGCTTGACATAATATAAATATGAGAATGATATGAGTATGATTTTATTTGTTTAATAAAATCTATTTGACCATCTAATTAATATCAAATCTGATATAAATTGATATGATTTTGATTTTTATCAAATGAGATATGTATGTATATATTTTTAGCCAGGCGAAGAAATGAATTTCTCGAGGCTTTTCAAAAATAAACTTGAGAATGATGTAAGATTGATTTTGTTTAATAACTAAAAACTATTTGACCATCTGACCAATATTGAACTGATATAGATTGATATAAATTGATTTAACAAATCGGATCAAAAGGTACTACAAATTCAAAATTAGCTTTATTGTATAAACTATTGCTAGATTTTGAGTGAGAAAGATAAGGTTGTTAGTTAAGCGCAGCTTAAACAAAACAGCATAACACAGAGCTAATTTGAGATAAAGATGTCACCAAAGTGAAGAAATGGCATTGCCAATGGCTGTATCACCTTAAATTTAATTTTAGGTAAAAGATACTGCAGCCTGAACAAGCATCAGCTATGAGAGCCATCAAAGGCTAAAAATGAGAAAGATCGACACTTCTCTGCGACACTTGCTTCAAATTATTGAAGCAAAAATATTGAGTTGAATTTTTAAAGAGTGTCAAAAAATTGAGACATCAAAAGATGCGATCGCAAACTAAAAGCGAATTTGATCACCGTGATCAAAGAGTCTTAGTATGCTTACTATGTCATCAACAAATTTTACAAATGTACTAATATCAAAAGTTCAAAAAACTTAATATTGGTAAATAGGGTATTAGAGCCACATTGCACATTGCACAGTGTGATAACATGAGAAATCATCAAAGAATTATGATGAAAATGACAAACTGCTGCAAATGCTAAGTTTAAATGCAGTAAATGATACTCATTTGCCACATCAATGGTCAGTTTCAGAAAGAAAAAGACAAGCAGTGCATTCAGATCAGTCTGCAGTGGATATTCACCGGACACAGTAGCAAAAAATAGTCACATAAGATAGTGTAAATTGAGAAAGAACAACATTGCTCGTCTGAATTGTTGACAAGAGATTTAAATCCTTTTATCTTGGATATTTACCTATCTGATATTAAAGGAGAATAGAATATAAACATTTCTGCATGTCTATTCTAATGAATAATGAATATAGAACAGGCTGGACTTGAATGCTTTGAAATAAAATTGAGCTTAGAGTTAGAACAACAAAATTGACTCAGTAAATAAACAAGCAAAGTCAAATGCAAAAAACAAATTGCAAAAATCAATGCGTGTTGTGGGTAATCTCAAACGGTTAAAATCAAAAACCGAAAACCAAAAGCAATGCAATTTCCAACTGCAAGGAAATGATGAAAATCAAAAATAATACTTGATGTATATATTGAAATGAAAAAATTATACTTAATGTATATATTTGTGAAAGGAGAATCTTAATTTTATAAGAATATGATAATGATATAAATAAGTATAAACAATATGAATAAATAAATGTATACGTTTACGTGTTGATTAAAGATAATATAATGTAGTTTTGTACACAATAACGTGTGATTACTGTAGTAATTGTTGTTGTTGTTGCTGATAACAACAATTGTGGCGGACGTTGAAGCGATGAAAATCCGTTTCTTTGGCCAAGGATAAAATCAAAATTAAAGTATTTCTCCAGCGTCACGGGTGAGGCTCCTTTGTCAACAACGTATTGTCTGTCTTGTGAAGGGAAAAAAGAGATGAATATTAGTAATTTCTTATAGAAATGAAAGGAATGATTGATGGGGATTATCTCAACCTGTATTACAGCAGTATTAACTGCTTTGGCTTTATGTATGACATGTGTGTATGTGCACATATGCATGAATATGTCTCTTGTACAATTGTACATAAAACAAAACAAGCATAATTTTGAACAGATTCAAAGAAAAACATATGATTTGTGATTTGTGTGAGATTGATTTTGTTTATTAAATAAGAAATCTATTTGACTATTTGACTGATATCAAAAATTGATAAAGGGATTGATGTAAATTTATTTATCAAATCAGATACATATTTTTAGTTTAGCGAAAAATCGAATAAACTAATTATTCGAGGCTTTTTTCAGTTAAACAGCTAAAATAAAATTCAAAACTTATTCAGATGACATTGTAGCGGCTGTAACAGCTGTAAGGAGATCAAAATGAAGCAAATTGTTTGAAGATCAACTTCTAATTTAACAATTAAAAATGAGAGTATAATTTAGAAATACAAAAACAGTTTCAATACAATTATGCAAATGCGTATGCAAATTGAGTAAAACTGAATTTTAATTTCCTCAAATTTAATTTTTTAAAAATTAACATGTTTGTATTGTTAGATTGATTGATGTAACATGCAATCTGATATGCTTCTTTGTTCCATTCCAAATTGTTTCAACCAGCATTATAAGCTTTTGCAAGCTCGTTGTATTGTTTGAATTAACTTATTCTGTTATTTTAATAGCAAGTACGCAGCAATGATTAATATTTTTAGCCTAGCGAAAATATAGATTTATCAAGGCTTTTTCTTTCAGAGCTAAACTTGAAAGTGATGTGAAATTGATTTTGTTTAATAAATGAAAACTATTTAACCATCTGACCAATGTATTATATTTTTTGATTGTTCCATTCCAACTTGTTTCAGCTAATATTACAAGCTTATTGCAAATTCGTTGTATTGTTTGAGTAATTTTTAATTTAAATTTTAATTCTGATTCTGCATTTTGACGGCAAGTACGCAGCAAAGATTAATATTTTTAGCCTAGCGAAAACGCAAATTTATCGAGGCAATTTCCTTCAAAGATAAACTTGAGAGTGATGTGAGATTGATTTTGTTTAATAAATGAAAACTATTTAACCATCTGACTAATGTAAAGTGTTTCTTGATTGTTCCATTCCAACTTGTTTCAGCTAACAAAACAAGTTGTTGCAAACTTATTATATTGATAGAGTAAATTTTTAATCTGATTCTGCATTTTGACAGCGAGTACGCAGCAAAGATTAATATTTTTAGCCTAGCGAAAAAATGAATTTCCCAAGGCTTTTTACAAAGGTAAACTTCAGAGTGATGTGAGATTGATTTTGTTTAATAAATAAAAACTATTTGACCATCTGACTAATGTAAAATGTTTTTTGATTGTGATTGTTCCATTCCAAAATGTTTCAGCTAACAAAAAGAGCTTACAAAAAGAGCTTTTGCAAACTCATTATATTGTTGGAGTAATTTTAATCTGATTCTGCATTTTGACAGCGAGTACGCAACAAAGATTTGAATTTTAGCCTAGCGAAAAAATGAATTTCTCAAGGCTTTTTACCAGAGATAGATATTTTATTGATGTGAGATTGATTTTGTTTAAAAAATGAAAGCAATTTGACCATTTGACTAAAAACAAGTTATTACATCAGTTTTAGTACAATTGATTTGAGGATTAGCAAAACAAGAGACAGGAAATTAATATAGATTTCCTTTGGGTAAAACATATTATAAATCTGATGATATAACAGATCCAATTAGAACTTAATTGCTTAGTTTAGACTATAAGATATTGAGTTTCTGGCACCTGGCAGTTTTAACCTTTGAGATTGTTTCAAAAATCATTGTATAAAACAGTAAAATGTATGACAATTATGTGAAATCGTAATGAGTATACATATTATCGGACCAGTCGGTTCTACAGATTCAAAATTGATTTTGTCATATTGAGAAGACCTCTATTCAATGAGATGTAGTCAATTCGGAGCCATAAACTTTGAAGTTGCTTCAGAGATCAGTGTATAAATTCTGAAGAAATAACAAATTGTATAGAAATGGTGTGGAATCGTATTGGGTATACGAGTTATCGGACCAGCCAGTTTCTAAAATTCACAATTGATTTTGACATACTGAGTAGACCTCTATTCAATGAGATGTAGTCAGTTTGGAATTTTAAATTATGACATTGTTTCAGAAATCAGTGTATAAAACAGCAAAATCTATGACAATTATGTGGAAACGTATTGGGTATACGTGTTATCGGACCAGTCGGCTTTACAAATTCAAAATTGATTTTGACATATTGAGAAGATCACTATTCAATGAGATGTAGTCAGTTTGGAGTTTTAAATTATGACATTGTTTCAGAAATCAGTGTATAAATTCTGAACAAACAGCAAAATATATGACAATTATGTGGAATCGTATTGGGTATACGTGTTATCAGACCAGCCAGTTTCTAAAATTCACAATTGATTTTGACATACTGAGTAGACCTCTATTCAATGAGATGTAGTCAGTTTGGAATTTTAAATTATGACATTGTTTCAGAAATCAGTGTAAAAAACAGCAAAATATATGACAATTATGTGGAATCGTATTGGGTATACGAGTTATCAGACCAGTCGGCTTTACAAATTCAAAATTGATTTTGACATACTGAGTAGACCTCTATTCAATGAGATGTAGTCAGTTTGGAATTTTAAATTATGACATTGTTTCAGAAATCAGTGTAAAAAACAGCAAAATATATGACAATTATGTGGAATCGTATTGGGTATACGAGTTATCAGACCAGTCGGCTTTACAAATTCAAAATTGATTTTGACATACTGAGTAGACCTCTATTCAATGAGATGTAGTCAGTTTGGAATTTTTAAATTATGACATTGTTTCAGAAATCAGTGTATAAAACAGCAAAATCTATGATAATTATGTGGAAACGTATTGGGTATACGTGTTATCGGACCAGCCAGTTTCTAAAATTCAAAGTTGATTTTATTGTATGAAACAGACCTCTTATTCAATGAGATGAGGTCAGTTTGGTATTTTGAACTTAATATATATTTTAAAGTGTTGATAAAAGATAATATAATGTAGTTTGTAATACGTACATAATGTCGTGTGATGACTGTAGTAATTATTGTTATGCAGTCAACAATCTTTGGCCAGAATCGGAATAAGAATCAAAATACTTTTCCAGTGTCACGAGTGAGGTAACTTTGCAACTTCAAAATTATGCTTGCCAAAGCAGAGGCAAGTAGAAGTACAGGTGGAGGTGACGTCACCAGCGTCGTATTACCTGCCTTAAGATGAGAAAAGAAAGAAATAAATTTTAGTAAATTCTTATTAAAATGATAGAGATGATTATCTCCGCCAGTTACAACAGTATTAACTGCTGTGGCTTTATGTGTGACATGTGTGTGTGTTTTATGCATGAGTATGTTTCATGTACAATGTTACATAAAACGGAACAAGCATAAATTTGATCAGAAGCTAAAAACGCGACAGAAAATTAAAATAATTGACTATTTTAATTTTAACTGCTGCGTTTGTGTTTATTATCATATTTTAAAATATTATTAATTTTAATAAATATTTCTATAAGTTTATTTTTATTTTTAAATTTTACTGATTGAGTTGTTAATTGGAGTAAATATTCCAATATAATGGCAGTAAATGTTTGTTTTTAGCACAATGGTAAATAAAACAGAACAAGCATAATTTTTGAATAAAAACTGTAAACATAGCAGACAATTAAAACAATTGACCATTTTAATTATTGTTGCTACGTTTATGCTTTGACATCATAATTTTAAATATTTTTAATTTTGTTCAATATTTCTAAAATTAATCATTTATGCATTAGATAAATTATTTTAATTGATTTTAATTGATCCAGAGTGCAATTTTATTTTAATTAATTGATTGAATTGATAATTGGAATAAATGTTCCAGTATTATGACAGCAGATGACAGTTTTGAGCAACTGTACATGCTGAACTAAAAGCAAAAGCAAGTGCAAAAGACAAAAAAGCAAATGCAATAATGATGCGATTCTTGTTCACGTCATTTATGTATTTAACAAATGAAAACAAATAATTGGATGCCAACTTTTTGATAAATTGCTGACAGACTGTACCTCTGCAACTGTGCAAAAGTAGAGTTTGATAAGTAGCACAAATGTGATACAAAAGTGATGGCAGAACAAAAACAATAACAGAAAACAGAAAGCAAAAAGCTCCACCATGTTTTCAAAAATGAATTTTCGAGAGGGAGCGGTGGGGAGAGAGAGATTGATATTTACACCCGTATCAATAGAGTGTACAGCTGAGAGCACTTTTATATGAATGAGAGAACACAAGTGTGAGCAGACAGACAAGAGTTGAGAGAGTGCATTATTTTCAAACGGCAATTTGTCAGAAGACAAAAACAACGGACAAGGCAAAAATGATGGCGTCTATTAATTGGCGCTCTCGAATGTTTGAGAGATTTTTCAGCAACTGTACCCTTGATAAAGTTATGCAAAGTGAATGCAAGAAATTGAACAAAAAATGCAAAGAGTGCAAAGTAATTGAAAAGCATTTGAACTTCTCAATTACTATGTACCCCGCATATTAGATCAATTTGTTATGAATGAGTAACCATACAAATTATCATATTTGCAAATGGATTTGAATTTCAAAGTAAAATGTACATTTTAATTATGTATATTTTGAATATTTGAATATATTTAAATATAATTGCAAGTATTTGAATAATTGAGTATACATACACCTGGAGTGTAATGTAATTGTGTTTGAGAAATTACGCAAAATATTCATTTGATAAAAATTTAATATTTAATAAATTTACCATAAATATATTCAAAATATCATAATGCTTATTTGCATCTTGAAAAGTAACTGCAAAATAGGTTGACTTTTTTATTTTCTTTTAGCGCACAGACACAAGTAAAACAGACAGAGCAATGCTTGAATTTGTAAATATGTTACAAAAACATGTTTTAATGAAAATGCATAATGGCTAGATTTTTTGGCCAAAGACAAAGAATCCAAGAATTTACAAAAGTATAAAAGCAGACATAACAGCAGCAGCAATGAAATATGCATTTTTAACACTATGTTGAATATTTGTATAAAAAAGGTACGAAATGATATTAGAATGAAAATGTTTGATTTTTAAGCAATATTCGGACCATAAAAAATGAAACAGAGCAAAAGCAAACCAATGACCATATCAATTGCTGCAATTTTTGCCTCTCATTTTACAACCAAAAAGAGTCATGGCGTCCTTGCATGCATAAACAAATGAATATTTATGTCATTTGCACACATTATTATTTTACGAAAAGCACCTTTATTATTAATTTCAGCAAAAAATAAATACATAAAAAATGTCACGCCTGTAAAAGCTTGAAATGAAAGATGTCGCACTTGTAAAAGCTTGAAATGAGAGATGTCGCACATATATATAAGCTAATGCATAGAAATATTTAGCCAAATAATTTAGTCAAATATGTAAATGCAGACATATATATATGCACATATGATTTCAACTTACTTTGAATATAATAACTGTGTGTTTTTATTAGTTTTAAGTAATTTATGATTTATGATTTATGATTTATGTTTTGTGATTTAATTTAATTTAAATCTTATTAAACTAAATTCCACACAATTTAAATCAAACAAACACTGTGTTTTTATATTTCATATATATTTTGACACTCTTTTGATCAATTGATCATTCTCATCCGCAGCACACAACCGCACTCAAACAATGCTGGACTTGTATTTGTACATGAAACTCAAGCGAGTAATCAAACAGGCAGGCAGACAGGCAGACAGGCTGGCAGTTTGAAAACACTCAAGTAGCTAACTCATTCGCTCAGTCACCTACTCACTCCCAGCAGAGAATTCAGAGAGCAGTAGCAGCAAGAACATGCCCCTTTGTCACAACAGATAAGTGAGCGAGCGAGCAAGCAAGCAAGCAATCGAATGAGAGATAATCGTATAAATGTACAGAGAGTGCAAGTGTGAGCGAGTCAAATATGCTAGAGTTGAATTGAATTGAATTGAATTTTAATTCAGAGAGCGAGAGATAACAGATGACAAGCAAATGAGGGGAACAGCAAAAACAAAACAATAATGGCGGCTTCACTCAAGTGAGCACCACCTTATATGGAGATGATGATTGCAGTGGTGGTGGGGAGCAAATTGTCAAAGAGAGAGAAATACAGCAATGATCAAGAGTTGACACAGCAACAATTAATGGCCATATTTTGAGTGCAATTTCTCAGACATACTTGGATTTATTGGCAGATTTATCTCAATTTAACTATGATTTGGATTTTTATTAATTTATTTATCCATCAATTATTGGATAATTTCAATTAATTTTAGATAATAATTTATTTGTTTATTTTTCAGACATTTTTATTTTTATTTAAAATGAATATTTTGTATGATTTTAATTTATTAATTTTTATGATTTTAGTATTTATTAATTTTTTATGATTTTTGCATTTATTTTTTTATTTTAATTTTTATTTTATTTTAAATATTTTAAATTAAATTGATTATTATGTATATTTTAATTTATTAATTTTTATGATTTTAGCATTTAATATTTTTATTTTATTTTATTTTAAATATTTCTATTTTAATTTAAATTGATCAATATGTGTATTTTAATTTATTAATTTTTATGACTTTATCATTTATTATTTTATTTTATTTTATTTTATTTTATTTAAATTTATATTAAATAGAAACAAAATAATAATAATAAAAATTGAAAAGTTAACCCAAATTAATTGAGATGTTTTCATTTTGAATTGTAACTGAAAAAATATTCCAGCAAACAAACAGATGACCAAGAGAAAAGCCAAAAGCCAAGTATGAAAAGCAAAAGCAAAGGCAAAATGCAAACAACAGCAGCAGCAGAAATGACATGTCTCTCTCCCACACAGCAACCTTTGTACAAGCACACAAAAGAAGGCATGGAGAGAGAGGGGGGAGAGATAGACAAGTGAATGTGGAGAAGGAGATCCTATGAGCGCCAACTCTTATCTTTTTCAAATTTCAGCAGACTGTACCTTTGTAGATATGTAGGAGATTGAATTGAAACAATATCAAAGTGCAAGCACAAAACAAATGTGCAGAACATGACATGACCAAAGGAGAAAAAAGTCCCGCTGCATTTTTTGATATCGAACTTCAAGAGAGAGAGGGCAGTAAGAGAGAGACTGTGCATCCACACTCAATGACCCTGATTCCCCCTTCAAATATTCAATAAAGAAAAATATGCATGCATGTAACTGAATAGACAAGTGCGTATATATATATACATATATATGCAGATATGAATATAAAAATTGTAAAAAATGTAAAAAATGTAAAATATATATAATGTATGTAATATAAATTGAATATATAAATATATAAAAATATAAATAAATATAAATATATAAATGAATGTACAAAATAATTGTAGCATTTAATTTTGTAGAAATATAATATAATATAATATAATTGTAATAATGACCTGTAATCAATAGCAATTGTATGTAAAAGTGTTGAATACTTTTCAAGCAACCCTCGTATGAACATGTAAAGCCATATAATGACATATATACATGTGTCCATACAGAGAGTGCAGTTAACGAATGCATATGAAACAAACATATTTACATACACACATATGTGAGAGCAGAGTACACTTTCTGTTCACATTTATCCCCCACTTCCTCATTGCACTAAGCTGAACTCCAACAAGTGTAAGAGAGAACACAGGTGCAGAATGTGTGTGTGCAAGAGACAGTACAGTGCATTTGAAGAAAATATAACGGACAGACAAAAGCAATTGGCATAGTAGACACTCCGATAAGAGAGACACACAGAGAGAGAGAGCAAGTGTACAGTACATAAGTAACGGCAGCAGCCAATCAGTCAAACGGCATATATATATGTACATATGTATGCAATACACTTGTTCACAGACATTGACCTTTGTACTTTTGCATTCACATTTGCACTTTTGATTTTGATTTTTGAATTTTATTGAAATTATATGCTTTTATATGCTTATCACTCTTATCACTTTTATATATTATATAATTTCCACAATTGTAGTATAGGGAATATCCTTAATGCGGCAACTGTTGCACTGTACACAATTTTACACACACCTACACCCGCACCTGTATATATCTACATATGAATATATTTATGCACGAAATAAAGGGATAAATTGAAACAGAAATGTATGGCCAAATGTTTGATATTTGTATTGTGAAATACAAATTGAAAAATGAAATGGAAAATGGAAAATATATCAACTCACTCTGAAAGCCTCACATATATGTACATACATACATATATGTGTCTTGATTCTTCAAATTTTTGCAGATTATTATAGTTGATGTAGTTATTGTTGCTGCTGCCACTGACTGATCCGTTGAAATGTCTATTTTAAATTATTTTCACTTTCACTTTTCTTATTGTTTGTATATAATCACTCCTGTATATATGTACACTTGTACATATGTATGTATGTATGTAGAACGTTGGCCCAATTGATTTGATTTAATATGTCACTTTGTTTGTCAGACACCAACGTCAGCATCGTTCAGCGTCTGCAAATGCACTTCTACACACCTTCTCCTTGCACACCTTCCTGATGTCGAATATTAATACCGAATTTGAATTAATTAACGAGACTCGCGCTCACTTCCAAGACATATACAACACACCACATATGTATGTACAGAGAGGCAGAATGAACCAATGATCAATGAGCGGAGTGAGCGATTCAGAGAGAGTGAACGAATCAAAATGAACGAATCTGAACAAATGAACGAATCTGAACAAATGAACAAAATTGAACTAGAGTGAACTTGTGTTTTGTTCCTCTATTTGCACATTAGTGATGGCCCTTAATTTGAATTTAAATCCGACTGCAAATGAAATGAAACAAATTGCAAGTTGAAAATTCAAATTAAAGGCGGCAAAATTAGAAAATATTTCAAATATGTTGGAATATGTAAAAACAGATGAATATACAATTATATATATTTATAAAAATATTGTAAAATATGTAAAATATGTATGATAATTATGCATATGTAAAATGTATATATAAAATAAGTAATACTATGTATGATAATGAGTAAATGTAAATGTAAATGTAAATGTATACAGTACAATATATGTGTGTGTGATTAATGAACAGATTCTCAGACATTCAGTAACTTGTACATTTCAAGTTGTATTTTAATTTGATTTTGGTTTTTGGTTTAGTGGATTAGTGGTTTTGTATGCGCATTTGGATTATTATTGCTACTACTGCTACTGCTCGAACAACTATTATTATTATTAATGACTTGAGTGTGAATGTGTACTGAATGCTGCTACTGAAGAATGAAATATGATACTATACTACTGCTGTTGTAACTAAGTAGTGGCAGAGATAAGAGTAGTGATAGTAACAACCGCTACTACTACTACTACTACTATCACTTGTTGAATGTACGCGCGGAATCAAAATACAATACAATACAATGTATAATATATATGAATTTTGAATTTTCATAGATTGATTGAGCATCACATGAGTATATATTCCACAAGAGTATATAAATAAATAAATATATATATACATACACACACATATGAATACATATATTCAATTCAATTACACACACATGCGTATATATAAACACATTTGTTTAATGATTTTCCGGTTGTCAGTCTACAATACAACTCTCTCACTCCGATTAGCATACTTTTGAACACAAGCACACGCACACACAACTCGAACACAATTCAAACACTTGCAATAGCTCCAACTCTAACTCTAATCATAGTAGAGGGGGGAAATGATGTAGAGTATTGAGTGGAGTGCAGAGTGTAGTGTATAGAGTGTAGTGTGGAGTGTGTAGTGTTCAAAATTCGAGTAAAGAGAGAAGGTAGCCCAGATCTATCTTTAAAAGGGTATTCACAAGTGAGAGTGAATAGGGAGTGATGTTGAGGCAAGACATCAATTATATTTCTCCCCTCACATATGTCTCACTTGTGGTTGAGTTTTGTGTGGCATTAGCAAGTTCTTTAGTGTTGTCAATTGTACAACAATTCCTTATCAATTACATACATACACGTAGTGTATATGCAATTAAGGAGACACAGAGTATTAGATATTCTGCACATATATCTCGAGACACACACACACGAGTATGTATATGTGCAGGGAATATCTCTTGCTACAACACTAGTGCACTGATTCCACACATCTGAATGTTGGGTAGAATGTATAGGTATAGGTAGGGTGACAGGTGGAATGGAAAGGCTGATTTGAATATGAAATGCAAAAACAGACAGACAACAGCATCAACAGACTACAGAGACGCGAGAGAGAGAGAGAGAGAGAGCACGAATCGAATCGATCAGCACACGTCACACGCAACACTTGTTGGTCCACTCTGTCCAATTCCACACACATAAACACACACAACAGGTGAACATGTGTATGAAATGAGACAGAATGACCTTCACATCCACATCCACATCCCCAATCACCATCCCCAATCACCATCCTCATCCTCCTCTTGCAGTAGTAGTTTGTCTTTTTTACTATGCCAAGTAAATGTATGATAGAGTTGATTGAGTTGAATTGAATCGATAGATAGTTGCAATGAATTCGCAAAACTGAGACAAGTGAACGATTAGTGGACAACTTGCAGTCTGTACGAATCACTGCAACAGAGTCGAATTCGAATTCAAATTGTAGCATATATGAAGAGTATAATGAGGATGTTGACGAGGACGAAGATGACGGGGACGACAATGGAGATGTGTGCGTACGTGCATGTATATGCATGCAAGTGAGTGCCAAAACGAAACGAAACGCACATCCGCTCCCAGTCTCAGCAATCTGCAATCTGCAATCTATTGTCTATCGTTTGCATTCCATATTCTTAGATTGCCGTACAAGATAGTGGGGAGATAGAGAGTGTGTTAGTGTTGGAAATAGATGGATTGGTGTGTAGGAATGTGTATTTTGGGACGAAAACAAGGGAATAGTGTTTGCACGAAAGGACGAGTGCAAGAAGGCTGATTAGGATATGTGTAGGTACTCAAATACGCAGACATTCGATCAAACACACACACCCATCGGCACAACGACAGCAGCAATCGACACTTGACCCACTCAAAAGAAGTGGCTCTCCAATGCATTCAAATATATGCAAGAAATGTTTGGATAAAAGCTAGATTAATTGTTTGCAATTTCGCATACGACAAGTGAACGATTAGTGGACACAATTGCGACACGAAATTGCTTAAAAAATGCATATTTATTTGTACACATGTGTGTGAGTGTGTACTTGAGTGAGTGATGATTATGGAGAATTATCAAGTGTCGTGCGTGTGTCGAGTGTCGAGTGTATGCATGTGAACAATAGAATGCCAAAGTCGCGTAGAGAAATATCCAATAAAGTGTTGCCGTCAAGGATTTATAGGTTGGTAGGGGATGTTGTTGTTAGTTTTGCATGCATTTAGAAAGGTGGATAGAAAGGTGGATAGAGAGTAGATTCAACATTCAGAGTGGCATTCAAAGTGCAACTAGCGAGTGCGTATAGTGAGCATTATATATGCCATAAGCCGCCAGTGATGATGTTAGTTTTGATTTTGACATGATTGACGTGTAACGAACTAAAGAGTAGAGAAAACTAAAAAATTGTATAATTAATGAAATAATAAAGCCCCAATGACGTGATTGATTAATTTTTGTGAAAATTAATCACTATACAGGATTGTTTGTAAAATACTCTGTTGATTTTACAGTGATGACAAGGGCGAGAAGGGGGCGGCAACGAGATCATTGGTCTACAATTGAATGAATGCTGACACAAAGATGTATGCGTAAATTTGTGTTTTGAATATCGACGAAAAATGTGTTTGTGTGTGATGATGATTCAAGTACGTACGCATTCCAGCATAACGATGATAAAAGTGCACTTTTCTAGGCTGATTTTATGTAAGGAATCTCGTTGCGCCCACAATCCCCCCTTTAGACAAGCTACCATTGATCAAAAAGATCAATATTTTATGCGAGAAAGTATTGTCCCTCTCAAATTGTGATTTGTAAAATGATTATATACTGATTTATAATCGATATGAATGACAGTCGTGACATTGAGTTTGATTTTGGTTTGAGTATTTGACTAGTTCAAATGATTGAACAGCAATTTATTTGGAAATTGAATACAGATTTTTATTTATAGAAAAATCAGTGTGTAAATGATATAGAGTTGAATGTATTTTTTGCAAAGTATTCAACTTGCATTAATGCAGTTTTTTAATTGACATATTGGTCAGGTTTGATTTTTATTTTTATTAATACTGCTGTAAAAAGCAGTTGAGAATTCAAATTGAAATTTAGAAATATTAAAATATTAATATATATAGACATATGAATATAAATTAGTATCTGTATTATACTTTATTTGTAAAAAATAAAAATAAAGTGACAAAATTGGAGTGTTATCAATGTGAATATATCCAATTGAATTTGAATTGAATCTCAAAGCAAAATGAATAAAATGCATTGGGTTGATAATATGATTTTATTTTTAAATAAATTAATTGAACTAAAATGAAAGTGGATCTGATTAAAACACGACATCAAGACTGAGTAGTGAAAAAGTCAAGTCGGATTGCAGTTTATGAATATAAATTTGCATTTCTGCACAGATTCGTTAAATTTTTGCATTATAAATGCAATTTGAAAGTCAGCTTTTCTGATTTATCAATTTTCCGTTAGACCAGTGAAAGTTATTCAACTGAATAATATTCAAATCCTACTCAAGCGACATTGCAGCGACTCACTAACAAAAGTCAAGATGAAACAGATAATTTAGAAATCGAATTTAGGTTTATCAATTCCCAGTGAAGATGCAATTTTTTAGAAAAGTAAAAAACAGTTTGAATACATTTATGCATGCGCATATTGATATTAAATTGAATTTGAATTTGTCTCAAGTTCAAATTTTTTTTAAATATATGCGAATTTGCATTGTTTGATTGATTGCATGTAGGAAGCAATGAATTTTGCTTCTTTTGTTCAATTTCAATTTGTTTCAGCTAATTTAGTGAGCTTTTGCAAACTCATTGTACTGTATTTTATTCTGTTTTTGTATTTTAATAGCGAGTACGCAGCGATGATTTGAATTTTTAGCCTAGCGAGAAAAACAAATTTATCAAGGCTTTTTTCTTTTCAAAGATAAACAAATGTTTTTTATGAGAGATTAATTTTGTTTTTTAGAACTATTTGACCACCTGACTAATATTCAAACTAAAAATCAGACCGAAAATCGAACTGATAAAAATTAGTGTAAATTGATTTATCAAATCAGAATTATATTTTAACTTAGCGAAAAAATGTTTTTATCGAGGCTTGATTCAAGATAAATTTGAGAATGATATGAGATTGATTTTATTTGTTTGATAAAATCTATTTGGCCACCTAATTAATATCAAAACTGATATAATTTGATTTATCAAATGAGATATGTATATATATTTTTAGCCTGGCGAAAAAATGAATTTATCAGGGCTTTCTTTATCAAAAATAAATTTGAGAATGATGTAGGATTGATTTTATTTAAAATACAAAAACTATTTGACCACCTGACTAATATTTGAACTGATAAACAAACTTATGAAGGTTAATGTAAATTGATTTATCAAATCAAATTTATATTTATATTTTAGCTTAGCGAAAAAATGTTTTTATCGAGGCTTGATTCAAGATAGATTTGAGAATGAAATGAGATTGATTTTATTTGTTTAATAAAATCTATTGGACCATCTAATTAATATCAAAATTGATATAATTTGATTTTTATCAAATGATATATGTATGTATGTTTTTAGACTAGCGAAAAAATGAAATGAATTTATCAAGGCTATCTTTTTTCATAGATAAATTTGGGAATGATGCGAAAATGATTTTGTTTGTTAAACAAAATTTATTTGACTGTTTAATTAGTATCAAAAACTGATATAAATTGTTGTAAATTGATTTATTAAATCAGATCAAACGGCACTCACAAATTCAAAATTCAAAATTAATTCAATTTTATTGTATAAATTATTGCTGAATTTTTTTGGTGGGAATGACAGAGTTGTCAAATAAGCGCAGCTTAAACAAAACTTCATAACACAAAGCTAATTTGGGATAAAAAATGTCACCAAAGTGAAGAAATGGCATAGCCAAAGGCTGTATCATCTTAATTTAAGTGAATGTTACTGCGGCCTGAGTAAGCATCAACTATGTTAGCCATAGAAGGCTAAAAATGAGAAAAGTCAACGCATCTCTGCGACACTTGCTTCGAATTATTGAAGCAAATATGCCGTGATGAAATTAAAAAGGCGTCAAAAAATTGAGACATCCAAAGATGCGATCACAGACTGTAAACAAATTATGATCACCGTAGTCAAAGAGTCTTAGTATGCTTATTGTGTTATCAGCAAATTCTACAAATGAACTAATATCAAAAGTTCAAAGAACTTAATATTAGTAAATAAGGTATTAAGGTGTTAAAAACCACATTGCACATTGCACAGTGTGATAATATGAGAAATCATCAAAGAATTATGATGAAAATGACAAACTGCTGCAAATGCTAAGTTTAAATGCAGTAAATGATACTCATTTGCCACATCAATGGTCAGTTTCAGAAAGAAAAAGACAAGCAGTGCATTCAGATCATTCTGCAGTGGATATTCACCGGACACAGTAGCAAAATATAGTCACATAAGATAGTGTAAATTGAAAAAGAACAACATTGCTCGTCTGAATTGTTGACAAGAGATTTAAATCCTTTTATCTTGGATATTTACCTATCTGATATTAAAGAAGAATAGAATATAAACATTTCTGCATGTCTATTCTAATGAATAATGAATATAGAACAGGCTGGACTTGAATGCTTTGAAATAAAATTGAGCTTAGAGTTAGAACAACAAAATTGACTCAGTAAATAAACAAGCAAAGTCAAATGCAAAAAACAAATTGCAAAAATCAATGCGTGTTGTGGGTAATCTCAAACGGTTAAAATCAAAAACCGAAAACCAAAAGCAATGCAATTTCAAACTGCAAGGAAATGAGAAAATCAAAAATAATACTTGATGTATATATTGAAATCAAAAAATTATACTTAATGTGTATATTTGTGAAAGGAGAATCTTAATTTTAAAAGTATATGATATTAATATTAATATTAATATTAATATGAATAATATAAATTAAAATATATGTATTTACGTGTTGATAAAAGATAAAAGATAATATAAAGTAGTTTTTAGTACGTACAAAATATCGCATGATGACCGTAAAAATTGTTGCTTGTTGCAGACAGCAACAATTGTGGCGGACGTAAAAACAATGTAGATCCGCTTCTTTGGCCGAAATCAGAATCAAAATCAAAGTATTTCTTCAGCGTCACGAGTGAGGCACCTTTGTCAACAACGTATTGTCTGTCTTGTGATGGGAGAAAAGAGATGAATATTAGTTATTTCTTATAGAAATGAAAGAAATGATTGATGGGGATTATCTCAGCCTGTTTTACAGCAGTATTAACTGCTTTGGCTTTATGTATGACATGTGTGTATGTGCACATATGCATGAATATGTCTCTTGTACAATTGTACATAAAACAAAACAAGCATAATTTGGAACAAATTCAAAGAAAAACAATTGATTTGTGATTTACGATAGATTGATTTTGCTTAATAAATAAGAAATCTATTTGACTATTTGATTGATATCAAAATTTGATTTAAAGTTTGATGTAAATTGATTTATCAGATCAGATTCGTGTTTTTAGCTAAGCGAAAAAGCGAATAAACGAATTATTCGAGGCTTTTTTCAGTTAAACAACTAAAATAAAATTCAAAACTTATTCAGATGACATTGTAACTGCTGTAACAGCTGTAAGGAGATCAAAATGAAGCAAATTGTTTGAAGATCAACTTCTAATTTAAGAATTAATAATGAGAGTATATTTTTAGAAATGCAAAAGACAGTTTCAATACAATTATACATATGCATATGCAAATTGAGTAAAACTGTATTTGAATTTCCTCAAATTTAATTTTAAATATTAACATGTTTGCAATGTTTTATTGATTGATGCAACATGCAATCTGATATGCTTCTTTTGTTTTGTTCCATTCCAACTTGTTTCAGCTAGTATTACAAGCTTATTGCAAATTTGTTGTATTGTTTGAGTAATTTTATCCTAATTCGGTATTTTGATAGCGAGTACACAGCAAAGATTTATATATTTAGCCTAGCGAAAATATAGATTTATCAAGGCTTTTTCTTTCAGAGCTAAACTTGAAAGTGATGTGAAATTGATTTTGTTTAATAAATGAAAACTATTTGACCATCTGACCAATGTATTATATTTTTTGATTGTTCCATTCCAACTTGTTTCAGCTAATATTACAAGCTTATTGCAAATTCGTTGTATTGTTTGAGTAATTTTTATTTTTAAATTTTAAATCTGATTCTGCATTTTGACAGCGAGTACGCAGCAAAGATTAATATTTTTAGCCTAGCGAAAACGCAAATTTATCGAGGCAATTTCCTTCAAAGATAAACTTGAGAGTGATGTGAGATTGATTTTGTTTATTAGATAAAAACTATTTGACCATCTGACTAATGTATAATGTTTTTTGATTGTTCCATTCCAAAATGTTTCAGCTAACAAAACGAGCTTTTGTAAACTCATTATATGGTTAGAGTAATTTTTAATCTGATTCTGCATTTTGACAGCGAGTACGCAGCAAAGATTAATATTTTTAGCCTAGCGAAAAAATGAATTTCCCAAGGCTTTTTACAGAGGTAAACTTCAGAGTGATGTGAGATTGATTTTGTTTATTAAATAAAAACTATTTGACCATCTGACTAATGTAAAATGTTTTGGATTGTTCCATTCCAAAATGTTTCAGCTAACGAAAAGAGCTTTTGCAAACTCATTATATTGTTAGAATAATTTTTAGTCTGATTCTGCATTTTGACAGCGAGTGCGCAGCAAAGATTTGAATTTTAGCCTAGCGAAAACAAGAAACAGGAAATTAATATAAAATTCCTTTGGGTATGACATATTATAAATCTGATGATATAATAGATCCGATTACAATTTAATCGTTTAGGATAAACTATAAGATATTGAGATTCAGACACCTGACAGTTTTAATCTTTGGGATTGTTTCAAAAATCATTGTATAAAACAGTAAAATGTATGAGAAATATGTGAAATCGAATTGGGTATACGAGTTATCGGACCAGTCGGCTTAACAAATTCAAAATTGATTTTGACATACTGAGTAGACCTCTATCAATGAGATGTAGTCAGTTTGGAATTTTAAGTTATGACATTGTTTCAGAAATCAGTGTATAAAACAGCAAAATATATGACAATTATGTGGAAACGTATTGGGTATACGTGTTATCGGACCAGTCAGCTCTACAGATTCAAAATTGATTTTGACATACTAAGTAGACCTCTATTCAATGAGATGTAGTCAGTTTGGAATTTTAAATTATGACATTGTTTCAGAAATCAGTGTATAAAACAGCAAAATATATGACAATTATGTGGAATCGTATTGGGTATACGTGTTATCGGACCAGTCGGTTCTACAGATTCAAAATTGATTTTGTCATATTGAGAAGACCTCTATTCAATGAGATATAGTCAATTCAGAGCCATAAACTTAGAAATTGTTTCAGAAATTAATGTTTAAAACAGCAAAATGTATGGAAATTATGTGGAATCATATTGGGTATGCAGAATATTTGACCAGTCGGCTCTACAGTATCAAAATTGATTCTATTATATAGAGCATACCCCGCATCAATGAGATATAGTCAATTTGGAATTTTAAACTTAATATATATTTTAACGTGTAGATAAAAGATAATATAATGTAGTTTGTAATACGTACATAATGTCGTGTGATGACTGTAGTAATTATTGTTGTTGCAGACAACAATCTTAGGCCAAAATCAGAATCAAAATCAAAGTGTTTTTCCGGCGTCACGAAAGAGGCGACTTTGCAACTTCAAAATTATGCTTGCCAGAGCAGAGGCAAGTAGTGATACAGGTGGGGGTGACGTCACCAGCGTCGTATTACCTGCTTTAAGATGAGAAAAGAAAGAGATAAATTTTAGTAAATTCTTATTAAAATGATAGAGATGAATGATGAGGATTATCTCAGCCAGTTACAACAGTATTGACTGCTGTGGCTTTATGTGTGACATGTGTGTGTGTTTTATGCATGAGTATGTTTTTTGTAAAATGTTACATAAAACGGAACAAGCATAAATTTGATCAGAAGCTAAAAACGCGACAGAAAATTAAAATAATTGACTATTTTAATTTTAACTGCTGCGTTTGTGTTTATTATCATATTTTTAAATATTATTAATTTTAATAAATATTTCTATAAGTTTATTTTTATTTTTAAATTTTACTGATTGAGTTGTTAATTGGAGTAGATATTCCAATATAATGGCAGTAAATGTTTGTTTTTAGCACAATGGTAAATAAAACAGAACAAGCATAATTTTTGAATAAAAACTGTAAACATAGCAGACAGTTAAAATAATTGACTATTTCAATTATTGTTGCTACGCTTAAGCTTTGACATCATATTTTTAAATATTTTTAATTTTGTTCAATATTTCTATAATTTATCATTTATACATTAGATAAATTATTTTAATTGATACAGAGTGCAATTTTATTTTAATTCATTGATTGAATTGATGATTGGAATAAATGTTCCAGTATTGTGACAGTAGATGATAGTTTTTGAGCAACTGTACATGCAGAACTAAAAGCAAAAGCAAGTGCAAAAGACAAAAAAGTAAAAGCAATAATGATGTGTTTCTTGTCCACGTCATTTATGTATTTAACAAACGAAGACAAATAATTGGATGCCAACTCTTTGGTGAATTGTTGACAGACTGTACCTCAGAGTCTTGTGCAAAAGTAGAGTTTAAAAGTAGTAGCACAAATGTGATGGCAGAGCAGGAACAAAAACAGAAAGCAGATAGCAAAAAGCTTCACCATGTTTTCTGAGATTGAACTTTCAAGAGAGAGCGATGAGGAGAGAGAGATTGATAATTACACCCATATCAATAGAGTGTACTGATGAGAGCACTTTTATATGAAATGAGATCACAAGTGTGAGCAGACAGACAGACAAGAGTTGAGAGAGTGTTATTTCACGAACGGCAATTTGTCGAAAGACAAAAAAAAAAAATGGACAAGGCAAAAATGATGGCGTCAATTAATTGGCGCTCTCAAATTGTTTGAGAGATTTTTCAGCAACTGTACCATGGTACAGGTGTGCAAAGTGAATTGCAAGAAATTGAACAAAAAATGCAAAGAGTGCAAAGCAATTAAAAAGCATTTAAACTTTTCAATTACTATGTCCACCCCACAATTTAGTCCAATTTGTTATGATTGAGTAGCTATACAAATTATCATATTTGCACATGAATTTCAAAGTAAAATGTACATTTTAAATATGTATATTTTGAATATTTATATTATTGAAAACATTTGAGTAAACTGAGTATACATACACCTAGAGTGTATGTGTTATGTTTGAAAAATTACGCAAAATATGCATTTGATAGAAATTAAATAAATTTACCATAAATATATTCTAAATATCATAATGCTTATTTGCATCTTGTAAAGCCACTGCAAAATGGATTGACATTTTTATTTTCTTTTTGCGCACAGACACAAGTAAAACGGACAGAGCAATGTTTGAATTTGTAAATATGTTACAAAAACATGTTTGAATGAAAATGCATAATGGCTAAATTTTTTGATCAAAGACAAAAAGTCCAAGAATTTACAGAAGTATAAAAGCAGACATAACAGCAGCAGCAGTAAAATATGCATTTTACATTTAGTTGAGTATTTGTACAAAAAATGGTACGGAATGATATGAAAATGAAAATATTTATTATTTTAAGCAATATTCAGACCACAAGAATGAAGAGAGCAAAAGCAAAACAATGACCATATCAATTGCTGCAATTTTGCCTCTCATTTTTCCAACCAAAATGAATCAGAGCATCTTTGCGTGCATAAATATATGTATATTTATGTCATTTGCACACATTATTATTTTACGAAAAGCACCTTTATTATTAATTTCAGCAAAAAAATAAATACATAAAAAATGTCACACTTGTAAAAGCTTGAAATGAGAGATGTCGCACATATATATACACTAATGCATAGAAATATTTGGCCAAATAATTTAGTCAAATATGTATATGCAAACGTATATATATATGCACATATGAGATGCAAATATGATTTTCAACTTACTTTGAAAAACTGTGTGTGTTTTTTATTTGTATTTAGTAATTTATGATTTATGATTTATGATTTAATTTAGTTTTAGTCTAATTAAATTAAATACCATACATTTTAATTCAAACAATCACTGTGCTTTCATATTTCACATATATTTTGGCACTCTTTTGATCAATTGATCATTCTCATCCGCAGCACACAACCGCACTCAAACAATGCTGGACTTGTATTTGTATATGAAACTCAATCTAGCAAACAAAACAGGCAGACAGGCAGGCAGGCAGGCTGGCAGTTTGAAAACACTCAAGTAGCTAACTCATTCGCTCAGTCACCCACTCACTCTCAGCAGTGAATTCAGAGAGCAGTAGTAGCAAGAACATGCCCCTTTGTCACAACAGATAAGTGAGCGAGCGAGCGAGCAAGCGAGCAAGCAAGCAATTGAATGAGAGACAATCGTATAAATGCGCAGAGGGTACAAGTGCGAGCAAGTCAAATATGCTAAAGTTGAATTGAATTGAATTGAATTTTAATTCAGAGAGCGAGAGATAACAGATGACAAGCAAATGAGGGGAACAGCAAAAACAAAACAATAATGGCGGCTTCACTCAAGTGAGCAGAGTACCACCTTACAAGGAGATGATAATGATGGTGGTGGTGAGGAGCAAATTGTCAGAGAGAGAGAAATACAGCAATGATCAAGAGTTGACACAGCAACAACAACAGCAACAATTGATGGCCATATTTTGAGTGCAATTTCTCAGACATACTTGGATTTATTGGCAAATTTACTCAATATAATTACAATTACATTAATAATAATAATAATTATAAATTTATTAATTAATTTATCCATCAATAATTGGATAGTTTTAATTAATTTCTAAATAATTATTTATTTATTTATTTTAGACATTTTTATTTCAATTTTTACTTTGATTAAAATTGATTATTTTGTATGATTTTGATTTATAAAATTTTTATGATTTTAGCATTTATTAGTTTTTTATGATTTTAGCATTTATTATTTTATTTTAATTTTTATTTTATTTTAAATATTTTTAAATTAAATTGATTATTATGTATATTTTAATTTATTAATTTTTATGATTTTAGCATTTAATATTTTTATTTTATTTTATTTTAAATATTTCTATTTTAATTTAAATTGATCAATATGTGTATTTTAATTTATTAATTTTTATGACTTAGTCATTTATTATTTTTATTTTATTTTATTCTATTTAAATTTATATTAAATAGAAACAAAATAATAATAATAAAAATTGAAAAATTAACCCAGATTAATTGAGATGTTTTCATTTTGAATTGTAACTGAAAAAATATTCCAGCAAACAAACAGATGACCAAGAGAAAAGCCAAAAGCCAAGTTTGAAAAGCAAAAGCAAAGGCAAAATGCAAACAACAGCAGCAGCAGAAATGGCATGACTCTCTCCCACACAGCAACCTTTGTACAAGCACACAAGGGAAGACATGGAGAGAGAGGGGGGGGGAGACAAACAAATGCAAAGAAGGAGGACTCGAAAGCGCCAACTCTTTACTTTTTTCTAATTTCAGCAGACTGTACCTTTGTAGGTATGTGGGAAAAAATGAACTGTGACAATATCAAAGTGCAAGCACAAAACAAATGTGCAGAACATGACATGACCAAAGGAGAAAAAGTCCCGCTGCATTTTTTGATATCGAACTTCAAGAGAGAGAGGGCAGTAAGAGAGATTTTGAATTCACACTCTATGACCCTGATTCCCCCTTCAAATATTCAATAAAGAAAATATGCATGTATGTAGCTAAATAGACAAGTGTAAATATACATATATATGCAGTTATGTATAAGAAATTGTAAAAAATTGTAAAAAATGTAAAATATAGAATGTATGTAATATAAATTGAATATGTAAATATAAAAATAAATATAAATATGTAAATGCATATGCAAAACAATTGTAGCATTTAATTTAATTTGTAGTAATATAATATAATATAATATAATTGTAATAATAACCTGTAATAAATGGCAATTGTATATAAAAGTGTTGCTACTTTTCAAGCAACCCTCGTATGAACATGTAAAGCCATATAAAGACATATATACATGTGTCCATACAGAGAGTGCAGTTAACGAATGTATATGAAAAAATATATAAAATGAAACATACATATTTATACACATATATGTGAGAGCAGAGTACACTTTCTGTTCACATTTATCCCCCACTTCCTCATTGCACTAAGCTGAACTCCAACAAGTGCAAAGAGAGAACACAGGTGCAGAATGTGTGTGTGCAAGAGACAGTACAGTGCATTTAGAGAAAAAATATAACGGACAGACAAAAGCAATTGTCGATTGGCATAGTAGACACTCCGATAAGAGAGACACACAAAGAGAGAGAGCAAGTGCACAGTACATGAGTAACGGCAGCAGCCAATCAGTCAAACGGCATATATATATGTACATATGTATGTAATGCACTGTTCACCAATATTGACCTTTGTACTTTTTGCATTTTGCACTTGCATTTTTGGTTTTTGATTTTGATTTTAATTGAAGTTTTATGCTTTTATATGAACTTATATGCTTATTACTTTAATCACTTTTATATATTATATGATTGTAGTATAGGGAATATCCCTAATGCAGCAACTGTTGAACTGTACACAATTTTACACACACCTACACCCGCACCTGTATATATTTATGCACAGAGTAAAGGGATAAATTGAAACAGAAATGTATGGCCAAATGTTTGATATTTGTATTGTGAAATACAAATTGAAAAATGAAATGAAAAATGGAAAATATATCAACTCACTCTGAAAGCCTCACATATATGTACATACATACATACATATATGTGTCTTGATTCTTCAAATTTTTGCAGATTATTATAGTTGATGTAGTTATTGTTGCTGCTGCCACTGACTGATCCGTTGAAATGTCTATTTTAAATTATTTTCACTTTCACTTTTCTTATTGTTTGTATATAATCACTCTTGAACATATGTACACTTGTACATATGTATGTATGTATGTAGAACGTTGGCCCAATTGATTTGATTTAATATGTCACTTTGTTTGTCCGACACCAACGTCAGCATCGTTCAGCGTCTGCAAATGCACTTCTACACACCTTCTCCTTGCACACCTTCCTGATGTCGAATATTAATACCGAATTTGAATTAATTAACGACACTCGCGCTCACTTCTAAACAAATACAACACACCACATATGTATGTACAGAGAGGCAGAATGAACCAATGATCAATGAGCGGAGTGAGCGATTCAGAGAGAGTGAACGAATCAAAGTGAACGAATCTGAGAACAAATGAACGAATCTGAACAAATGAACGAAAGAACGAAATTGAACTAGAGTGAACTTGTGTTTTGTTCCTCTATTTGCACATTAGTGATGGCCCTTAATTTGAATTTAAATTCAACTGCAAATGAAATGAAACAAATTGCAAGTTGAAAATTCAAATTAAAGGCGGCAAAATTAGAAAATATTTCAAATATGTTGGAATATGTAAAAACAGATGAATATACAATTATATATATTTATAAAAATATTGTAAAATATGTAAAATATGTATGATAATTATGCATATGTAAAATGTATATATAAAATAAGTAATACTATGTATGATAATGAGTAAATGTAAATGTAAATGTAAATGTATACAGTACAATATATGTGTGTGTGATTAATGAACAGATTCTCAGACATTCAGTAACTTGTACATTTCAAGTTGTATTTTAATTTGATTTTGGTTTTTGGTTTAGTGGATTAGTGGTTTTGTATGCGCATTTGGATTATTATTGCTACTACTGCTACTGCTCGAACAACTATTATTATTATTAATGACTTGAGTGTGAATGTGTACTGAATGCTGCTACTGAAGAATGAAATATGATACTATACTACTGCTGTTGTAACTAAGTAGTGGCAGAGATAAGAGTAGTGATAGTAACAACCGCTACTACTACTACTACTACTATCACTTGTTGAATGTACGCGCGGAATCAAAATACAATACAATACAATGTATAATATATATGAATTTTGAATTTTCATAGATTGATTGAGCATCACATGAGTATATATTCCACAAGAGTATATAAATAAATAAATATATATATACATACACACACATATGAATACATATATTCAATTCAATTACACACACATGCGTATATATAAACACATTTGTTTAATGATTTTCCGGTTGTCAGTCTACAATACAACTCTCTCACTCCGATTAGCATACTTTTGAACACAAGCACACGCACACACAACTCGAACACAATTCAAACACTTGCAATAGCTCCAACTCTAACTCTAATCATAGTAGAGGGGGGAAATGATGTAGAGTATTGAGTGGAGTGCAGAGTGTAGTGTATAGAGTGTAGTGTGGAGTGTGTAGTGTTCAAAATTCGAGTAAAGAGAGAAGGTAGCCCAGATCTATCTTTAAAAGGGTATTCACAAGTGAGAGTGAATAGGGAGTGATGTTGAGGCAAGACATCAATTATATTTCTCCCCTCACATATGTCTCACTTGTGGTTGAGTTTTGTGTGGCATTAGCAAGTTCTTTAGTGTTGTCAATTGTACAACAATTCCTTATCAATTACATACATACACGTAGTGTATATGCAATTAAGGAGACACAGAGTATTAGATATTCTGCACATATATCTCGAGACACACACACACGAGTATGTATATGTGCAGGGAATATCTCTTACTACAACACTAGTGCACTGATTCCACACATCTGAATGTTGGGTAGAATGTATAGGTATAGGTAGGGTGACAGGTGGAATGGAAAGGCTGATTTGAATATGAAATGCAAAAACAGACAGACAACAGCATCAACAGACTACAGAGACGCGAGAGAGAGAGAGAGAGAGAGCACGAATCGAATCGATCAGCACACGTCACACGCAACACTTGTTGGTCCACTCTGTCCAATTCCACACACATAAACACACACAACAGGTGAACATGTGTATGAAATGAGACAGAATGACCTTCACATCCACATCCACATCCCCAATCACCATCCCCAATCACCATCCTCATCCTCCTCTTGCAGTAGTAGTTTGTCTTTTTTACTATGCCAAGTAAATGTATGATAGAGTTGATTGAGTTGAATTGAATCGATAGATAGTTGCAATGAATTCGCAAAACTGAGACAAGTGAACGATTAGTGGACAACTTGCAGTCTGTACGAATCACTGCAACAGAGTCGAATTCGAATTCAAATTGTAGCATATATGAAGAGTATAATGAGGACGAGGACGAAGATGACGGGGACGAGGACAATGGAGATGTGTGCGTACGTGCATGTATATGCATGCAAGTGAGTGCCAAAACGAAACGAAACGCACATCCGCTCCCAGTCTCAGCAATCTGCAATCTGCAATCTATTGTCTATCGTTTGCATTCCATATTCTTAGATTGCCGTACAAGATAGTGGGGAGATAGAGAGTGTGTTAGTGTTGGAAATAGATGGATTGGTGTGTAGGAATGTGTATTTTGGGACGAAAACAAGGGAATAGTGTTTGCACGAAAGGACGAGTGCAAGAAGGCTGATTAGGATATGTGTAAGTACTCAAATACGCAGACATTCGATCAAACACACACACCCATCGGCACAACGACAGCAGCAATCGACACTTGACCCACTCAAAAGAAGTGGCTCTCCAATGCATTCAAATATATGCAAGAAATATTATGATAAAAGCTAGATTAATTGTTTGCAATTTCGCATACGACAAGTGAACGATTAGTGGACACAATTGCGACACGAAATTGCTTAAAAAATGCATATATATTTACACGTGTGTGTGAGTGTGTATTGAATAAGTGATGATTATGGAGAATTATCAAGTGTCGTGCGTGTGTCGAGTGTCGAGCGTACGCGTGTGAATGATAGAACGTCAAAGTCGCGTAGAGAAATATCCAATAAAGTGTTGCCGTCAAGGATTTATAGGTTGGTAGGGGATGTTGTTGTTAGTTTTGCATGCATTTAGAAAGAAAGAAAGAAAGGTGGATAGAGAATAGATTCAACATTCAGAGTGGCATTCAAAGTGCAACTAGCGAGTGCGTATAGTGAGCATTATATATGCCATAAGCCGCCAGTGATGATGTTAGTTTTGATTTTGACATGATTGACGTGTAACGAACTAAAGAGTAGAGAAAACTAAAAAATTGTATAATTAATGAAATAATAAAGCCCCAATGACGTGATTGATTAATTTTTGTGAAAATTAATCACTATACAGGATTGTTTGTAAAATACTCTGTTGATTTTACAGTGTTTGACAAGGGCGAGAAGGGGGCGGCAACGAGATCATTGGTCTACAATTGAATGAATGCTGACACAAAGATGTATGCGTAAATTTGTGTTTTGAATATCGACGAAAAATGTGTTTGTGTGTGATGATGATTCAAGTACGTACGCATTCCAGCATAACGATGATAAAAGTGCACTTTTCTAGGCTGATTTTATGTAAGGAATCTCGTTGCGCCCACAATCCCCCCTTTAGACAAGCTACCATTGATCAAAAAGATCAATATTTTATGCGAGAAAGTATTGTCCCTCTCAAATTGTGATTTGTAAAATGATTATATGATGACTTATAATCGATATGAATGACAGTCGTGATATTGAGTCTGATTTGAATTTTGATTTTGGTAAATTGGCTAATTCAAATGATTGAAGAGCAATTTCATTTGAAAATTGAATACAGATTTTTATTTTTATTTCTATGTAAAAATCAGTGTGAAAATGACATAGAGTTGAGTGTACTTGAAAAAAGTATTCAACTCGTATTAATGCAGTTTTTTAATTGACACATTGGTCAGGTTTGAAAGTAAATTCTTAATATAATTATTACTACTACTATTAATACTGTTGAACAAAAGCAGTTGAAAATTCATTTGAAATTCAAATTGAAGATTGAAAATTTAAAAGTATAAATCATAAATCAATATAAATATGTTATACTTTATTTGTGAAAATAAAGTAAAGTGACAAAATTGGAGTGTTATTAATGCGAATATATTTAAATTAATTTAATTTAAATTATTTAATGAATCAAATTGAATCTCAAGGCAAAATGAATAAAATGCATTGGGTTGATATTATGATTTTATTATTCAAACAAATTAAACTGCTTGAATGTTAACGGAATGATTTATTTTAATAGTTTACAATGAATGGAGGTGAAAAGTGTCCTGATTAAATCACGACATCAAAATTGAGATTTAAAAAAGTCAAGTTAGATTGTAATTTGAATATAAATTTGCATAAATTTGCATTTCTGCACAAATCCGTTAAACTAATATTTTTATAAATGAATTTTGAAAGTCAACTTTTTGACTTATTGACTTAACAGATTTTCCGTTAAATTAGTGAATATTATTCAACTGAAAAATATTCAAATCTTATTGAAATGACATTGTAACGATTGTAAAGGAACGTCGAGATGAAAACAAATCAAATTTATTGATTCCCAATGGAATGCAATTTTAAGAATTGATTTTAATATAAATGTGTATATGCAAATGCATATTGATTAAAATTGAAATTGAGATTGAATTTTATCCTAAATTCAAAAATTTTTTAAATATATTTATATTTGCATTGTTTGATTGATTGCATGTAATCAAGCAATGAATTTTGCTTCTTTAGTTCAATTTTAATTTGTTACAGCTAATTTAGTAAGCTTTTGCAAACTCATTGCACTGTATTTTATTTTGTTTTTGTATTTTAATAGCGAGTACGCAGCGATGATTAGAATTTTTAGCCTAGTGAAAAAATGAATTTTTCAAGGCTTTTTTCCTTTTTAAAGATAAACAAATGTTTTTTATGAGAGATTGATTTTGTTTTTTAGAACTATTTGACCACCTGACTAATGTTCAAACTAAAAATCAAACTGAAAGTCGAACTGATAGAAATTAGTGTAAATTGATTTATCAAATCAGAATTATATTTTAGCTTAGCGAAAAAATGTTTTTATCGAGGCTTGATACAAGATAAATTTGAGAATGATATGAGATTGATTTTATTTGTTTGATAAAATCTATTTGACCACCTAATTAATATCATGACTGATTTAATTTGATTTATCAAATGAAATGTGTATAAATATTTTTAGCTTAGCGAAAAAATGTTTTTATCGAGGCTTGATTCAAGATAAATTTGAGAATGATATGAGATTAATTTTATTTGTTTAGTAAAATCTATTTGACCATCTAATTAATATCAAAATTGATATAAATTGATATGATTTGATTTATCAAATGAGCTATGTATATATATATATATATATATATTTAGCCTAGCGAAAAAATGAATTTCTCAAGGCTTTTTTCCCTTATCAAAGATAAACGGATGTTTTTTGTGAGAGATTGATTTTGTTTTTAAACTATTTGTCCACCTGACTAATATTCAATCTGATAATTGAACTGATATAGATTAATATAAATTGATTTATCAAGTCAGATTTATATTTATATTTTAGCTTAGCGAAAAAATGTTTTTATCGAGGCTTGACATAATATAAATATGAGAATGATATGAGTATGATTTTATTTGTTTAATAAAATCTATTTGACCATCTAATTAATATCAAATCTGATATAAATTGATATGATTTTGATTTTTATCAAATGAGATATGTATGTATATATTTTTAGCCAGGCGAAGAAATGAATTTCTCGAGGCTTTTCAAAAATAAACTTGAGAATGATGTAAGATTGATTTTGTTTAATAACTAAAAACTATTTGACCATCTGACCAATATTGAACTGATATAGATTGATATAAATTGATTTAACAAATCGGATCAAAAGGTACTACAAATTCAAAATTAGCTTTATTGTATAAACTATTGCTAGATTTTGAGTGAGAAAGATAAGGTTGTTAGTTAAGCGCAGCTTAAACAAAACAGCATAACACAGAGCTAATTTGAGATAAAGATGTCACCAAAGTGAAGAAATGGCATTGCCAATGGCTGTATCACCTTAAATTTAATTTTAGGTAAAAGATACTGCAGCCTGAACAAGCATCAGCTATGAGAGCCATCAAAGGCTAAAAATGAGAAAGATCGACACTTCTCTGCGACACTTGCTTCAAATTATTGAAGCAAAAATATTGAGTTGAATTTTTAAAGAGTGTCAAAAAATTGAGACATCAAAAGATGCGATCGCAAACTAAAAGCGAATTTGATCACCGTGATCAAAGAGTCTTAGTATGCTTACTATGTCATCAACAAATTTTACAAATGTACTAATATCAAAAGTTCAAAAAACTTAATATTGGTAAATAGGGTATTAGAGCCACATTGCACATTGCACAGTGTGATAACATGAGAAATCATCAAAGAATTATGATGAAAATGACAAACTGCTGCAAATGCTAAGTTTAAATGCAGTAAATGATACTCATTTGCCACATCAATGGTCAGTTTCAGAAAGAAAAAGACAAGCAGTGCATTCAGATCAGTCTGCAGTGGATATTCACCGGACACAGTAGCAAAAAATAGTCACATAAGATAGTGTAAATTGAGAAAGAACAACATTGCTCGTCTGAATTGTTGACAAGAGATTTAAATCCTTTTATCTTGGATATTTACCTATCTGATATTAAAGGAGAATAGAATATAAACATTTCTGCATGTCTATTCTAATGAATAATGAATATAGAACAGGCTGGACTTGAATGCTTTGAAATAAAATTGAGCTTAGAGTTAGAACAACAAAATTGACTCAGTAAATAAACAAGCAAAGTCAAATGCAAAAAACAAATTGCAAAAATCAATGCGTGTTGTGGGTAATCTCAAACGGTTAAAATCAAAAACCGAAAACCAAAAGCAATGCAATTTCCAACTGCAAGGAAATGATGAAAATCAAAAATAATACTTGATGTATATATTGAAATGAAAAAATTATACTTAATGTATATATTTGTGAAAGGAGAATCTTAATTTTATAAGAATATGATAATGATATAAATAAGTATAAACAATATGAATAAATAAATGTATACGTTTACGTGTTGATTAAAGATAATATAATGTAGTTTTGTACACAATAACGTGTGATTACTGTAGTAATTGTTGTTGTTGTTGCTGATAACAACAATTGTGGCGGACGTTGAAGCGATGAAAATCCGTTTCTTTGGCCAAGGATAAAATCAAAATTAAAGTATTTCTCCAGCGTCACGGGTGAGGCTCCTTTGTCAACAACGTATTGTCTGTCTTGTGAAGGGAAAAAAGAGATGAATATTAGTAATTTCTTATAGAAATGAAAGGAATGATTGATGGGGATTATCTCAACCTGTATTACAGCAGTATTAACTGCTTTGGCTTTATGTATGACATGTGTGTATGTGCACATATGCATGAATATGTCTCTTGTACAATTGTACATAAAACAAAACAAGCATAATTTTGAACAGATTCAAAGAAAAACATATGATTTGTATTTGTGTGAGATTGATTTTGTTTATTAAATAAGAAATCTATTTGACTATTTGACTGATATCAAAAATTGATAAAGGGATTGATGTAAATTTATTTATCAAATCAGATACATATTTTTAGTTTAGCGAAAAATCGAATAAACTAATTATTCGAGGCTTTTTTCAGTTAAGCAGCTAAAATAAAATTCAAAACTTATTCAGATGACATTGTAGCGGCTGTGACAGCTGTAAGGAGATCAAAATGAAGCAAATTGTTTGAAGATCAACTTCTAATTTAACAATTAAAAATGAGAGTATAATTTAGAAATACAAAAACAGTTTCAATACAATTATGCATATGCGTATGCAAATTGAGTAAAACTGAATTTTAATTTCCTCAAATTTAATTTTAAAAATTAACATGTTTGTATTGTTAGATTGATTGATGTAACATGCAATCTGATATGCTTCTTTGTTCCATTCCAAATTGTTTCAACCAGCATTATAAGCTTTTGCAAACTCGTTGTATTGTTTGAGTTAGCTTATTCTGTTGTTTTAATAGCGAGTACGCAGCAATGATTAATATTTTTAGCCTAGCGAAAATATAGATTTATCAAGGCTTTTTCTTTCAGAGCTAAACTTGAAAGTGATGTGAAATTGATTTTGTTTAATAAATGAAAACTATTTAACCATCTGACCAATGTATTATATTTTTTGATTGTTCCATTCCAACTTGTTTCAGCTAATATTACAAGCTTATTGCAAATTCGTTGTATTGTTTGAGTAATTTTTATTTTTAAATTTTAAATCTGATTCTGCATTTTGACAGCGAGTACGCAGCAAAGATTAATATTTTTAGTCTAGCGAAAACGCAAATTTATCGAGGCAATTTCCTTCAAAGATAAACTTGAGAGTGATGTGAGATTGATTTTGTTTATTAGATAAAAACTATTTGACCATCTGACTAATGTATAATGTTTTTTGATTGTTCCATTCCAAAATGTTTCAGCTAACAAAACGAGCTTTTGTAAACTCATTATATGGTTAGAGTAATTTTTAATCTGATTCTGCATTTTGACAGCGAGTACGCAGCAAAGATTAATATTTTTAGCCTAGCGAAAAAATGAATTTCCCAAGGCTTTTTACAGAGGTAAACTTCAGAGTGATGTGAGATTGATTTTGTTTATTAAATAAAAACTATTTGACCATCTGACTAATGTAAAATGTTTTGGATTGTTCCATTCCAAAATGTTTCAGCTAACGAAAAGAGCTTTTGCAAACTCATTATATTGTTAGAATAATTTTTAGTCTGATTCTGCATTTTGACAGCGAGTGCGCAGCAAAGATTTGAATTTTAGCCTAGCGAAAACAAGAAACAGGAAATTAATATAAAATTCCTTTGGGTATGACATATTATAAATCTGATGATATAATAGATCCGATTACAATTTAATCGTTTAGGATAAACTATAAGATATTGAGATTCAGACACCTGACAGTTTTAATCTTTGGGATTGTTTCAAAAATCATTGTATAAAACAGTAAAATGTATGAGAAATATGTGAAATCGAATTGGGTATACGAGTTATCGGACCAGTCGGCTTAACAAATTCAAAATTGATTTTGACATACTGAGTAGACCTCTATCAATGAGATGTAGTCAGTTTGGAATTTTAAGTTATGACATTGTTTCAGAAATCAGTGTATAAAACAGCAAAATATATGACAATTATGTGGAAACGTATTGGGTATACGTGTTATCGGACCAGTCAGCTCTACAGATTCAAAATTGATTTTGACATACTAAGTAGACCTCTATTCAATGAGATGTAGTCAGTTTGGAGTTTTAAATTATGACATTGTTTCAGAAATCAGTGTATAAAACAGCAAAATATATGACAATTATGTGAAATCGTATTGGGTATACGAGTTATCGGACCAGCCAGTTTCTAAAATTCACAATTGATTTTGACATACTGAGTAGACCTCTATTCAATGAGATGTAGTCAGTTTGGAATTTTAAATTATGACATTGTTTCAGAAATCAGTGTATAAATTCTGAACGTAGTCAGTTTGAAATTTTAAATTATGACATTGTTTCAGAAATCAGTGTATAAAACAGCAAAATATATGACAATTATGTGGAAACGTATTGGGTATACGAGTTATCGGACCAGTCGGCTTTACAATTTCAAAATTGATTTTGACATACTGAGAAGGCCTTTATTCAATGAGATGTAGTCAGTTTGGAATTTTAAATTATGACATTGTTTCAGAAATCAGTGTATAAAACAGCAAAATATATGACAATTATGTGGAATCGTATTGGGTATACGAGTTATCGGACCAGTCGGCTTTACAAATTCAAAATTGATTTTATTGTATGGAACAGTCCTCTATTCAATGAGATGTAGTCAGTTTGGAATTTTAAATTATGACATTGTTTCAGAAATCAGTGTATAGAACAGCAAAATATATGACAATTATGTGGAATCGTATTGGGTATACGTGTTATCAGACAAGTCGGCTTTACAGATTCAAAATTGATTTTATTGTATGGAACAGACCTCTATTCAGTGAGATGTAGTCAGTTTGGAATTTTAAATTATGACATTGTTTCAGAAATCAGTGTATAAAACAGCAAAATGTATGGAAATTATGTGGAATCGTATTGGGTATACGAGTTATCGGACCAGCCAGTTTCTAAAATTCAAAATTGATTTTATTGTATGGAGCAGACCTCTATTCAATGAGATGTAGTCAGTTTGTTATTTTAAATTATGACATTGTTTCAGAAATCAGTGTATGAATTCTGAATGTAGTCAGTTTGGGATTTTAAATTATGACATTGTTTCAGAAATCAGTGTATAAATTCTGAACAAACAGCAAAATGTATGGAAATTATGTGGAATCGTATTGGGTATACGAGTTATCGGACCAGCCAGTTTCTAAAATTCAAAATTGATTTTATTGTATGGAGCAGACCTCTATTCAATGAGATGTAGTCAGTTTGTTATTTTAAATTATGACATTGTTTCAGAAATCAGTGTATGAATTCTGAATGTAGTCAGTTTGGGATTTTAAATTATGACATTGTTTCAGAAATCAGTGTATAAATTCTGAACAAACAGCAAAATGTATGGAAATTATGTGGAATCGTATTGGGTATACGAGTTATCGGATCAGCCAGTTTCTAAAATTCAAAATTGATTTTGACATACTGAATAGACTTCTATACAATGAGATTTATTGCATTTTTTTTTCAATTTTTTAATTAATTTATTTGGGTATTTATTTTGACAAATTTAGTTGGCTTTTATTACAAGGGGTTTTGCGCGTTAGAAACATATGCATTTGTGGCGAGAAAAATAGTGTGTATATTTTGTTGGGTTTTTAACCATTTAAAGATTTAAATGGACTTGATCTAGTTTTTTTATATTTTTTTTTTCAAGTCTCCAAGACATGAAACCTCGCGACCAGCTAACACTCTCACGCACACACGCACACACAGTCCGACACACCGATTCGATTTTAAATATTCAGTTTTAATGTCAATTACAATTTCGGGTTTGGGGACACACGCACGTCCGACCACTGCCAACTATCAGAGACAACTTTCCTCATAATTTTAAAGTCGCTCACTCCGACGGACGAGTCGAACGTGTGGGTGTTTAGGTACATATATAAAAAATTAGCGAGTAAGACTGGGAGAGAGAGAGAGAGAGAGAGAGAAGGAATGAAGAAGGAGAGATCCCCTTTGCTAATTGTCACTCAATGACAGACATGAGACCGCTAGTTACAATACTGTAAAAAGGGGTCAATGTATCTTGTTGTTGTCAACAGAGCAGCAGTTTGCGATTGCAAGCGATCTGCAGAATTATGTAAATGCTCAACATCTACATAACCCCGCAGATGCTGCTGCCGCCGCTCTGTTGAGAACAACATTAACATAGATGGGTACTAAAGTATTCTTACATTTGCATTTGCTGCTAAATAACAGCAGACTGTTAAGGAATTTAATATTGGCGCACCCTGTGGTGCTTCAAGGCATGTGTGTGTGTGTGTGTTTGTGTGCGTGTAGAATGAAAAAGGGAAACAGAGAACATAAATATATTCTGCTGACGCGAAGCTGTTTGGAAAAAAGAAATATCAAGTTATTAGCATGTCTATCTACTGTATCTAACTGTGAGTACTTATTTATAGACATTAATGGCTTAATAATTAACAGATATATTCAGGTAAAAAAACTGCATTGCAATTTAAGCAAATGTATAAATGAAAAACAAAAATTTGTACGTTTACGAGAGAGACATACATACATATTTCTTTTTTCATCTACAATGGCAAATACAAACATACGTACAATGTACGTACTAATATTTCTTCTTCTTCTTTTCTCTTTTTTTTTTTTAAATGTTTTTACAGAAGCTGATGGCATGCAGAGAAAAAACAATAGTCAGGAGACTATTGTTAGTTTTGCAAATTAAAAAAATATTTAAATGGGGCATAAGACGTAAGTATAGGCAAAAAGAGATGCTATATTAACTGCACTATACATATTTACAAATTTATATATCTTTTGCAGATTTAAAACAGGGGCATAAATAACTTATATGCTGACGTAAAACAACAAAATGCACACTGGATGGCCGAAGAAACAAGTGGTGAGTTTTGAGTACAAATTGTAAACAAATTGGAATTATTTTAAAGAAACTAATAATGTTTCTTATCGTTCTATATTTCATTTCAGCGCATCCAGTGTGCATCCTGCCACCGTGGAGCGCCACATATATTCACCAGTGGCGGCAGTGTGTGTTTTGTGTTTGCTGTTGGGATCTTCGTTATTCTCCGTGTGGCTGCAGTTGCTGGATGTGATGTTGAGGGGATGTTGTGCCCTTTTGCTGCTGCTGTTGCTGTTGACGCATCAACGGGGGGGGGGGGGGGCGGCGGTGACGCTGCAGGTGAGTTTTTTTGGTGCCAGACCATTAAATTGAACACTCGTCCGGGGTGCTCACACAGGCATCGGGGTATTTGGCCCAGTAATGCCCATTCTGTATGCAGCCAATTGTGCTGCATATTAGTGGCCATCGGCTAAAACAGTCTACAAGACCGCAAGCTGCTGCTGCTGCGTGCTAATGCTGACACTCGTCCGGGGTGCCTCAACATTTTAAATTAAACACGCGTCCGGGGTGCTCGCTGCAGATGCGTGAATACGGAACACATGATGCCCAGAAGAGGCACATATGGAGGCAATGGATGACTGCTACATGCTGCCGTCGCTGCTGCAAGATGCTGCTGCTGTTGATACTGCTGCCGCTGCTACTGACACTCGTCCGGGTTGCCGCAAGCATTCAAGTTGAGCATGCGTCCAGGATGCTCACTGTAGCTGCTGAATCCGTTTATTTGCCTGTGAGGGGCTGTTGCTGTTGCTGCAAATGCTGTTGCTTCTTGGTGTTGTTGCTGACACTCGTCCGGGGTGCCAAAGCATCTAAATTGAACACGCGTCCGGGGTGCTCGCTGCAGGTGCTGAATCCAAAATATTTGCCCGGGAGGGGCACGCTGGAGGCAGTAATTGTCCGCTGCTGCTGCTGCTGCTGCTGTTGACACTCGTTCGGGGTGCCGCAAGCATTGAATTTTGATCAGACGTCCGGGGTGTAGGTCAGCGAGTACTGTTGTATGCAGCCAGTGGGTGCTGCATTAGTGGCCATTTAGCGGTTCATAAATTAATATTTAAATGTATGAACCTCCACGTCCAATGTATTGGACGGGACGCTGTTCATTAAATTTCCTTTTATTCACAGGCATTGTAAACTGTGCATTTTGTGCCTGAGAATAAACAAAAAATTATTTAATTATGCAATTTACTGATTCGTTTCTACTTGTCATTTATTTCTATGAGTTGTTGCTGGATATGCTGGACGTCGTCGGGATGCCAATACGATTCCATGTCGTTGAATGAATGACACTATCAAGACACGGTGCACAGGCGTGTCTTATAGGATCAGGATACAATCAGTTGAGGAAATGTCCCAAAAGGGCTGGAGTTGCGCTGACCAGGAAACGCGCGCCAAGGGTGCGCGCATATAGGTGCAGAGTTGCCACCAATTGTTGTTGCATGCATCAGGATGTTGCCACCTGGTGCATTTTATATGGAGTCGCCGCAGATAGCAGATGTTTGGTGCCGCTGCAGTCAATATCGCTATCGCCAAATTAATCCTCTACATATTATAGTATGTGGATTAATTGCATCCAACATATTGAAACCCACTATTGTGATTAGTTGCTCATCCAGGGAGGAGAGCAGTTAGCGCCACCAATAATGCCACAGGATGAGGCAAGTTGCGGCCAGTGTTGCCCATAATCATCGGTGTCGTCGAAAACAGTGGCCGATTTGCAAATGGGAGAAACTATTGGCCGAGCTTCCAACTGCCTTTAACTTCGCCGCGTTGCCCATTCCGTTTGCTTAGGATGCTTTAATGGTAAATGTTTATATATCTGCCAAGTTAGACATAATGATGCATGTTTATACAATATCAATATTAATTTTTTAATTTATGAATTGCAGATTATGCTGGTATTATGCTGGGAATGCCACAAGAGAGCTGGAGTTGCGCTGTCAGGGAATCGCTCGCCAGGGATGCGCGCATATGGATGCAGAGTTGCCATTAAATTATTGTTGCATGCATCAGGATGTTGCCACCTGGTGCATTATGTATGGAGTCGCCGCCGATAGCAGGTATTTGGTGCCGCTGCAGTCGATATCAGTGATCGCCAATTAGTCCTTTATCGATTAACGCCGCCAATGATGCCACAGGATGAGGCAGGTCGCAGCCAGTGCCGCCCACAATCGCTGGTGTCGTCGAGAAAACAGTGGCCGATCTGCAAATGAGAAAACAGTTGGCCAGTCTGCCAACTGCTTTTTGAGTTCGCCGCGTTGCCAGTTCCGGTTTGCTGGGGATACTTTAATGGTGGGTGTTTATATATCTGCCAAGTTAGACATAATGATGCATGTTATACAATTTTTTTTTTTTTATTAAATGAATTTTTAATTTATGGATTGCAGATTATGCTGGTATTAATTTACGTGGATGCCTTCGCACGAGCAATACTGCGCTGCTAAGCTGTGATGATTATTATTAATTAAATCGTAAGAAAAATAAATTTCTTGCTGCTGTTATTATCTGAGCATGTTGGATAATTTAGTTAGCGATGTTTTTGCTGGCATCAAATTGTTTAATTAATCCTAAATCCTAAGTGCGTCTGCGGATTATAATAATGTAGGATTATTGTAAGTAGCTTGTGTAAGTTTTATTTTTTATGTTCAAACTTTTCAATTGATTATGTTTCCTTTTTTTTTCTATTTTTATTTAGATTATAGAAAACATTGCATTGTTAATAAATGATGTCGACTGACATATTATCCAGTATGTAAAATAAATGAGGACTTATGCATGTTTAATAGCTTTAGTGAACGGTCTTTGTGGACCATAGTGCATGAATCAGGTGAGTAAGTTTATTTTGCTGTAATTTTCAGTTTAAATTTTTTTTTTTTTTTTATGTTTAATTTCTGGCGTGTCGTTGGTTAGCATAGGGTTTATATATATTATATAAATATATTTTTAGTTTTTCTTTCGCGATTGACTTGCTTAATTGAATATTATGTCAGGGCCAGAGTCGTGCGCTCCACTATCCACCGACATGTCATTTGGATTTGGGCTGTTTATTCTAACAATGGCATCAATGTGCTGGAATTTTTCTTGGCTTTGGGTTTCTATTTGTTGTTGCTGCTGCTGCTGCTGGTGCTGCTGTTGGTGGTGCTGCTGCTGTTGTTGTTTATTTGGCTGTAAATTCTGGGATAAACTTCCACTTGTAAAAACCACCTCTATTATATCGATCAGCGTATCTAGTTTATTTCCCATATTTTTAATTGATTCAATGTTGTGTATCAGCATATCCTTCATATAGGGATCTAGTGGGGATTGAATAATTGGCTCAGGGGCATTTGTTTTCTGCGTCTGCTGTTGTTGTTGTTCTAATTGTAGCCTTTGCTGAAATTTTAGCAGATGCAGGCTAGCTGGTCCAGCATTGGTCTTGCGTTCATTATCCAATTCCATATTAATATTCCCGGTTGCAGCAGCTTTGTGCTGGTTTTGTGCTTTTTGTTTTTTATGATTGTGATTGCTGTTTATATTATTTAAATTTTTATATTTATTTTTGTTGCTCCCAGCGGGCGTAGATGGCATATTATTTTTTATATTTTTTGTGGTCTGTGACCTTGTTAACTGACTTTGATGTTTCTGTTGTTGTTGGTGTTGATCATGTTGTTGCCTCTGATCCTGCTGCTTGTGTTTCAGCGTATGTGGCTGCTTATGCTGCTGCTGTTGCTGCTGCTGCTGTTGGTGACGCTGTTGCATCTGCTGCTGTGGTTGATGCTGCTGCTGCTGCTGCTGCTGCTGGTGCTGCTGATGCTGCTGATGCTGTTGTTGTTGTTGTTGTTTAATATATGGATATTTGGGCAGCGGCCATTCGCTTTGCGCTAGCTTTGCAAATTCTGACCGCGCTTTAATGACTGTCATTTTTGATTGGGCATTTTTAAATGCTGGGCATCCTTTATAGCTAGCAACATGCTTGCCGGAGCAGTTAGCACACTTGGCGTCGGTGTCTTTTGGTTTCTTGCACGCATTTGTCGGATGTTGTTCGGCACATTTAAGACATGTAAATTGACGACGACAATAATTTTTCGTATGTCCAAATGCCTGACATCTGTGACACTGCACTGGGTCAATGCTTCTCCTTTGCATCTCGACTACAACGTGCTGTCTGCCCAGTTTGCTCAGCTGTAAAATTCTTTCATTGGTGCCATCTAATGTTGGCTGCAGCTCAACATTGAACATATTCATAGGCTGCCCAGTATAGCGATGTTTCATGACGCGTGCATAGCGTACCGTACAGCCCATTGCCGTCAAATGCTCAAAGATTGATTCACGTGTGGTTGTGTGATGTAGGTGCCGTATCACGATTTTAAATCCACGCTCCATACGTGCTTGATGCGTATGCACTGGCGTCTCACAATTGGCAAGTTTTGCCTTAATTACATTATATGTATCCATGTCCTTGCACTGGAGGCGAATCGTGCCATTTTGTGTGCATTTTGTGTAATAACTGTCATCCGTAATGCCGCTCAGAGAGTTTATTTCGTCAAGGACTGGTTCGATCGCAACGAGGTTAGGTATAAAAAGTGACGGAACTTTGTCACTTTTAGCCAAATTTCGTTCTTTTTGCTGCTTATTGAGAAGCTGTTGTTGCTCGAATTCTTTTTTGGCCGCATCAAGCATATCATCCAGCTCTTTGAGAACGTCATCCTCTTCGTCAATCTCTTCATCTAATTCTTTCTCGCTGTGTTTTCTTTTTCTGGATTTGGAATTAGTTTTAACGTGTTGCTGTTGTCGGTTGTTATTTATTCTATTATTGTTACTATTATTGTTGCTGTTGCTGTTGCCATTGGAGTTGCAGTGGTTGGCAGCGTCGTTGGCAATAGAATTTATAGTAGAATTCGCATTAGTGGTGCATACGGGGAATGAATCTGAGGTTATGGGCATTGGGACGGGTTTTTTATTGTTGTTGCTGTTGTTGCTATTGGCAAAAGGGGTGACAGCAGGGGGCATGATATGTTTATTAATAACATAATTATTGGGCATTTGTTTATTATTTTCAATGTCATCATTATCGTCATCCACAGACATGCTCTCCCAGGACTCGGCTTGCCATGTTGGATCATTAAGCGAATCAAATGACTCCAAGTCACTGGGAGCATATTGCGGATCGTAATCGTCGTCATCATAATCGTCATCATTGTCAAAGTCATCGGCACCGTCACCGTCCCTGCAGGCGCCGTCGGCAAAGAGTTCTGACAATGAATCGTGATGCTCATATTTAAGCAGGAGATTTTCAAATCCACGCGCTGTAATGTTGGCTCTACGCTTTGATTTACTGCTGAGCGGCATACGCGATTTGCGTTTATGGCCAGCATTGATGGCCTGGTTGCGGCGGCGGCGTCGGTGGTGTCCGCTGATTTGCTTGTTACTGTTGTTGTTGTTGTCGTTGTTAACGATTATGCTGCTGCTGTTGCTAATTTTGTTATTTCTGGCTGGCGGTAGAGAATTTTTATTGTTGCAAAAATGTTTCTTACCGTCGTCTGTTGTTAGTATATTAGTTGATACTGCTGCTGTTGTTGCTGCTGTTGTTGTTGTAGTTGTTGTTTTTGTTGAACTTGATAATGACGGTATTTTCGTTGCAGGCACAAGTGCATTAGTGGCTTCTGTTGTAGACAGTGGTGATGGTGACGGGGGAGGAGTTGGTGGCTGCTGCTGTTGCTGTTGTTGTTGCTGCTGCAGAATTGGCGAGTCGATAAGGTCAATTCCAAATGAGGAGACCATTGGTGAAACGTTTGAGGTGTAGCTCGATGCGATCGTTGTTGCCGTTATTGATGTTGGAGTTGTGATTGTTATTATATCAACATCAGATTCACCAACTGCTCCTACGCCATCTCCTGCTTCAATGGCTGCAGAGATTTTAATCTCATTGGCATCCGAGGTTATGTTCGGATAACCGCCAAAAAGTGAAGCATTTGGCGCCAGTTCAGGCATTGAAGATGGCGGCAATTTGGAGCTCTTTTTGACACAAGAATTGAGATTTGCTCTTCGTAATGGCGGCGGCGTTTGAGTGAGTTTTTTTTTCTTCTTTGTAGTTGCTATTGGTGCAACTACAGTTGCTCCAGGGGCACTGCTCACGCTCACGAGTGAAAAAGCTGCCGTCGTCGTCGTCGTTGTCAACGCCAGAGACGCTGGGGCGGCAGTTATAGGTGTTGCTGGTATTGTGGGTGTTATTGTTGTTGCTGCTATTTCTGTAATAGCTGCTGCTGCTGCTGCTGCTGCTGTTGGTGCTGCCTTTGTCGCTCTTAAGCCACTTATGGCATTTGCAAACATTTTGGCGCCAATGGAGCGTCTTTCGCGCATCGCAGCTTTAATGCATGCTGGACCCGGTGGTAGAATCGGTGATTGCGATCGCGATTCAGGCGCAGAGGAAGCAGAAAAAGGCTGAGACAGTGGCATAGACTGGCGTCTCAGCTCGTCTAGCTGCTGTTGGCGCTGCATTTGTTGTCGTTGTAGTTGGATTTGTTGTTTGTATTTAGAAATTTGTAACTTTTCTTCCTTAGTGATTTTGGCCATTTTTTTCATTTTTATATATATATTTTTAAATTTATTTTAATGTCTTTATTGGAGTTTTTATTTAGTTTGTATTTATATGATTTTATATTTAATTTTAATGTCTTTTTGGAAGATTTTATTTTAGGTTTGTATTTGCGCAATGAATTGTCAATAATTTGTATAGTATTATACACACATAGTCTCTCACAAAGGATTAGGGTGTGCGGACGTTAATTAGTTTTGTCGATTTTATATTAAAAACAAGAAAGACGGTGAACGGGGAACGAACATCAAGGTACACGATTTGCATGAAGACATTTAAAAAACACTTAAACAGTACACTCAAGTGCGCTATGCAAAAGTTTTTCTTTTTGTTGTATCAGTTTTGTTTTCTTGCTTTTGTAAGAAATCTACTTTTCACTCAAAGAATTGCACTCAATTTGCCAAGCGCGGCAAGGTGGGCAAGAGAGTAGATTTTTTCTAATGGCGTCGGACGTTGACACTGATTTTACTTTTTATTTAACTGTTCAAAGCTCCGCCATGTATGAAGAATTTTAATTTTATTTATTTATTAGAAATTATTTATTTTTAGGTTTGTAATTAATAAGTTTATTAATTTTAGTGGCGCACATAGATATTTATTAAAATTAACATTTTTTTAATATATTTGTTTTAATTTAGTTATTTTAATTGTTCTTTATTTTGTTGGAAAAGAACAATATGTCGTTTTGTCGTTTTTTCGTTTTTTTTTTTTTATTTTTGTCTTTTTGTCTGTGGGAGGTCGTCTCTGATATTTTTTTTTTTTTAATTGCAATTTATTTATTATATATATATGTATATATATAAATATATATTTAATTTTTTTTTCCTATACTCGTTTCTTTTATAGAAAAAATTAATGACACATTGAGTTTTTGTTGGTTTTTGTTGGTTTTTATTGCATTTTTTTTTTCAATTTTTTAATTAATTTATTTGGGTATTTATTTTGACTTTTTTTCCTCTCTTTTCTCCTTGGTGATTATTCACTAGGAGCGTTTGATCGTTTATTAACTTTTAATTATTGCACATTTAGAATTAATTGTAGTATTAATCCTAATTAAAGTTAATTATTTTAGCTGATCAGGCATAGTCACAAGTATTAACAAAGTCACGCACACAAACACCGACACAGTTGACGATTTTACGACTTTGCTTTCCGGCAGCTCGCGAGCGACCACCTCCTCGCTCGAGCTACTCAAAACCGCGACTTTCTTTTCGTTTGGCGCGAAAAGTTAGCCAATCGGGTGAAGCGGTTAAAGTTATAATTGTTGTTCACATTAATGAACTTGCTCCTGTTCGCTCACTCAGTTCATTGTGTTCAAAAATTGGTAGAACTAGAAATGAACTAAATGAACGAACAGGGCAGCCAACTGGTTCAAAGATGAACTCGAGTTGGCAGGTCGCTCGTTTGTATGTGTGTGTGCGTGTCTTTTACATGTGGAATGTTTGTGTCATAATTTTCCCTTAAACTTTATAAAGTAAGTGCTTATTATTAATTATTTATACAAACATTAATAACGGGTATCGAACAGGTAAACACAGTTAGTGACATCAGAGACATGGTGAGATGGACTTTGGACAATGCAAAAAACTAACAGGTAACGAAAAAACAATTATGTACACAATTAGAAAAAACAAAGTCCATTAATTACATATAAATACAAAGTATTCATTAAAATTTCTTTTCTTTTCAGATTTCTGGCTGATGGATGACCTTTTTTTTTTTTTTTTTTTTTTTAATAATATGTGATAGCCTGATGCAATACCACATATGACAGAGGCGAGACAATAATATACCAACAGGCGTACCATAAAGCGGTATATTATTGAATCAGTACATCGCTTGCGCCCACGGTGGGGTCCACGCAATGCATAAGGTGTCGAGGAGTTTACATTGTGTTAGTATATGTAAGGCATTGCCTTTCATTTGATTTGTACAAACAATAACATTGTCTGTCGTAGGTTACGGTAAGTCATAAGACTCTTTGGTGGTGATAGCACTTTGTACAAATCTTTCTTTAATTAGTTTATGTTTGTACAGTTACCTAAAGTAAGTTTGGACGGAAAAGTCAATAGACTTCTTGATGAAGGGCCTATTTGCCATGACAGCACATGTATTTAAGACAGGGCTCCCGGTATTCAAATAAGCCAGTTACCTAAAGTAAGTTTGGATGGAAAAGTCAATAGACTTCTTGATGGAGGGCCTATTTGCCACGACAGCACATGTATCCAAGACAGGGCTCCCGGCATTCAAATAAGCCAGTTACCTAAAGTAAGTTTGGATGGAAAAGTCAATAGACTTCTTGATGAAGGGCCTATTTGCCACGACAGCACATGTATTCAAGACAGGGCTCCCGGCATTCAAATAAGCCAGTTACCTAAAGTAAGTTTGGATGGAAAAGTCAATAGACTTCTTGATGAAGGGCCTATTTGCCATGACAGCACATGTATTTAAGACGGGGCTCCCGGCATTCAAATAAGCCAGTTACCTAAAGTAAGTTTGGATGGAAAAGTCAATAGACTTCTTGATGAAGGGCCTATTTGCCATGACAGCACATGTATCCAAGACAGGGCTCCCGGTATTCAAATAAGCCAGTTACCTAAAGTAAGTTTGGATGGAAAAGTCAATAGACTTCTTGATGGAGGGCCTATTTGCCACGACAGCACATGTATTTAAGACAGGGCTCCCGGCATTCAAATAAGCCAGTTACCTAAAGTAAGTTTGGATGGAAAAGTCAATAGACTTCTTGATGAAGGGCCTATTTGCCATGACAGCACATGTATTTAAGACAGGGCTCCCGGCATTCAAATAAGCCAGTTACCTAAAGTAAGTTTGGATGGAAAAGTCAATAGACTTCTTGATGAAGGGCCTAATTGCCATGACAGCACATGTATTCAAGACAGGGCTCCCGGCATTCAAATAAGCCAGTTACCTAAAGTAAGTTTGGACGGAAAAGTCAATAGACTTCTTGACAAAGGGCTTATTTGCCAAGACAGCACATGTCATTATTAAGACAGGGCTCCCGGCATTCAAATAAGCCAGTTACCTAAAGTAAGCTTGGACGGAAAAGTCAATAGACTCCTTGATGAAGGGCCCAATTGCCATGACAGTACATGTCATATAAAATATAAAATATAAAATATGAAATATAAAATATAAAAAATATATAGGGAGCAATTTGGAATGTGATGAGCATTAAAGTTAGAACAAGCCTGGGGGTGAGATTTAACAATTGATCCAGCATTTGCTGCGAGGATTTGGGAAAACCCAGGAAAACCCAAACAGATCAAGAAATAAAAATAGGCTGAAAAGATAAAAGTACAATAATAATAAGAGACATAGATCATTCAGGTGTCAACCAGGGATAAAACAGAGCTGAAAAGATAATTAGTATGAGATAATGCTATAAAAGATAAAAATTAAATTAAATATATTCAAGTAAAAATGAAGTGGTCGGATAATGTTTATGCACACACGCGCACTAATCGATAGGACTTATGCAATTAGGAAGTGGCCAACAAGTTATTTATAATTGTCAAACTACTAGATAGCAGATAGAGTGTTTTACAAATTAAAGACTCGCACTATAAGGAAAGGTTTAGGATAGACAGCATAAACTAGATTTTAGCAGACAGAATAGGGCAAGCGCAAGCAGGCTGATCAATCTAAAGCGTCTAGTAATACGTTATTTTTTTTTTTTTTTTTTTTTTAATAATATGTGATAGCCTGATGCAATACCACATATGACAGAGGCGAGACAATAATATACCAACAGGCGTACCATAAAGCGGTATATTATTGAATCAGTACATCGCTTGCGCCCACGGTGGGGTCCACGCAATGCATAAGGTGTCGAGGAGTTTACATTGTGTTAGTATATGTAAGGCATTGCCTTTCATTTGATTTGTACAAACAATAACATTGTCTGTCGTAGGTTACGGTAAGTCATAAGACTCTTTGGTGGTGATAGCACTTTGTACAAATCTTTCTTTAATTAGTTTATGTTTGTACAGTTACCTAAAGTAAGTTTGGACGGAAAAGTCAATAGACTTCTTGATGAAGGGCCTATTTGCCATGACAGCACATGTATTTAAGACAGGGCTCCCGGTATTCAAATAAGCCAGTTACCTAAAGTAAGTTTGGATGGAAAAGTCAATAGACTTCTTGATGGAGGGCCTATTTGCCACGACAGCACATGTATTCAAGACAGGGCTCCCGGCATTCAAATAAGCCAGTTACCTAAAGTAAGTTTGGATGGAAAAGTCAATAGACTTCTTGATGAAGGGCCTATTTGCCACGACAGCACATGTATTTAAGACAGGGCTCCCGGCATTCAAATAAGCCAGTTACCTAAAGTAAGTTTGGATGGAAAAGTCAATAGACTTCTTGATGAAGGGCCTATTTGCCATGACAGCACATGTATTTAAGACGGGGCTCCCGGCATTCAAATAAGCCAGTTACCTAAAGTAAGTTTGGATGGAAAAGTCAATAGACTTCTTGATGAAGGGCCTATTTGCCATGACAGCACATGTATTTAAGACAGGGCTCCCGGTATTCAAATAAGCCAGTTACCTAAAGTAAGTTTGGATGGAAAAGTCAATAGACTTCTTGATGGAGGGCCTATTTGCCACGACAGCACATGTATTTAAGACAGGGCTCCCGGCATTCAAATAAGCCAGTTACCTAAAGTAAGTTTGGATGGAAAAGTCAATAGACTTCTTGATGAAGGGCCTATTTGCCATGACAGCACATGTATTTAAGACAGGGCTCCCGGCATTCAAATAAGCCAGTTACCTAAAGTAAGTTTGGATGGAAAAGTCAATAGACTTCTTGATGAAGGGCCTATTTGCCATGACAGCACATGTATTTAAGACAGGGCTCCCGGCATTCAAATAAGCCAGTTACCTAAAGTAAGTTTGGACGGAAAAGTCAATAGACTCCTTGATGAAGGGCCTAATTGCCATGACAGCACATGTATTCAAGACAGGGCTCCCGGCATTCAAATAAGCCAGTTACCTAAAGTAAGTTTGGACGGAAAAGTCAATAGACTTCTTGACAAAGGGCTTATTTGCCAAGACAGCACATGTCATTATTAAGACAGGGCTCCCGGCATTCAAATAAGCCAGTTACCTAAAGTAAGCTTGGACGGAAAAGTCAATAGACTCCTTGATGAAGGGCCCAATTGCCATGACAGTACATGTCATATAAAATATGAAATATAAAATATGAAATATAAAATATAAAAAATATATAGGGAGCAATTTGGAATGTGATGAGCATTAAAGTTAGAACAAGCCTGGGGGTGAGATTTAACAATTGATCCAGCATTTGCTGCGAGGATTTGGGAAAACCCAGGAAAACCCAAACAGATCAAGAAATAAAAATAGGCTGAAAAGATAAAAGTACAATAATAATAAGAGACATAGATCATTCAGGTGTCAACCAGGGATAAAACAGAGCTGAAAAGATAATTAGTATGAGATAATGCTATAAAAGATAAAAATTAAATTAAATATATTCAAGTAAAAATGAAGTGGTCGGATAATGTTTATGCACACACGCGCACTAATCGATAGGACTTATGCAATTAGGAAGTGGCCAACAAGTTATTTATAATTGTCAAACTACTAGATAGCAGATAGAGTGTTTTACAAATTAAAGACTCGCACTATAAGGAAAGGTTTAGGATAGACAGCATAAACTAGATTTTAGCAGACAGAATAGGGCAAGCGCAAGCAGGCTGATCAATCTAAAGCGTCTAGTAATACGTTATTTTTTTTTTTTTTTTTTTTTTAATAATATGTGATAGCCTGATGCAATACCACATATGACAGAGGCGAGACAATAATATACCAACAGGCGTACCATAAAGCGGTATATTATTGAATCAGTACATCGCTTGCGCCCACGGTGGGGTCCACGCAATGCATAAGGTGTCGAGGAGTTTACATTGTGTTAGTATATGTAAGGCATTGCCTTTCATTTGATTTGTACAAACAATAACATTGTCTGTCGTAGGTTACGGTAAGTCATAAGACTCTTTGGTGGTGATAGCACTTTGTACAAATCTTTCTTTAATTAGTTTATGTTTGTACAGTTACCTAAAGTAAGTTTGGACGGAAAAGTCAATAGACTTCTTGATGAAGGGCCTATTTGCCATGACAGCACATGTATTTAAGACAGGGCTCCCGGTATTCAAATAAGCCAGTTACCTAAAGTAAGTTTGGATGGAAAAGTCAATAGACTTCTTGATGGAGGGCCTATTTGCCACGACAGCACATGTATTCAAGACAGGGCTCCCGGCATTCAAATAAGCCAGTTACCTAAAGTAAGTTTGGATGGAAAAGTCAATAGACTTCTTGATGAAGGGCCTATTTGCCACGACAGCACATGTATTTAAGACAGGGCTCCCGGCATTCAAATAAGCCAGTTACCTAAAGTAAGTTTGGATGGAAAAGTCAATAGACTTCTTGATGAAGGGCCTATTTGCCATGACAGCACATGTATTTAAGACGGGGCTCCCGGCATTCAAATAAGCCAGTTACCTAAAGTAAGTTTGGATGGAAAAGTCAATAGACTTCTTGATGAAGGGCCTATTTGCCATGACAGCACATGTATTTAAGACAGGGCTCCCGGTATTCAAATAAGCCAGTTACCTAAAGTAAGTTTGGATGGAAAAGTCAATAGACTTCTTGATGGAGGGCCTATTTGCCACGACAGCACATGTATTTAAGACAGGGCTCCCGGCATTCAAATAAGCCAGTTACCTAAAGTAAGTTTGGATGGAAAAGTCAATAGACTTCTTGATGAAGGGCCTATTTGCCATGACAGCACATGTATTCAAGACAGGGCTCCCGGCATTCAAATAAGCCAGTTACCTAAAGTAAGTTTGGATGGAAAAGTCAATAGACTTCTTGATGAAGGGCCTATTTGCCATGACAGCACATGTATTTAAGACAGGGCTCCCGGCATTCAAATAAGCCAGTTACCTAAAGTAAGTTTGGATGGAAAAGTCAATAGACTTCTTGATGAAGGGCCTATTTGCCATGACAGCACATGTATTTAAGACAGGGCTCCCGGCATTCAAATAAGCCAGTTACCTAAAGTAAGTTTGGACGGAAAAGTCAATAGACTCCTTGATGAAGGGCCTAATTGCCATGACAGCACATGTATTCAAGACAGGGCTCCCGGCATTCAAATAAGCCAGTTACCTAAAGTAAGTTTGGACGGAAAAGTCAATAGACTTCTTGACAAAGGGCTTATTTGCCAAGACAGCACATGTCATTATTAAGACAGGGCTCCCGGCATTCAAATAAGCCAGTTACCTAAAGTAAGCTTGGACGGAAAAGTCAATAGACTCCTTGATGAAGGGCCCAATTGCCATGACAGTACATGTCATATAAAATATGAAATATAAAATATGAAATATAAAATATAAAAAATATATAGGGAGCAATTTGGAATGTGATGAGCATTAAAGTTAGAACAAGCCTGGGGGTGAGATTTAACAATTGATCCAGCATTTGCTGCGAGGATTTGGGAAAACCCAGGAAAACCCAAACAGATCAAGAAATAAAAATAGGCTGAAAAGATAAAAGTACAATAATAATAAGAGACATAGATCATTCAGGTGTCAACCAGGGATAAAACAGAGCAAAAGTCAGTGCACAAGATAAAGTATAGTCCAAGAATCAATAGCAGAGATGCAGTCCAGGGAAAAATCACAAGATGGGCGCAAAATTCGATTCCAAGGTCAGCAGCAGATTTGAAATTCAATGTTATCACCGGAATGGCACAATATTTGATTCCAGCAGAAAAGCAAAAGTCAGTGCACAAGATGAAGTATAGTCCAAGAATCAATAGCAGAGATGCAGTCCAGGGAAAAATCACAAGATGGGCGCAAAATTCGATTCCAAGGTCAGCAGCAGATTTGAAATTCAATGTTATCACCGGAATGGCACAATATTTGATTCCAGCAGAAAAGCTTAGTTTAAACTCGATGTTTTATCACCGGATGGCACAAATTTCCAGAAGTCGGCAGCAAGATGAAGATAGGCGCAATAAAATCAATAGTAGAGATGCAGTCGGATGACACAAATTTTCCAGAAGTCGGCAGCAGCAATTTTAAAAATACTGAATTTTAAATTCAACGCTTAGTCTTCGAATGTTAAATTCAAAGTAAAGAAAACATTTAATTTGAATTCTGAGGTGAGGAAATTTGACAGTAATAAGTCAATGCTAACTTTGATAAAACAAATTCATACAAATGAAAATTTGAAATTCTCAAAGTGACAGGAGAGTCACAGACTAATATAAAATTTTACTTATACATTTTTAACAGCAATAAGTCAATGCTAACTTTGATAAAACAAATTCATACAACTGAAAATTTGAAATTTTAAAGTGACAGGAGAGTCACAGACTAGTATAAAATTCTTCTTATACATATACATGAAAATACATACATACATATACACACACACATGGATATATATATGTGTGTATAGACCCGGAAGGGTTCTTAATATGCACCAGCCTATTGCATTGATACATATAAACATGGCGAAACAAAGCATACAAATAGGTGGACCATAAGGGTCAGGAATGCTTTGAATCAGGTACACCGCTTACGCCCTACAGGGGGTCCACGCGCTGCTTAGGTCGTCTGCTGAGGCAAGCAAAAGAGCACTAAGGTAGAAAACAAACAAAGAAATAGAATGCACCAAATGGGTCAACAACTGCAGCCAAATCATAAATAATTAAAGCTACATTATTGACCAATCAGCCTAGGGGAATGTTTGCAGAGTTTTAGCAGAAAAAATAAATCAGTAAACATAAGCTAGCTAAATTCATTCACACAAAAATAAGCTCACAAATAGAAAAGAAAAGAAATAAATTATGCATCCCAAGCCAAACGACATCCCACAATGCTCATAGAATGTAGAAGAGTGACCAAAAAGCTAAACTATATCATTCACACATGGATTAATTCGCAGAAAAGAAAAGTATATATATATAAATTATAAATCCTACTCAAGCACTGTCTAGTAGAATAGAAAAGTATGGTATTTAATAGCAACAATTTTGTAATAAAGTATTTAAACAAACTATTTTCTAATGAAAAACAGAGCTATTAACAAATAAATTATGTATTTTATGTTAAATAATATCCCATAAGGTCTATAAAATATACCATCAATAGATATGTAGAAAGAGCTATTTACAAATAACAGAAAAATGTAGAAGAGTGACCAAAAAGCTAAACTATATCATTCACACATGGATTAATTCGCAGAAAAGAAAAGTATATATATATAAATTATAAATCCTACTCAAGCACTGTCTAGTAGAATAGAAAAGTATGGTATTTAATAGCAACAATTTTGTAATAAAGTATTTAAACAAACTATTTTCTAATGAAAAACAGAGCTATTAACAAATAAATTATGTATTTTATGTTAAATAATATCCCATAATGTCTATAAAATATACCATCAATAGATATGTAGAAAGAGCTATTTACAAATAACAGAAAAATGTAGAAGAGTGACCAAAAAGCTAAACTATATCATTCACACATGGATTAATTCGCAGAAAAGAAAAGTATATATATATAAATTATAAATCCTACTCAAGCACTGTCTAGTAGAATAGAAAAGTATGGTATTTAATAGCAACAATTTTGTAATAAAGTATTTAAACAAACTATTTTCTAATGAAAAACAGAGCTATTAACAAATAAATTATGTATTTTATGTTAAATAATATCCCATAAGGTCTATAAAATATACCATCAATAGATATGTAGAAAGAGCTATTTACAAATAACAGAAAAATGTAGAAGAGTGACCAAAAAGCTAAACTATATCATTCACACATGGATTAATTCGCAGAAAAGAAAAGTATATATATATAAATTATAAATCCTACTCAAGCACTGTCTAGTAGAATAGAAAAGTATGGTATTTAATAGCAACAATTTTGTAATAAAGTATTTAAACAAACTATTTTCTAATGAAAAACAGAGCTATTAACAAATAAATTATGTATTTTATGTTAAATAATATCCCATAAGGTCTATAAAATATACCATCAATAGATATGTAGAAAGAGCTATTTACAAATAACAGAAAAATGTAGAAGAGTGACCAAAAAGCTAAACTATATCATTCACACATGGATTAATTCGCAGAAAAGAAAAGTATATATATATAAATTATAAATCCTACTCAAGCACTGTCTAGTAGAATAGAAAAGTATGGTATTTAATAGCAACAATTTTGTAATAAAGTATTTAAACAAACTATTTTCTAATGAAAAACAGAGCTATTAACAAATAAATTATGTATTTTATGTTAAATAATATCCCATAATGTCTATAAAATATACCATCAATAGATATGTAGAAAGAGCTATTTACAAATAACAGAAAAATGTAGAAGAGTGACCAAAAAGCTAAACTATATCATTCACACATGGATTAATTCGCAGAAAAGAAAAGTATATATATATAAATTATAAATCCTACTCAAGCACTGTCTAGTAGAATAGAAAAGTATGGTATTTAATAGCAACAATTTTGTAATAAAGTATTTAAACAAACTATTTTCTAATGAAAAACAGAGCTATTAACAAATAAATTATGTATTTTATGTTAAATAATATCCCATAATGTCTATAAAATATACCATCAATAGATATGTAGAAAAAGCTATTTACAAATAACAGAAAAATGTAGAAGAGTGACCAAAAAGCTAAACTATATCATTCACACATGGATTAATTCGCAGAAAAGAAAAGTATATATATATAAATTATAAATCCTACTCAAGCACTGTCTAGTAGAATAGAAAAGTATGGTATTTAATAGCAACAATTTTGTAATAAAGTATTTAAACAAACTATTTTCTAATGAAAAACAGAGCTATTAACAAATAAATTATGTATTTTATGTTAAATAATATCCCATAAGGTCTATAAAATATACCATCAATAGATATGTAGAAAGAGCTATTTACAAATAACAGAAAAATGTAGAAGAGTGACCAAAAAGCTAAACTATATCATTCACACATGGATTAATTCGCAGAAAAGAAAAGTATATATATATATAAATTATAAATCCTACTCAAGCACTGTCTAGTAGAATAGAAAAGTATGGTATTTAATAGCAACAATTTTGTAATAAAGTATTTAAACAAACTATTTTCTAATGAAAAACAGAGCTATTAACAAATAAATTATGTATTTTATGTTAAATAATATCCCATAATGTCTATAAAATATACCATCAATAGATATGTAGAAAGAGCTATTTACAAATAACAGAAAAATGTAGAAGAGTGACCAAAAAGCTAAACTATATCATTCACACATGGATTAATTCGCAGAAAAGAAAAGTATATATATATAAATTATAAATCCTACTCAAGCACTGTCTAGTAGAATAGAAAAGTATGGTATTTAATAGCAACAATTTTGTAATAAAGTATTTAAACAAACTATTTTCTAATGAAAAACAGAGCTATTAACAAATAAATTATGTATTTTATGTTAAATAATATCCCATAAGGTCTATAAAATATACCATCAATAGATATGTAGAAAGAGCTATTTACAAATAACAGAAAAATGTAGAAGAGTGACCAAAAAGCTAAACTATATCATTCACACATGGATTAATTCGCAGAAAAGAAAAGTATATATATATAAATTATAAATCCTACTCAAGCACTGTCTAGTAGAATAGAAAAGTATGGTATTTAATAGCAACAATTTTGTAATAAAGTATTTAAACAAACTATTTTCTAATGAAAAACAGAGCTATTAACAAATAAATTATGTATTTTATGTTAAATAATATCCCATAAGGTCTATAAAATATACCATCAATAGATATGTAGAAAGAGCTATTTACAAATAACAGAAAAATGTAGAAGAGTGACCAAAAAGCTAAACTATATCATTCACACATGGATTAATTCGCAGAAAAGAAAAGTATATATATATAAATTATAAATCCTACTCAAGCACTGTCTAGTAGAATAGAAAAGTATGGTATTTAATAGCAACAATTTTGTAATAAAGTATTTAAACAAACTATTTTCTAATGAAAAACAGAGCTATTAACAAATAAATTATGTATTTTATGTTAAATAATATCCCATAATGTCTATAAAATATACCATCAATAGATATGTAGAAAGAGCTATTTACAAATAACAGAAAAATGTAGAAGAGTGACCAAAAAGCTAAACTATATCATTCACACATCGATTAATTCGCAGAAAAGAAAAGTATATATATATATAAATTATAAATCCTACTCAAGCACTGTCTAGTAGAATAGAAAAGTATGGTATTTAATAGCAACAATTTTGTAATAAAGTATTTAAACAAACTATTTTCTAATGAAAAACAGAGCTATTAACAAATAAATTATGTATTTTATGTTAAATAATATCCCATAATGTCTATAAAATATACCATCAATAGATATGTAGAAAGAGCTATTTACAAATAACAGAAAAATGTAGAAGAGTGACCAAAAAGCTAAACTATATCATTCACACATGGATTAATTCGCAGAAAAGAAAAGTATATATATATAAATTATAAATCCTACTCAAGCACTGTCTAGTAGAATAGAAAAGTATGGTATTTAATAGCAACAATTTTGTAATAAAGTATTTAAACAAACTATTTTCTAATGAAAAACAGAGCTATTAACAAATAAATTATGTATTTTATGTTAAATAATATCCCATAATGTCTATAAAATATACCATCAATAGATATGTAGAAAGAGCTATTTACAAATAACAGAAAAATGTAGAAGAGTGACCAAAAAGCTAAACTATATCATTCACACATGGATTAATTCGCAGAAAAGAAAAGTATATATATATAAATTATAAATCCTACTCAAGCACTGTCTAGTAGAATAGAAAAGTATGGTATTTAATAGCAACAATTTTGTAATAAAGTATTTAAACAAACTATTTTCTAATGAAAAACAGAGCTATTAACAAATAAATTATGTATTTTATGTTAAATAATATCCCATAATGTCTATAAAATATACCATCAATAGATATGTAGAAAGAGCTATTTACAAATAACAGAAAAATGTAGAAGAGTGACCAAAAAGCTAAACTATATCATTCACACATGGATTAATTCGCAGAAAAGAAAAGTATATATATATAAATTATAAATCCTACTCAAGCACTGTCTAGTAGAATAGAAAAGTATGGTATTTAATAGCAACAATTTTGTAATAAAGTATTTAAACAAACTATTTTCTAATGAAAAACAGAGCTATTAACAAATAAATTATGTATTTTATGTTAAATAATATCCCATAATGTCTATAAAATATACCATCAATAGATATGTAGAAAGAGCTATTTACAAATAACAGAAAAATGTAGAAGAGTGACCAAAAAGCTAAACTATATCATTCACACATGGATCAATTCGCAGAAAAGAAAAGTATATATATATATAAATTATAAATCCTACTCAAGCACTGTCTAGTAGAATAGAAAAGTATGGTATTTAATAGCAACAATTTTGTAATAAAGTATTTAAACAAACTATTTTCTAATGAAAAACAGAGCTATTAACAAATAAATTATGTATTTTATGTTAAATAATATCCCATAATGTCTATAAAATATACCATCAATAGATATGTAGAAAGAGCTATTTACAAATAACAGAAAAATGTAGAAGAGTGACCAAAAAGCTAAACTATATCATTCACACATGGATTAATTCGCAGAAAAGAAAAGTATATATATATAAATTATAAATCCTACTCAAGCACTGTCTAGTAGAATAGAAAAGTATGGTATTTAATAGCAACAATTTTGTAATAAAGTATTTAAACAAACTATTTTCTAATGAAAAACAGAGCTATTAACAAATAAATTATGTATTTTATGTTAAATAATATCCCATAAGGTCTATAAAATATACCATCAATAGATATGTAGAAAGAGCTATTTACAAATAACAGAAAAATGTAGAAGAGTGACCAAAAAGCTAAACTATATCATTCACACATGGATTAATTCGCAGAAAAGAAAAGTATATATATATAAATTATAAATCCTACTCAAGCACTGTCTAGTAGAATAGAAAAGTATGGTATTTAATAGCAACAATTTTGTAATAAAGTATTTAAACAAACTATTTTCTAATGAAAAACAGAGCTATTAACAAATAAATTATGTATTTTATGTTAAATAATATCCCATAAGGTCTATAAAATATACCATCAATAGATATGTAGAAAGAGCTATTTACAAATAACAGAAAAATGTAGAAGAGTGACCAAAAAGCTAAACTATATCATTCACACATGGATTAATTCGCAGAAAAGAAAAGTATATATATATAAATTATAAATCCTACTCAAGCACTGTCTAGTAGAATAGAAAAGTATGGTATTTAATAGCAACAATTTTGTAATAAAGTATTTAAACAAACTATTTTCTAATGAAAAACAGAGCTATTAACAAATAAATTATGTATTTTATGTTAAATAATATCCCATAATGTCTATAAAATATACCATCAATAGATATGTAGAAAGAGCTATTTACAAATAACAGAAAAATGTAGAAGAGTGACCAAAAAGCTAAACTATATCATTCACACATGGATTAATTCGCAGAAAAGAAAAGTATATATATATAAATTATAAATCCTACTCAAGCACTGTCTAGTAGAATAGAAAAGTATGGTATTTAATAGCAACAATTTTGTAATAAAGTATTTAAACAAACTATTTTCTAATGAAAAACAGAGCTATTAACAAATAAATTATGTATTTTATGTTAAATAATATCCCATAAGGTCTATAAAATATACCATCAATAGATATGTAGAAAGAGCTATTTACAAATAACAGAAAAATGTAGAAGAGTGACCAAAAAGCTAAACTATATCATTCACACATGGATTAATTCGCAGAAAAGAAAAGTATATATATATAAATTATAAATCCTACTCAAGCACTGTCTAGTAGAATAGAAAAGTATGGTATTTAATAGCAACAATTTTGTAATAAAGTATTTAAACAAACTATTTTCTAATGAAAAACAGAGCTATTAACAAATAAATTATGTATTTTATGTTAAATAATATCCCATAATGTCTATAAAATATACCATCAATAGATATGTAGAAAGAGCTATTTACAAATAACAGAAAAATGTAGAAGAGTGACCAAAAAGCTAAACTATATCATTCACACATGGATTAATTCGCAGAAAAGAAAAGTATATATATATAAATTATAAATCCTACTCAAGCACTGTCTAGTAGAATAGAAAAGTATGGTATTTAATAGCAACAATTTTGTAATAAAGTATTTAAACAAACTATTTTCTAATGAAAAACAGAGCTATTAACAAATAAATTATGTATTTTATGTTAAATAATATCCCATAAGGTCTATAAAATATACCATCAATAGATATGTAGAAAGAGCTATTTACAAATAACAGAAAAATGTAGAAGAGTGACCAAAAAGCTAAACTATATCATTCACACATGGATTAATTCGCAGAAAAGAAAAGTATATATATATAAATTATAAATCCTACTCAAGCACTGTCTAGTAGAATAGAAAAGTATGGTATTTAATAGCAACAATTTTGTAATAAAGTATTTAAACAAACTATTTTCTAATGAAAAACAGAGCTATTAACAAATAAATTATGTATTTTATGTTAAATAATATCCCATAATGTCTATAAAATATACCATCAATAGATATGTAGAAAGAGCTATTTACAAATAACAGAAAAATGTAGAAGAGTGACCAAAAAGCTAAACTATATCATTCACACATGGATTAATTCGCAGAAAAGAAAAGTATATATATATAAATTATAAATCCTACTCAAGCACTGTCTAGTAGAATAGAAAAGTATGGTATTTAATAGCAACAATTTTGTAATAAAGTATTTAAACAAACTATTTTCTAATGAAAAACAGAGCTATTAACAAATAAATTATGTATTTTATGTTAAATAATATCCCATAATGTCTATAAAATATACCATCAATAGATATGTAGAAAGAGCTATTTACAAATAACAGAAAAATGTAGAAGAGTGACCAAAAAGCTAAACTATATCATTCACACATGGATTAATTCGCAGAAAAGAAAAGTATATATATATAAATTATAAATCCTACTCAAGCACTGTCTAGTAGAATAGAAAAGTATGGTATTTAATAGCAACAATTTTGTAATAAAGTATTTAAACAAACTATTTTCTAATGAAAAACAGAGCTATTAACAAATAAATTATGTATTTTATGTTAAATAATATCCCATAAGGTCTATAAAATATACCATCAATAGATATGTAGAAAGAGCTATTTACAAATAACAGAAAAATGTAGAAGAGTGACCAAAAAGCTAAACTATATCATTCACACATGGATTAATTCGCAGAAAAGAAAAGTATATATATATAAATTATAAATCCTACTCAAGCACTGTCTAGTAGAATAGAAAAGTATGGTATTTAATAGCAACAATTTTGTAATAAAGTATTTAAACAAACTATTTTCTAATGAAAAACAGAGCTATTAACAAATAAATTATGTATTTTATGTTAAATAATATCCCATAATGTCTATAAAATATACCATCAATAGATATGTAGAAAGAGCTATTTACAAATAACAGAAAAATGTAGAAGAGTGACCAAAAAGCTAAACTATATCATTCACACATCGATTAATTCGCAGAAAAGAAAAGTATATATATATATAAATTATAAATCCTACTCAAGCACTGTCTAGTAGAATAGAAAAGTATGGTATTTAATAGCAACAATTTTGTAATAAAGTATTTAAACAAACTATTTTCTAATGAAAAACAGAGCTATTAACAAATAAATTATGTATTTTATGTTAAATAATATCCCATAAGGTCTATAAAATATACCATCAATAGATATGTAGAAAGAGCTATTTACAAATAACAGAAAAATGTAGAAGAGTGACCAAAAAGCTAAACTATATCATTCACACATGGATTAATTCGCAGAAAAGAAAAGTATATATATATAAATTATAAATCCTACTCAAGCACTGTCTAGTAGAATAGAAAAGTATGGTATTTAATAGCAACAATTTTGTAATAAAGTATTTAAACAAACTATTTTCTAATGAAAAACAGAGCTATTAACAAATAAATTATGTATTTTATGTTAAATAATATCCCATAAGGTCTATAAAATATACCATCAATAGATATGTAGAAAGAGCTATTTACAAATAACAGAAAAATGTAGAAGAGTGACCAAAAAGCTAAACTATATCATTCACACATGGATTAATTCGCAGAAAAGAAAAGTATATATATATAAATTATAAATCCTACTCAAGCACTGTCTAGTAGAATAGAAAAGTATGGTATTTAATAGCAACAATTTTGTAATAAAGTATTTAAACAAACTATTTTCTAATGAAAAACAGAGCTATTAACAAATAAATTATGTATTTTATGTTAAATAATATCCCATAATGTCTATAAAATATACCATCAATAGATATGTAGAAAGAGCTATTTACAAATAACAGAAAAATGTAGAAGAGTGACCAAAAAGCTAAACTATATCATTCACACATGGATTAATTCGCAGAAAAGAAAAGTATATATATATAAATTATAAATCCTACTCAAGCACTGTCTAGTAGAATAGAAAAGTATGGTATTTAATAGCAACAATTTTGTAATAAAGTATTTAAACAAACTATTTTCTAATGAAAAACAGAGCTATTAACAAATAAATTATGTATTTTATGTTAAATAATATCCCATAATGTCTATAAAATATACCATCAATAGATATGTAGAAAGAGCTATTTACAAATAACAGAAAAATGTAGAAGAGTGACCAAAAAGCTAAACTATATCATTCACACATCGATTAATTCGCAGAAAAGAAAAGTATATATATATATAAATTATAAATCCTACTCAAGCACTGTCTAGTAGAATAGAAAAGTATGGTATTTAATAGCAACAATTTTGTAATAAAGTATTTAAACAAACTATTTTCTAATGAAAAACAGAGCTATTAACAAATAAATTATGTATTTTATGTTAAATAATATCCCATAAGGTCTATAAAATATACCATCAATAGATATGTAGAAAGAGCTATTTACAAATAACAGAAAAATGTAGAAGAGTGACCAAAAAGCTAAACTATATCATTCACACATGGATTAATTCGCAGAAAAGAAAAGTATATATATATAAATTATAAATCCTACTCAAGCACTGTCTAGTAGAATAGAAAAGTATGGTATTTAATAGCAACAATTTTGTAATAAAGTATTTAAACAAACTATTTTCTAATGAAAAACAGAGCTATTAACAAATAAATTATGTATTTTATGTTAAATAATATCCCATAAGGTCTATAAAATATACCATCAATAGATATGTAGAAAGAGCTATTTACAAATAACAGAAAAATGTAGAAGAGTGACCAAAAAGCTAAACTATATCATTCACACATGGATTAATTCGCAGAAAAGAAAAGTATATATATATAAATTATAAATCCTACTCAAGCACTGTCTAGTAGAATAGAAAAGTATGGTATTTAATAGCAACAATTTTGTAATAAAGTATTTAAACAAACTATTTTCTAATGAAAAACAGAGCTATTAACAAATAAATTATGTATTTTATGTTAAATAATATCCCATAAGGTCTATAAAATATACCATCAATAGATATGTAGAAAGAGCTATTTACAAATAACAGAAAAATGTAGAAGAGTGACCAAAAAGCTAAACTATATCATTCACACATGGATTAATTCGCAGAAAAGAAAAGTATATATATATAAATTATAAATCCTACTCAAGCACTGTCTAGTAGAATAGAAAAGTATGGTATTTAATAGCAACAATTTTGTAATAAAGTATTTAAACAAACTATTTTCTAATGAAAAACAGAGCTATTAACAAATAAATTATGTATTTTATGTTAAATAATATCCCATAAGGTCTATAAAATATACCATCAATAGATATGTAGAAAGAGCTATTTACAAATAACAGAAAAATGTAGAAGAGTGACCAAAAAGCTAAACTATATCATTCACACATGGATTAATTCGCAGAAAAGAAAAGTATATATATATAAATTATAAATCCTACTCAAGCACTGTCTAGTAGAATAGAAAAGTATGGTATTTAATAGCAACAATTTTGTAATAAAGTATTTAAACAAACTATTTTCTAATGAAAAACAGAGCTATTAACAAATAAATTATGTATTTTATGTTAAATAATATCCCATAATGTCTATAAAATATACCATCAATAGATATGTAGAAAGAGCTATTTACAAATAACAGAAAAATGTAGAAGAGTGACCAAAAAGCTAAACTATATCATTCACACATGGATTAATTCGCAGAAAAGAAAAGTATATATATATAAATTATAAATCCTACTCAAGCACTGTCTAGTAGAATAGAAAAGTATGGTATTTAATAGCAACAATTTTGTAATAAAGTATTTAAACAAACTATTTTCTAATGAAAAACAGAGCTATTAACAAATAAATTATGTATTTTATGTTAAATAATATCCCATAAGGTCTATAAAATATACCATCAATAGATATGTAGAAAGAGCTATTTACAAATAACAGAAAAATGTAGAAGAGTGACCAAAAAGCTAAACTATATCATTCACACATGGATTAATTCGCAGAAAAGAAAAGTATATATATATAAATTATAAATCCTACTCAAGCACTGTCTAGTAGAATAGAAAAGTATGGTATTTAATAGCAACAATTTTGTAATAAAGTATTTAAACAAACTATTTTCTAATGAAAAACAGAGCTATTAACAAATAAATTATGTATTTTATGTTAAATAATATCCCATAATGTCTATAAAATATACCATCAATAGATATGTAGAAAGAGCTATTTACAAATAACAGAAAAATGTAGAAGAGTGACCAAAAAGCTAAACTATATCATTCACACATGGATTAATTCGCAGAAAAGAAAAGTATATATATATAAATTATAAATCCTACTCAAGCACTGTCTAGTAGAATAGAAAAGTATGGTATTTAATAGCAACAATTTTGTAATAAAGTATTTAAACAAACTATTTTCTAATGAAAAACAGAGCTATTAACAAATAAATTATGTATTTTATGTTAAATAATATCCCATAAGGTCTATAAAATATACCATCAATAGATATGTAGAAAGAGCTATTTACAAATAACAGAAAAATGTAGAAGAGTGACCAAAAAGCTAAACTATATCATTCACACATGGATTAATTCGCAGAAAAGAAAAGTATATATATATAAATTATAAATCCTACTCAAGCACTGTCTAGTAGAATAGAAAAGTATGGTATTTAATAGCAACAATTTTGTAATAAAGTATTTAAACAAACTATTTTCTAATGAAAAACAGAGCTATTAACAAATAAATTATGTATTTTATGTTAAATAATATCCCATAATGTCTATAAAATATACCATCAATAGATATGTAGAAAGAGCTATTTACAAATAACAGAAAAATGTAGAAGAGTGACCAAAAAGCTAAACTATATCATTCACACATGGATTAATTCGCAGAAAAGAAAAGTATATATATATAAATTATAAATCCTACTCAAGCACTGTCTAGTAGAATAGAAAAGTATGGTATTTAATAGCAACAATTTTGTAATAAAGTATTTAAACAAACTATTTTCTAATGAAAAACAGAGCTATTAACAAATAAATTATGTATTTTATGTTAAATAATATCCCATAAGGTCTATAAAATATACCATCAATAGATATGTAGAAAGAGCTATTTACAAATAACAGAAAAATGTAGAAGAGTGACCAAAAAGCTAAACTATATCATTCACACATGGATTAATTCGCAGAAAAGAAAAGTATATATATATAAATTATAAATCCTACTCAAGCACTGTCTAGTAGAATAGAAAAGTATGGTATTTAATAGCAACAATTTTGTAATAAAGTATTTAAACAAACTATTTTCTAATGAAAAACAGAGCTATTAACAAATAAATTATGTATTTTATGTTAAATAATATCCCATAAGGTCTATAAAATATACCATCAATAGATATGTAGAAAGAGCTATTTACAAATAACAGAAAAATGTAGAAGAGTGACCAAAAAGCTAAACTATATCATTCACACATGGATTAATTCGCAGAAAAGAAAAGTATATATATATAAATTATAAATCCTACTCAAGCACTGTCTAGTAGAATAGAAAAGTATGGTATTTAATAGCAACAATTTTGTAATAAAGTATTTAAACAAACTATTTTCTAATGAAAAACAGAGCTATTAACAAATAAATTATGTATTTTATGTTAAATAATATCCCATAAGGTCTATAAAATATACCATCAATAGATATGTAGAAAGAGCTATTTACAAATAACAGAAAAATGTAGAAGAGTGACCAAAAAGCTAAACTATATCATTCACACATGGATTAATTCGCAGAAAAGAAAAGTATATATATATAAATTATAAATCCTACTCAAGCACTGTCTAGTAGAATAGAAAAGTATGGTATTTAATAGCAACAATTTTGTAATAAAGTATTTAAACAAACTATTTTCTAATGAAAAACAGAGCTATTAACAAATAAATTATGTATTTTATGTTAAATAATATCCCATAATGTCTATAAAATATACCATCAATAGATATGTAGAAAGAGCTATTTACAAATAACAGAAAAATGTAGAAGAGTGACCAAAAAGCTAAACTATATCATTCACACATGGATTAATTCGCAGAAAAGAAAAGTATATATATATAAATTATAAATCCTACTCAAGCACTGTCTAGTAGAATAGAAAAGTATGGTATTTAATAGCAACAATTTTGTAATAAAGTATTTAAACAAACTATTTTCTAATGAAAAACAGAGCTATTAACAAATAAATTATGTATTTTATGTTAAATAATATCCCATAATGTCTATAAAATATACCATCAATAGATATGTAGAAAGAGCTATTTACAAATAACAGAAAAATGTAGAAGAGTGACCAAAAAGCTAAACTATATCATTCACACATGGATTAATTCGCAGAAAAGAAAAGTATATATATATAAATTATAAATCCTACTCAAGCACTGTCTAGTAGAATAGAAAAGTATGGTATTTAATAGCAACAATTTTGTAATAAAGTATTTAAACAAACTATTTTCTAATGAAAAACAGAGCTATTAACAAATAAATTATGTATTTTATGTTAAATAATATCCCATAAGGTCTATAAAATATACCATCAATAGATATGTAGAAAGAGCTATTTACAAATAACAGAAAAATGTAGAAGAGTGACCAAAAAGCTAAACTATATCATTCACACATGGATTAATTCGCAGAAAAGAAAAGTATATATATATAAATTATAAATCCTACTCAAGCACTGTCTAGTAGAATAGAAAAGTATGGTATTTAATAGCAACAATTTTGTAATAAAGTATTTAAACAAACTATTTTCTAATGAAAAACAGAGCTATTAACAAATAAATTATGTATTTTATGTTAAATAATATCCCATAAGGTCTATAAAATATACCATCAATAGATATGTAGAAAGAGCTATTTACAAATAACAGAAAAATGTAGAAGAGTGACCAAAAAGCTAAACTATATCATTCACACATGGATTAATTCGCAGAAAAGAAAAGTATATATATATAAATTATAAATCCTACTCAAGCACTGTCTAGTAGAATAGAAAAGTATGGTATTTAATAGCAACAATTTTGTAATAAAGTATTTAAACAAACTATTTTCTAATGAAAAACAGAGCTATTAACAAATAAATTATGTATTTTATGTTAAATAATATCCCATAATGTCTATAAAATATACCATCAATAGATATGTAGAAAGAGCTATTTACAAATAACAGAAAAATGTAGAAGAGTGACCAAAAAGCTAAACTGTATCATTCACACATGGATTAATTCGCAGAAAAGAAAAGTATATATATATAAATTATAAATCCTACTCAAGCACTGTCTAGTAGAATAGAAAAGTATGGTATTTAATAGCAACAATTTTGTAATAAAGTATTTAAACAAACTATTTTCTAATTAAGAGCGAAGCTATTATGTATTATATAGCAGTGAATTATGTTTTGACACAAGAAAGACAAACAAAACAAATCCTAGAGAAAAAATAGACGGTGGGAAATTATATTAAAATCTTGTTAGCCAAAGCAAACTATCGAAAGTTTAAAAGGAACCAAAAGATTCAAAGACAAGGATAGCTAAGAGACCCTATACAGATACAAAAAGAGAGAAGTGGGTAGAAAGGACTGCAGCGTTAGCCAGAAGCATTGCGCTAGCAGTTGAAAAAACTCACTTACCCCATCTCATAAAGGAAAGTAAGATATTATAGCATACCAAAAGTCAGTGCACAAGATAAAGTATAGTCCAAGAATCAATAGCAGAGATGCAGTCCAGGGAAAAATCACAAGATGGGCGCAAAATTCGATTCCAAGGTCAGCAGCAGATTTGAAATTCAATGTTATCACCGGAATGGCACAATATTTGATTCCAGCAGAAAAGCTTAGTTTGAACTCGATGTTTTATCACCGGATGGCACAAATTTCCAGAAGTCGGCAGCAAGATGAAGATAGGCGCAATAAAATCAATAGTAGAGATGCAGTCGGATGACACAAATTTTCCAGAAGTCGGCAGCAGCAATTTTAAAAATACTGAATTTTAAATTCAACGCTTAGTCTTCGAATGTTAAATTCAAAGTAAAGAAAACATTTAATTTGAATTCTGAGGTGAGGAAATTTGACAGTAATAAGTCAATGCTAACTTTGATAAAACAAATTCATACAAATGAAAATTTGAAATTCTCAAAGTGACAGGAGAGTCACAGACTAATATAAAATTTTACTTATACATTTTTAACAGCAATAAGTCAATGCTAACTTTGATAAAACAAATTCATACAACTGAAAATTTGAAATTTTAAAGTGACAGGAGAGTCACAGACTAGTATAAAATTCTTCTTATACATATACATGAAAATACATACATACATATACACACACACATGGATATATATATGTGTGTATAGACCCGGAAGGGTTCTTAATATGCACCAGCCTATTGCATTGATACATATAAACATGGCGAAACAAAGCATACAAATAGGTGGACCATAAGGGTCAGGAATGCTTTGAATCAGGTACACCGCTTACGCCCTACAGGGGGTCCACGCGCTGCTTAGGTCGTCTGCTGAGGCAAGCAAAAGAGCACTAAGGTAGAAAACAAACAAAGAAATAGAATGCACCAAATGGGTCAACAACTGCAGCCAAATCATAAATAATTAAAGCTACATTATTGACCAATCAGCCTAGGGGAATGTTTGCAGAGTTTTAGCAGAAAAAATAAATCAGTAAACATAAGCTAGCTAAATTCATTCACACAAAAATAAGCTCACAAATAGAAAAGAAAAGAAATAAATTATGCATCCCAAGCCAAACGACATCCCACAATGCTCATAGAATGTAGAAGAGTGACCAAAAAGCTAAACTATATCATTCACACATGGATTAATTCGCAGAAAAGAAAAGTATATATATATAAATTATAAATCCTACTCAAGCACTGTCTAGTAGAATAGAAAAGTATGGTATTTAATAGCAACAATTTTGTAATAAAGTATTTAAACAAACTATTTTCTAATGAAAAACAGAGCTATTAACAAATAAATTTTTTTTTTTTTTTTTTTTAATAATATGTGATAGCCTGATGCAATACCACATATGACAGAGGCGAGACAATAATATACCAACAGGCGTACCATAAAGCGGTATATTATTGAATCAGTACATCGCTTGCGCCCACGGTGGGGTCCACGCAATGCATAAGGTGTCGAGGAGTTTACATTGTGTTAGTATATGTAAGGCATTGCCTTTCATTTGATTTGTACAAACAATAACATTGTCTGTCGTAGGTTACGGTAAGTCATAAGACTCTTTGGTGGTGATAGTACTTTGTACAAATCTTTCTTTAATTAGTTTATGTTTGTACAGTTACCTAAAGTAAGTTTGGACGGAAAAGTCAATAGACTTCTTGATGAAGGGCCTATTTGCCATGACAGCACATGTATCCAAGACAGGGCTCCCGGTATTCAAATAAGCCAGTTACCTAAAGTAAGTTTGGATGGAAAAGTCAATAGACTTCTTGATGGAGGGCCTATTTGCCACGACAGCACATGTATTCAAGACAGGGCTCCCGGCATTCAAATAAGCCAGTTACCTAAAGTAAGTTTGGATGGAAAAGTCAATAGACTTCTTGATGAAGGGCCTATTTGCCACGACAGCACATGTATCCAAGACAGGGCTCCCGGTATTCAAATAAGCCAGTTACCTAAAGTAAGTTTGGATGGAAAAGTCAATAGACTTCTTGATGAAGGGCCTATTTGCCATGACAGCACATGTATTCAAGACAGGGCTCCCGGTATTCAAATAAGCCAGTTACCTAAAGTAAGTTTGGATGGAAAAGTCAATAGACTTCTTGATGAAGGGCCTATTTGCCATGACAGCACATGTATTTAAGACAGGGCTCCCGGTATTCAAATAAGCCAGTTACCTAAAGTAAGTTTGGATGGAAAAGTCAATAGACTTCTTGATGGAGGGCCTATTTGCCACGACAGCACATGTATTCAAGACAGGGCTCCCGGCATTCAAATAAGCCAGTTACCTAAAGTAAGTTTGGATGGAAAAGTCAATAGACTTCTTGATGAAGGGCCTATTTGCCACGACAGCACATGTATTCAAGACAGGGCTCCCGGCATTCAAATAAGCCAGTTACCTAAAGTAAGTTTGGATGGAAAAGTCAATAGACTTCTTGATGAAGGGCCTATTTGCCATGACAGCACATGTATTTAAGACGGGGCTCCCGGCATTCAAATAAGCCAGTTACCTAAAGTAAGTTTGGATGGAAAAGTCAATAGACTTCTTGATGAAGGGCCTATTTGCCATGACAGCACATGTATTTAAGTTTTTTTTTTTTATTTTTTTTTTTAATAATATGTGATAGCCTGATGCAATACCACATATGACAGAGGCGAGACAATAATATACCAACAGGCGTACCATAAAGCGGTATATTATTGAATCAGTACATCGCTTGCGCCCACGGTGGGGTCCACGCAATGCATAAGGTGTCGAGGAGTTTACATTGTGTTAGTATATGTAAGGCATTGCCTTTCATTTGATTTGTACAAACAATAACATTGTCTGTCGTAGGTTACGGTAAGTCATAAGACTCTTTGGTGGTGATAGCACTTTGTACAAATCTTTCTTTAATTAGTTTATGTTTGTACAGTTACCTAAAGTAAGTTTGGACGGAAAAGTCAATAGACTTCTTGATGAAGGGCCTATTTGCCATGACAGCACATGTATTTAAGACAGGGCTCCCGGTATTCAAATAAGCCAGTTACCTAAAGTAAGTTTTTTTTTTTTTTTTTTTTTTTTAATAATATGTGATAGCCTGATGCAATACCACATATGACAGAGGCGAGACAATAACATACCAACAGGCGTACCATAAAGCGGTATATTATTGAATCAGTACATCGCTTGCGCCCACGGTGGGGTCCACGCAATGCATAAGGTGTCGAGGAGTTTACATTGTGTTAGTATATGTAAGGCATTGCCTTTCATTTGATTTGTACAAACAATAACATTGTCTGTCGTAGGTTACGGTAAGTCATAAGACTCTTTGGTGGTGATAGCACTTTGTACAAATCTTTCTTTAATTAGTTTATGTTTGTACAGTTACCTAAAGTAAGTTTGGACGGAAAAGTCAATAGACTTCTTGATGAAGGGCCTATTTGCCATGACAGCACATGTATTCAAGACAGGGCTCCCGGTATTCAAATAAGCCAGTTACCTAAAGTAAGTTTGGATGGAAAAGTCAATAGACTTCTTGATGGAGGGCCTATTTGCCACGACAGCACATGTATTTAAGACAGGGCTCCCGGCATTCAAATAAGCCAGTTACCTAAAGTAAGTTTGGATGGAAAAGTCAATAGACTTCTTGATGAAGGGCCTATTTGCCACGACAGCACATGTATTTAAGACAGGGCTCCCGGCATTCAAATAAGCCAGTTACCTAAAGTAAGTTTGGATGGAAAAGTCAATAGACTTCTTGATGAAGGGCCTATTTGCCATGACAGCACATGTATTTAAGACGGGGCTCCCGGCATTCAAATAAGCCAGTTACCTAAAGTAAGTTTGGATGGAAAAGTCAATAGACTTCTTGATGAAGGGCCTATTTGCCATGACAGCACATGTATTCAAGACAGGGCTCCCGGTATTCAAATAAGCCAGTTACCTAAAGTAAGTTTGGATGGAAAAGTCAATAGACTTCTTGATGGAGGGCCTATTTGCCACGACAGCACATGTATTTAAGACAGGGCTCCCGGCATTCAAATAAGCCAGTTACCTAAAGTAAGTTTGGATGGAAAAGTCAATAGACTTCTTGATGAAGGGCCTATTTGCCATGACAGCACATGTATTTAAGACGGGGCTCCCGGCATTCAAATAAGCCAGTTACCTAAAGTAAGTTTGGATGGAAAAGTCAATAGACTTCTTGATGAAGGGCCTATTTGCCACGACAGCACATGTATCCAAGACAGGGCTCCCGGTATTCAAATAAGCCAGTTACCTAAAGTAAGTTTGGATGGAAAAGTCAATAGACTTCTTGATGAAGGGCCTATTTGCCATGACAGCACATGTATTCAAGACAGGGCTCCCGGTATTCAAATAAGCCAGTTACCTAAAGTAAGTTTGGATGGAAAAGTCAATAGACTTCTTGATGAAGGGCCTATTTGCCATGACAGCACATGTATTCAAGACAGGGCTCCCGGCATTCAAATAAGCCAGTTACCTAAAGTAAGTTTGGATGGAAAAGTCAATAGACTTCTTGATGAAGGGCCTATTTGCCACGACAGCACATGTATTCAAGACAGGGCTCCCGGCATTCAAATAAGCCAGTTACCTAAAGTAAGTTTGGATGGAAAAGTCAATAGACTTCTTGATGAAGGGCCTATTTGCCATGACAGCACATGTATTTAAGACGGGGCTCCCGGCATTCAAATAAGCCAGTTACCTAAAGTAAGTTTGGATGGAAAAGTCAATAGACTTCTTGATGAAGGGCCTATTTGCCATGACAGCACATGTATTTAAGACAGGGCTCCCGGTATTCAAATAAGCCAGTTACCTAAAGTAAGTTTGGATGGAAAAGTCAATAGACTTCTTGATGGAGGGCCTATTTGCCACGACAGCACATGTATTTAAGACAGGGCTCCCGGCATTCAAATAAGCCAGTTACCTAAAGTAAGTTTGGATGGAAAAGGCAATAGACTTCTTGATGAAGGGCCTTTTTTTTTTTTTTTTTTTAATAATATGTGATAGCCTGATGCAATACCACATATGACAGAGGCGAGACAATAATATACCAACAGGCGTACCATAAAGCGGTATATTATTGAATCAGTACATCGCTTGCGCCCACGGTGGGGTCCACGCAATGCATAAGGTGTCGAGGAGTTTACATTGTGTTAGTATATGTAAGGCATTGCCTTTCATTTGATTTGTACAAACAATAACATTGTCTGTCGTAGGTTACGGTAAGTCATAAGACTCTTTGGTGGTGATAGCACTTTGTACAAATCTTTCTTTAATTAGTTTATGTTTGTACAGTTACCTAAAGTAAGTTTGGACGGAAAAGTCAATAGACTTCTTGATGAAGGGCCTATTTGCCATGACAGCACATGTATTTAAGACAGGGCTCCCGGTATTCAAATAAGCCAGTTACCTAAAGTAAGTTTGGATGGAAAAGTCAATAGACTTCTTGATGGAGGGCCTATTTGCCACGACAGCACATGTATTCAAGACAGGGCTCCCGGCATTCAAATAAGCCAGTTACCTAAAGTAAGTTTGGATGGAAAAGTCAATAGACTTCTTGATGAAGGGCCTATTTGCCACGACAGCACATGTATTCAAGACAGGGCTCCCGGCATTCAAATAAGCCAGTTACCTAAAGTAAGTTTGGATGGAAAAGTCAATAGACTTCTTGATGAAGGGCCTATTTGCCATGACAGCACATGTATTTAAGACGGGGCTCCCGGCATTCAAATAAGCCAGTTACCTAAAGTAAGTTTGGATGGAAAAGTCAATAGACTTCTTGATGAAGGGCCTATTTGCCACGACAGCACATGTATCCAAGACAGGGCTCCCGGTATTCAAATAAGCCAGTTACCTAAAGTAAGTTTGGATGGAAAAGGCAATAGACTTCTTGATGAAGGGCCTTTTTTTTTTTTTTTTTTTAATAATATGTGATAGCCTGATGCAATACCACATATGACAGAGGCGAGACAATAATATACCAACAGGCGTACCATAAAGCGGTATATTATTGAATCAGTACATCGCTTGCGCCCACGGTGGGGTCCACGCAATGCATAAGGTGTCGAGGAGTTTACATTGTGTTAGTATATGTAAGGCATTGCCTTTCATTTGATTTGTACAAACAATAACATTGTCTGTCGTAGGTTACGGTAAGTCATAAGACTCTTTGGTGGTGATAGCACTTTGTACAAATCTTTCTTTAATTAGTTTATGTTTGTACAGTTACCTAAAGTAAGTTTGGACGGAAAAGTCAATAGACTTCTTGATGAAGGGCCTATTTGCCATGACAGCACATGTATTTAAGACAGGGCTCCCGGTATTCAAATAAGCCAGTTACCTAAAGTAAGTTTGGATGGAAAAGTCAATAGACTTCTTGATGGAGGGCCTATTTGCCACGACAGCACATGTATCCAAGACAGGGCTCCCGGCATTCAAATAAGCCAGTTACCTAAAGTAAGTTTGGATGGAAAAGTCAATAGACTTCTTGATGAAGGGCCTATTTGCCACGACAGCACATGTATTCAAGACAGGGCTCCCGGCATTCAAATAAGCCAGTTACCTAAAGTAAGTTTGGATGGAAAAGTCAATAGACTTCTTGATGAAGGGCCTATTTGCCATGACAGCACATGTATTTAAGACGGGGCTCCCGGCATTCAAATAAGCCAGTTACCTAAAGTAAGTTTGGATGGAAAAGTCAATAGACTTCTTGATGAAGGGCCTATTTGCCATGACAGCACATGTATCCAAGACAGGGCTCCCGGTATTCAAATAAGCCAGTTACCTAAAGTAAGTTTGGATGGAAAAGTCAATAGACTTCTTGATGGAGGGCCTATTTGCCACGACAGCACATGTATTTAAGACAGGGCTCCCGGCATTCAAATAAGCCAGTTACCTAAAGTAAGTTTGGATGGAAAAGTCAATAGACTTCTTGATGAAGGGCCTATTTGCCATGACAGCACATGTATTTAAGACAGGGCTCCCGGCATTCAAATAAGCCAGTTACCTAAAGTAAGTTTGGATGGAAAAGTCAATAGACTTCTTGATGAAGGGCCTATTTGCCATGACAGCACATGTATTTAAGACAGGGCTCCCGGCATTCAAATAAGCCAGTTACCTAAAGTAAGTTTGGACGGAAAAGTCAATAGACTTCTTGACAAAGGGCTTATTTGCCAAGACAGCACATGTCATTATTAAGACAGGGCTCCCGGCATTCAAATAAGCCAGTTACCTAAAGTAAGCTTGGACGGAAAAGTCAATAGACTCCTTGATGAAGGGCCCAATTGCCATGACAGTACATGTCATATAAAATATGAAATATAAAATATGAAATATAAAATATAAAAAATATATAGGGAGCAATTTGGAATGTGATGAGCATTAAAGTTAGAACAAGCCTGGGGGTGAGATTTAACAATTGATCCAGCATTTGCTGCGAGGATTTGGGAAAACCCAGGAAAACCCAAACAGATCAAGAAATAAAAATAGGCTGAAAAGATAAAAGTACAATAATAATAAGAGACATAGATCATTCAGGTGTCAACCAGGGATAAAACAGAGCAAAAGTCAGTGCACAAGATAAAGTATAGTCCAAGAATCAATAGCAGAGATGCAGTCCAGGGAAAAATCACAAGATGGGCGCAAAATTCGATTCCAAGGTCAGCAGCAGATTTGAAATTCAATGTTATCACCGGAATGGCACAATATTTGATTCCAGCAGAAAAGCAAAAGTCAGTGCACAAGATGAAGTATAGTCCAAGAATCAATAGCAGAGATGCAGTCCAGGGAAAAATCACAAGATGGGCGCAAAATTCGATTCCAAGGTCAGCAGCAGATTTGAAATTCAATGTTATCACCGGAATGGCACAATATTTGATTCCAGCAGAAAAGCTTAGTTTAAACTCGATGTTTTATCACCGGATGGCACAAATTTCCAGAAGTCGGCAGCAAGATGAAGATAGGCGCAATAAAATCAATAGTAGAGATGCAGTCGGATGACACAAATTTTCCAGAAGTCGGCAGCAGCAATTTTAAAAATACTGAATTTTAAATTCAACGCTTAGTCTTCGAATGTTAAATTCAAAGTAAAGAAAACATTTAATTTGAATTCTGAGGTGAGGAAATTTGACAGTAATAAGTCAATGCTAACTTTGATAAAACAAATTCATACAAATGAAAATTTGAAATTCTCAAAGTGACAGGAGAGTCACAGACTAATATAAAATTTTACTTATACATTTTTAACAGCAATAAGTCAATGCTAACTTTGATAAAACAAATTCATACAACTGAAAATTTGAAATTTTAAAGTGACAGGAGAGTCACAGACTAGTATAAAATTCTTCTTATACATATACATGAAAATACATACATACATATACACACACACATGGATATATATATGTGTGTATAGACCCGGAAGGGTTCTTAATATGCACCAGCCTATTGCATTGATACATATAAACATGGCGAAACAAAGCATACAAATAGGTGGACCATAAGGGTCAGGAATGCTTTGAATCAGGTACACCGCTTACGCCCTACAGGGGGTCCACGCGCTGCTTAGGTCGTCTGCTGAGGCAAGCAAAAGAGCACTAAGGTAGAAAACAAACAAAGAAATAGAATGCACCAAATGGGTCAACAACTGCAGCCAAATCATAAATAATTAAAGCTACATTATTGACCAATCAGCCTAGAGGAATGTTTGCAGAGTTTTAGCAGAAAAAATAAATCAGTAAACATAAGCTAGCTAAATTCATTCACACAAAAATAAGCTCACAAATAGAAAAGAAAAGAAATAAATTATGCATCCCAAGCCAAACGACATCCCACAATGCTCATAGAATGTAGAAGAGTGACCAAAAAGCTAAACTATATCATTCACACATGGATTAATTCGCAGAAAAGAAAAGTATATATATATAAATTATAAATCCTACTCAAGCACTGTCTAGTAGAATAGAAAAGTATGGTATTTAATAGCAACAATTTTGTAATAAAGTATTTAAACAAACTATTTTCTAATGAAAAACAGAGCTATTAACAAATAAATTATGTATTTTATGTTAAATAATATCCCATAAGGTCTATAAAATATACCATCAATAGATATGTAGAAAGAGCTATTTACAAATAACAGAAAAATGTAGAAGAGTGACCAAAAAGCTAAACTATATCATTCACACATGGATTAATTCGCAGAAAAGAAAAGTATATATATATAAATTATAAATCCTACTCAAGCACTGTCTAGTAGAATAGAAAAGTATGGTATTTAATAGCAACAATTTTGTAATAAAGTATTTAAACAAACTATTTTCTAATGAAAAACAGAGCTATTAACAAATAAATTATGTATTTTATGTTAAATAATATCCCATAATGTCTATAAAATATACCATCAATAGATATGTAGAAAGAGCTATTTACAAATAACAGAAAAATGTAGAAGAGTGACCAAAAAGCTAAACTATATCATTCACACATGGATTAATTCGCAGAAAAGAAAAGTATATATATATAAATTATAAATCCTACTCAAGCACTGTCTAGTAGAATAGAAAAGTATGGTATTTAATAGCAACAATTTTGTAATAAAGTATTTAAACAAACTATTTTCTAATGAAAAACAGAGCTATTAACAAATAAATTATGTATTTTATGTTAAATAATATCCCATAAGGTCTATAAAATATACCATCAATAGATATGTAGAAAGAGCTATTTACAAATAACAGAAAAATGTAGAAGAGTGACCAAAAAGCTAAACTATATCATTCACACATGGATTAATTCGCAGAAAAGAAAAGTATATATATATAAATTATAAATCCTACTCAAGCACTGTCTAGTAGAATAGAAAAGTATGGTATTTAATAGCAACAATTTTGTAATAAAGTATTTAAACAAACTATTTTCTAATGAAAAACAGAGCTATTAACAAATAAATTATGTATTTTATGTTAAATAATATCCCATAAGGTCTATAAAATATACCATCAATAGATATGTAGAAAGAGCTATTTACAAATAACAGAAAAATGTAGAAGAGTGACCAAAAAGCTAAACTATATCATTCACACATGGATTAATTCGCAGAAAAGAAAAGTATATATATATAAATTATAAATCCTACTCAAGCACTGTCTAGTAGAATAGAAAAGTATGGTATTTAATAGCAACAATTTTGTAATAAAGTATTTAAACAAACTATTTTCTAATGAAAAACAGAGCTATTAACAAATAAATTATGTATTTTATGTTAAATAATATCCCATAAGGTCTATAAAATATACCATCAATAGATATGTAGAAAGAGCTATTTACAAATAACAGAAAAATGTAGAAGAGTGACCAAAAAGCTAAACTATATCATTCACACATGGATTAATTCGCAGAAAAGAAAAGTATATATATATAAATTATAAATCCTACTCAAGCACTGTCTAGTAGAATAGAAAAGTATGGTATTTAATAGCAACAATTTTGTAATAAAGTATTTAAACAAACTATTTTCTAATGAAAAACAGAGCTATTAACAAATAAATTATGTATTTTATGTTAAATAATATCCCATAAGGTCTATAAAATATACCATCAATAGATATGTAGAAAGAGCTATTTACAAATAACAGAAAAATGTAGAAGAGTGACCAAAAAGCTAAACTATATCATTCACACATGGATTAATTCGCAGAAAAGAAAAGTATATATATATAAATTATAAATCCTACTCAAGCACTGTCTAGTAGAATAGAAAAGTATGGTATTTAATAGCAACAATTTTGTAATAAAGTATTTAAACAAACTATTTTCTAATGAAAAACAGAGCTATTAACAAATAAATTATGTATTTTATGTTAAATAATATCCCATAAGGTCTATAAAATATACCATCAATAGATATGTAGAAAGAGCTATTTACAAATAACAGAAAAATGTAGAAGAGTGACCAAAAAGCTAAACTATATCATTCACACATGGATTAATTCGCAGAAAAGAAAAGTATATATATATAAATTATAAATCCTACTCAAGCACTGTCTAGTAGAATAGAAAAGTATGGTATTTAATAGCAACAATTTTGTAATAAAGTATTTAAACAAACTATTTTCTAATGAAAAACAGAGCTATTAACAAATAAATTATGTATTTTATGTTAAATAATATCCCATAAGGTCTATAAAATATACCATCAATAGATATGTAGAAAGAGCTATTTACAAATAACAGAAAAATGTAGAAGAGTGACCAAAAAGCTAAACTATATCATTCACACATGGATTAATTCGCAGAAAAGAAAAGTATATATATATAAATTATAAATCCTACTCAAGCACTGTCTAGTAGAATAGAAAAGTATGGTATTTAATAGCAACAATTTTGTAATAAAGTATTTAAACAAACTATTTTCTAATGAAAAACAGAGCTATTAACAAATAAATTATGTATTTTATGTTAAATAATATCCCATAATGTCTATAAAATATACCATCAATAGATATGTAGAAAGAGCTATTTACAAATAACAGAAAAATGTAGAAGAGTGACCAAAAAGCTAAACTATATCATTCACACATGGATTAATTCGCAGAAAAGAAAAGTATATATATATATAAATTATAAATCCTACTCAAGCACTGTCTAGTAGAATAGAAAAGTATGGTATTTAATAGCAACAATTTTGTAATAAAGTATTTAAACAAACTATTTTCTAATGAAAAACAGAGCTATTAACAAATAAATTATGTATTTTATGTTAAATAATATCCCATAATGTCTATAAAATATACCATCAATAGATATGTAGAAAGAGCTATTTACAAATAACAGAAAAATGTAGAAGAGTGACCAAAAAGCTAAACTATATCATTCACACATGGATTAATTCGCAGAAAAGAAAAGTATATATATATATAAATTATAAATCCTACTCAAGCACTGTCTAGTAGAATAGAAAAGTATGGTATTTAATAGCAACAATTTTGTAATAAAGTATTTAAACAAACTATTTTCTAATGAAAAACAGAGCTATTAACAAATAAATTATGTATTTTATGTTAAATAATATCCCATAATGTCTATAAAATATACCATCAATAGATATGTAGAAAGAGCTATTTACAAATAACAGAAAAATGTAGAAGAGTGACCAAAAAGCTAAACTATATCATTCACACATGGATTAATTCGCAGAAAAGAAAAGTATATATATATAAATTTTAAATCCTACTCAAGCACTGTCTAGTAGAATAGAAAAGTATGGTATTTAATAGCAACAATTTTGTAATAAAGTATTTAAACAAACTATTTTCTAATGAAAAACAGAGCTATTAACAAATAAATTATGTATTTTATGTTAAATAATATCCCATAAGGTCTATAAAATATACCATCAATAGATATGTAGAAAGAGCTATTTACAAATAACAGAAAAATGTAGAAGAGTGACCAAAAAGCTAAACTATATCATTCACACATGGATTAATTCGCAGAAAAGAAAAGTATATATATATAAATTATAAATCCTACTCAAGCACTGTCTAGTAGAATAGAAAAGTATGGTATTTAATAGCAACAATTTTGTAATAAAGTATTTAAACAAACTATTTTCTAATGAAAAACAGAGCTATTAACAAATAAATTATGTATTTTATGTTAAATAATATCCCATAATGTCTATAAAATATACCATCAATAGATATGTAGAAAGAGCTATTTACAAATAACAGAAAAATGTAGAAGAGTGACCAAAAAGCTAAACTATATCATTCACACATCGATTAATTCGCAGAAAAGAAAAGTATATATATATATAAATTATAAATCCTACTCAAGCACTGTCTAGTAGAATAGAAAAGTATGGTATTTAATAGCAACAATTTTGTAATAAAGTATTTAAACAAACTATTTTCTAATGAAAAACAGAGCTATTAACAAATAAATTATGTATTTTATGTTAAATAATATCCCATAAGGTCTATAAAATATACCATCAATAGATATGTAGAAAGAGCTATTTACAAATAACAGAAAAATGTAGAAGAGTGACCAAAAAGCTAAACTATATCATTCACACATGGATTAATTCGCAGAAAAGAAAAGTATATATATATAAATTATAAATCCTACTCAAGCACTGTCTAGTAGAATAGAAAAGTATGGTATTTAATAGCAACAATTTTGTAATAAAGTATTTAAACAAACTATTTTCTAATGAAAAACAGAGCTATTAACAAATAAATTATGTATTTTATGTTAAATAATATCCCATAATGTCTATAAAATATACCATCAATAGATATGTAGAAAGAGCTATTTACAAATAACAGAAAAATGTAGAAGAGTGACCAAAAAGCTAAACTATATCATTCACACATGGATTAATTCGCAGAAAAGAAAAGTATATATATATAAATTATAAATCCTACTCAAGCACTGTCTAGTAGAATAGAAAAGTATGGTATTTAATAGCAACAATTTTGTAATAAAGTATTTAAACAAACTATTTTCTAATGAAAAACAGAGCTATTAACAAATAAATTATGTATTTTATGTTAAATAATATCCCATAATGTCTATAAAATATACCATCAATAGATATGTAGAAAAAGCTATTTACAAATAACAGAAAAATGTAGAAGAGTGACCAAAAAGCTAAACTATATCATTCACACATGGATTAATTCGCAGAAAAGAAAAGTATATATATATAAATTATAAATCCTACTCAAGCACTGTCTAGTAGAATAGAAAAGTATGGTATTTAATAGCAACAATTTTGTAATAAAGTATTTAAACAAACTATTTTCTAATGAAAAACAGAGCTATTAACAAATAAATTATGTATTTTATGTTAAATAATATCCCATAAGGTCTATAAAATATACCATCAATAGATATGTAGAAAGAGCTATTTACAAATAACAGAAAAATGTAGAAGAGTGACCAAAAAGCTAAACTATATCATTCACACATGGATTAATTCGCAGAAAAGAAAAGTATATATATATAAATTATAAATCCTACTCAAGCACTGTCTAGTAGAATAGAAAAGTATGGTATTTAATAGCAACAATTTTGTAATAAAGTATTTAAACAAACTATTTTCTAATGAAAAACAGAGCTATTAACAAATAAATTATGTATTTTATGTTAAATAATATCCCATAATGTCTATAAAATATACCATCAATAGATATGTAGAAAGAGCTATTTACAAATAACAGAAAAATGTAGAAGAGTGACCAAAAAGCTAAACTATATCATTCACACATGGATTAATTCGCAGAAAAGAAAAGTATATATATATAAATTATAAATCCTACTCAAGCACTGTCTAGTAGAATAGAAAAGTATGGTATTTAATAGCAACAATTTTGTAATAAAGTATTTAAACAAACTATTTTCTAATGAAAAACAGAGCTATTAACAAATAAATTATGTATTTTATGTTAAATAATATCCCATAATGTCTATAAAATATACCATCAATAGATATGTAGAAAGAGCTATTTACAAATAACAGAAAAATGTAGAAGAGTGACCAAAAAGCTAAACTATATCATTCACACATGGATTAATTCGCAGAAAAGAAAAGTATATATATATAAATTATAAATCCTACTCAAGCACTGTCTAGTAGAATAGAAAAGTATGGTATTTAATAGCAACAATTTTGTAATAAAGTATTTAAACAAACTATTTTCTAATGAAAAACAGAGCTATTAACAAATAAATTATGTATTTTATGTTAAATAATATCCCATAATGTCTATAAAATATACCATCAATAGATATGTAGAAAGAGCTATTTACAAATAACAGAAAAATGTAGAAGAGTGACCAAAAAGCTAAACTATATCATTCACACATGGATTAATTCGCAGAAAAGAAAAGTATATATATATAAATTATAAATCCTACTCAAGCACTGTCTAGTAGAATAGAAAAGTATGGTATTTAATAGCAACAATTTTGTAATAAAGTATTTAAACAAACTATTTTCTAATGAAAAACAGAGCTATTAACAAATAAATTATGTATTTTATGTTAAATAATATCCCATAAGGTCTATAAAATATACCATCAATAGATATGTAGAAAGAGCTATTTACAAATAACAGAAAAATGTAGAAGAGTGACCAAAAAGCTAAACTATATCATTCACACATGGATTAATTCGCAGAAAAGAAAAGTATATATATATAAATTATAAATCCTACTCAAGCACTGTCTAGTAGAATAGAAAAGTATGGTATTTAATAGCAACAATTTTGTAATAAAGTATTTAAACAAACTATTTTCTAATGAAAAACAGAGCTATTAACAAATAAATTATGTATTTTATGTTAAATAATATCCCATAATGTCTATAAAATATACCATCAATAGATATGTAGAAAGAGCTATTTACAAATAACAGAAAAATGTAGAAGAGTGACCAAAAAGCTAAACTATATCATTCACACATGGATTAATTCGCAGAAAAGAAAAGTATATATATATAAATTATAAATCCTACTCAAGCACTGTCTAGTAGAATAGAAAAGTATGGTATTTAATAGCAACAATTTTGTAATAAAGTATTTAAACAAACTATTTTCTAATGAAAAACAGAGCTATTAACAAATAAATTATGTATTTTATGTTAAATAATATCCCATAATGTCTATAAAATATACCATCAATAGATATGTAGAAAGAGCTATTTACAAATAACAGAAAAATGTAGAAGAGTGACCAAAAAGCTAAACTATATCATTCACACATCGATTAATTCGCAGAAAAGAAAAGTATATATATATATAAATTATAAATCCTACTCAAGCACTGTCTAGTAGAATAGAAAAGTATGGTATTTAATAGCAACAATTTTGTAATAAAGTATTTAAACAAACTATTTTCTAATGAAAAACAGAGCTATTAACAAATAAATTATGTATTTTATGTTAAATAATATCCCATAAGGTCTATAAAATATACCATCAATAGATATGTAGAAAGAGCTATTTACAAATAACAGAAAAATGTAGAAGAGTGACCAAAAAGCTAAACTATATCATTCACACATGGATTAATTCGCAGAAAAGAAAAGTATATATATATAAATTATAAATCCTACTCAAGCACTGTCTAGTAGAATAGAAAAGTATGGTATTTAATAGCAACAATTTTGTAATAAAGTATTTAAACAAACTATTTTCTAATGAAAAACAGAGCTATTAACAAATAAATTATGTATTTTATGTTAAATAATATCCCATAAGGTCTATAAAATATACCATCAATAGATATGTAGAAAGAGCTATTTACAAATAACAGAAAAATGTAGAAGAGTGACCAAAAAGCTAAACTATATCATTCACACATGGATTAATTCGCAGAAAAGAAAAGTATATATATATAAATTATAAATCCTACTCAAGCACTGTCTAGTAGAATAGAAAAGTATGGTATTTAATAGCAACAATTTTGTAATAAAGTATTTAAACAAACTATTTTCTAATGAAAAACAGAGCTATTAACAAATAAATTATGTATTTTATGTTAAATAATATCCCATAAGGTCTATAAAATATACCATCAATAGATATGTAGAAAGAGCTATTTACAAATAACAGAAAAATGTAGAAGAGTGACCAAAAAGCTAAACTATATCATTCACACATGGATTAATTCGCAGAAAAGAAAAGTATATATATATAAATTATAAATCCTACTCAAGCACTGTCTAGTAGAATAGAAAAGTATGGTATTTAATAGCAACAATTTTGTAATAAAGTATTTAAACAAACTATTTTCTAATGAAAAACAGAGCTATTAACAAATAAATTATGTATTTTATGTTAAATAATATCCCATAAGGTCTATAAAATATACCATCAATAGATATGTAGAAAGAGCTATTTACAAATAACAGAAAAATGTAGAAGAGTGACCAAAAAGCTAAACTATATCATTCACACATGGATTAATTCGCAGAAAAGAAAAGTATATATATATAAATTATAAATCCTACTCAAGCACTGTCTAGTAGAATAGAAAAGTATGGTATTTAATAGCAACAATTTTGTAATAAAGTATTTAAACAAACTATTTTCTAATGAAAAACAGAGCTATTAACAAATAAATTATGTATTTTATGTTAAATAATATCCCATAAGGTCTATAAAATATACCATCAATAGATATGTAGAAAGAGCTATTTACAAATAACAGAAAAATGTAGAAGAGTGACCAAAAAGCTAAACTATATCATTCACACATGGATTAATTCGCAGAAAAGAAAAGTATATATATATAAATTATAAATCCTACTCAAGCACTGTCTAGTAGAATAGAAAAGTATGGTATTTAATAGCAACAATTTTGTAATAAAGTATTTAAACAAACTATTTTCTAATGAAAAACAGAGCTATTAACAAATAAATTATGTATTTTATGTTAAATAATATCCCATAAGGTCTATAAAATATACCATCAATAGATATGTAGAAAGAGCTATTTACAAATAACAGAAAAATGTAGAAGAGTGACCAAAAAGCTAAACTATATCATTCACACATGGATTAATTCGCAGAAAAGAAAAGTATATATATATAAATTATAAATCCTACTCAAGCACTGTCTAGTAGAATAGAAAAGTATGGTATTTAATAGCAACAATTTTGTAATAAAGTATTTAAACAAACTATTTTCTAATGAAAAACAGAGCTATTAACAAATAAATTATGTATTTTATGTTAAATAATATCCCATAATGTCTATAAAATATACCATCAATAGATATGTAGAAAGAGCTATTTACAAATAACAGAAAAATGTAGAAGAGTGACCAAAAAGCTAAACTATATCATTCACACATGGATTAATTCGCAGAAAAGAAAAGTATATATATATAAATTATAAATCCTACTCAAGCACTGTCTAGTAGAATAGAAAAGTATGGTATTTAATAGCAACAATTTTGTAATAAAGTATTTAAACAAACTATTTTCTAATGAAAAACAGAGCTATTAACAAATAAATTATGTATTTTATGTTAAATAATATCCCATAAGGTCTATAAAATATACCATCAATAGATATGTAGAAAGAGCTATTTACAAATAACAGAAAAATGTAGAAGAGTGACCAAAAAGCTAAACTATATCATTCACACATGGATTAATTCGCAGAAAAGAAAAGTATATATATATAAATTATAAATCCTACTCAAGCACTGTCTAGTAGAATAGAAAAGTATGGTATTTAATAGCAACAATTTTGTAATAAAGTATTTAAACAAACTATTTTCTAATGAAAAACAGAGCTATTAACAAATAAATTATGTATTTTATGTTAAATAATATCCCATAATGTCTATAAAATATACCATCAATAGATATGTAGAAAAAGCTATTTACAAATAACAGAAAAATGTAGAAGAGTGACCAAAAAGCTAAACTATATCATTCACACATGGATTAATTCGCAGAAAAGAAAAGTATATATATATAAATTATAAATCCTACTCAAGCACTGTCTAGTAGAATAGAAAAGTATGGTATTTAATAGCAACAATTTTGTAATAAAGTATTTAAACAAACTATTTTCTAATGAAAAACAGAGCTATTAACAAATAAATTATGTATTTTATGTTAAATAATATCCCATAAGGTCTATAAAATATACCATCAATAGATATGTAGAAAGAGCTATTTACAAATAACAGAAAAATGTAGAAGAGTGACCAAAAAGCTAAACTATATCATTCACACATGGATTAATTCGCAGAAAAGAAAAGTATATATATATAAATTATAAATCCTACTCAAGCACTGTCTAGTAGAATAGAAAAGTATGGTATTTAATAGCAACAATTTTGTAATAAAGTATTTAAACAAACTATTTTCTAATGAAAAACAGAGCTATTAACAAATAAATTATGTATTTTATGTTAAATAATATCCCATAATGTCTATAAAATATACCATCAATAGATATGTAGAAAGAGCTATTTACAAATAACAGAAAAATGTAGAAGAGTGACCAAAAAGCTAAACTATATCATTCACACATGGATTAATTCGCAGAAAAGAAAAGTATATATATATAAATTATAAATCCTACTCAAGCACTGTCTAGTAGAATAGAAAAGTATGGTATTTAATAGCAACAATTTTGTAATAAAGTATTTAAACAAACTATTTTCTAATGAAAAACAGAGCTATTAACAAATAAATTTTTTTTTTTTTTTTTTTTAATAATATGTGATAGCCTGATGCAATACCACATATGACAGAGGCGAGACAATAATATACCAACAGGCGTACCATAAAGCGGTATATTATTGAATCAGTACATCGCTTGCGCCCACGGTGGGGTCCACGCAATGCATAAGGTGTCGAGGAGTTTACATTGTGTTAGTATATGTAAGGCATTGCCTTTCATTTGATTTGTACAAACAATAACATTGTCTGTCGTAGGTTACGGTAAGTCATAAGACTCTTTGGTGGTGATAGTACTTTGTACAAATCTTTCTTTAATTAGTTTATGTTTGTACAGTTACCTAAAGTAAGTTTGGACGGAAAAGTCAATAGACTTCTTGATGAAGGGCCTATTTGCCATGACAGCACATGTATCCAAGACAGGGCTCCCGGTATTCAAATAAGCCAGTTACCTAAAGTAAGTTTGGATGGAAAAGTCAATAGACTTCTTGATGGAGGGCCTATTTGCCACGACAGCACATGTATTCAAGACAGGGCTCCCGGCATTCAAATAAGCCAGTTACCTAAAGTAAGTTTGGATGGAAAAGTCAATAGACTTCTTGATGAAGGGCCTATTTGCCACGACAGCACATGTATCCAAGACAGGGCTCCCGGTATTCAAATAAGCCAGTTACCTAAAGTAAGTTTGGATGGAAAAGTCAATAGACTTCTTGATGAAGGGCCTATTTGCCATGACAGCACATGTATTCAAGACAGGGCTCCCGGTATTCAAATAAGCCAGTTACCTAAAGTAAGTTTGGATGGAAAAGTCAATAGACTTCTTGATGAAGGGCCTATTTGCCATGACAGCACATGTATTTAAGACAGGGCTCCCGGTATTCAAATAAGCCAGTTACCTAAAGTAAGTTTGGATGGAAAAGTCAATAGACTTCTTGATGGAGGGCCTATTTGCCACGACAGCACATGTATTTAAGACAGGGCTCCCGGCATTCAAATAAGCCAGTTACCTAAAGTAAGTTTGGATGGAAAAGGCAATAGACTTCTTGATGAAGGGCCTTTTTTTTTTTTTTTTTTTAATAATATGTGATAGCCTGATGCAATACCACATATGACAGAGGCGAGACAATAATATACCAACAGGCGTACCATAAAGCGGTATATTATTGAATCAGTACATCGCTTGCGCCCACGGTGGGGTCCACGCAATGCATAAGGTGTCGAGGAGTTTACATTGTGTTAGTATATGTAAGGCATTGCCTTTCATTTGATTTGTACAAACAATAACATTGTCTGTCGTAGGTTACGGTAAGTCATAAGACTCTTTGGTGGTGATAGCACTTTGTACAAATCTTTCTTTAATTAGTTTATGTTTGTACAGTTACCTAAAGTAAGTTTGGACGGAAAAGTCAATAGACTTCTTGATGAAGGGCCTATTTGCCATGACAGCACATGTATTTAAGACAGGGCTCCCGGTATTCAAATAAGCCAGTTACCTAAAGTAAGTTTGGATGGAAAAGTCAATAGACTTCTTGATGGAGGGCCTATTTGCCACGACAGCACATGTATCCAAGACAGGGCTCCCGGCATTCAAATAAGCCAGTTACCTAAAGTAAGTTTGGATGGAAAAGTCAATAGACTTCTTGATGAAGGGCCTATTTGCCATGACAGCACATGTATTTAAGACGGGGCTCCCGGCATTCAAATAAGCCAGTTACCTAAAGTAAGTTTGGATGGAAAAGTCAATAGACTTCTTGATGAAGGGCCTATTTGCCATGACAGCACATGTATTTAAGACAGGGCTCCCGGCATTCAAATAAGCCAGTTACCTAAAGTAAGTTTGGATGGAAAAGTCAATAGACTTCTTGATGAAGGGCCTAATTGCCATGACAGCACATGTATTCAAGACAGGGCTCCCGGCATTCAAATAAGCCAGTTACCTAAAGTAAGTTTGGACGGAAAAGTCAATAGACTTCTTGACAAAGGGCTTATTTGCCAAGACAGCACATGTCATTATTAAGACAGGGCTCCCGGCATTCAAATAAGCCAGTTACCTAAAGTAAGCTTGGACGGAAAAGTCAATAGACTCCTTGATGAAGGGCCCAATTGCCATGACAGTACATGTCATATAAAATATGAAATATAAAATATGAAATATAAAATATAAAAAATATATAGGGAGCAATTTGGAATGTGATGAGCATTAAAGTTAGAACAAGCCTGGGGGTGAGATTTAACAATTGATCCAGCATTTGCTGCGAGGATTTGGGAAAACCCAGGAAAACCCAAACAGATCAAGAAATAAAAATAGGCTGAAAAGATAAAAGTACAATAATAATAAGAGACATAGATCATTCAGGTGTCAACCAGGGATAAAACAGAGCTGAAAAGATAATTAGTATGAGATAATGCTATAAAAGATAAAAATTAAATTAAATATATTCAAGTAAAAATGAAGTGGTCGGATAATGTTTATGCACACACGCGCACTAATCGATAGGACTTATGCAATTAGGAAGTGGCCAACAAGTTATTTATAATTGTCAAACTACTAGATAGCAGATAGAGTGTTTTACAAATTAAAGACTCGCACTATAAGGAAAGGTTTAGGATAGACAGCATAAACTAGATTTTAGCAGACAGAATAGGGCAAGCGCAAGCAGGCTGATCAATCTAAAGCGTCTAGTAATACGTTATTTTTTTTTTTTTTTTTTTTTTAATAATATGTGATAGCCTGATGCAATACCACATATGACAGAGGCGAGACAATAATATACCAACAGGCGTACCATAAAGCGGTATATTATTGAATCAGTACATCGCTTGCGCCCACGGTGGGGTCCACGCAATGCATAAGGTGTCGAGGAGTTTACATTGTGTTAGTATATGTAAGGCATTGCCTTTCATTTGATTTGTACAAACAATAACATTGTCTGTCGTAGGTTACGGTAAGTCATAAGACTCTTTGGTGGTGATAGCACTTTGTACAAATCTTTCTTTAATTAGTTTATGTTTGTACAGTTACCTAAAGTAAGTTTGGACGGAAAAGTCAATAGACTTCTTGATGAAGGGCCTATTTGCCATGACAGCACATGTATTTAAGACAGGGCTCCCGGTATTCAAATAAGCCAGTTACCTAAAGTAAGTTTGGATGGAAAAGTCAATAGACTTCTTGATGGAGGGCCTATTTGCCACGACAGCACATGTATTCAAGACAGGGCTCCCGGCATTCAAATAAGCCAGTTACCTAAAGTAAGTTTGGATGGAAAAGTCAATAGACTTCTTGATGAAGGGCCTATTTGCCACGACAGCACATGTATTTAAGACAGGGCTCCCGGCATTCAAATAAGCCAGTTACCTAAAGTAAGTTTGGATGGAAAAGTCAATAGACTTCTTGATGAAGGGCCTATTTGCCATGACAGCACATGTATTTAAGACGGGGCTCCCGGCATTCAAATAAGCCAGTTACCTAAAGTAAGTTTGGATGGAAAAGTCAATAGACTTCTTGATGAAGGGCCTATTTGCCATGACAGCACATGTATTTAAGACAGGGCTCCCGGTATTCAAATAAGCCAGTTACCTAAAGTAAGTTTGGATGGAAAAGTCAATAGACTTCTTGATGGAGGGCCTATTTGCCACGACAGCACATGTATTTAAGACAGGGCTCCCGGCATTCAAATAAGCCAGTTACCTAAAGTAAGTTTGGATGGAAAAGTCAATAGACTTCTTGATGAAGGGCCTATTTGCCATGACAGCACATGTATTCAAGACAGGGCTCCCGGTATTCAAATAAGCCAGTTACCTAAAGTAAGTTTGGATGGAAAAGTCAATAGACTTCTTGATGGAGGGCCTATTTGCCACGACAGCACATGTATTTAAGACAGGGCTCCCGGCATTCAAATAAGCCAGTTACCTAAAGTAAGTTTGGATGGAAAAGTCAATAGACTTCTTGATGAAGGGCCTATTTGCCATGACAGCACATGTATTTAAGACGGGGCTCCCGGCATTCAAATAAGCCAGTTACCTAAAGTAAGTTTGGATGGAAAAGTCAATAGACTTCTTGATGAAGGGCCTATTTGCCATGACAGCACATGTATTTAAGACAGGGCTCCCGGTATTCAAATAAGCCAGTTACCTAAAGTAAGTTTGGATGGAAAAGTCAATAGACTTCTTGATGGAGGGCCTATTTGCCACGACAGCACATGTATTTAAGACAGGGCTCCCGGCATTCAAATAAGCCAGTTACCTAAAGTAAGTTTGGATGGAAAAGGCAATAGACTTCTTGATGAAGGGCCTTTTTTTTTTTTTTTTTTTAATAATATGTGATAGCCTGATGCAATACCACATATGACAGAGGCGAGACAATAATATACCAACAGGCGTACCATAAAGCGGTATATTATTGAATCAGTACATCGCTTGCGCCCACGGTGGGGTCCACGCAATGCATAAGGTGTCGAGGAGTTTACATTGTGTTAGTATATGTAAGGCATTGCCTTTCATTTGATTTGTACAAACAATAACATTGTCTGTCGTAGGTTACGGTAAGTCATAAGACTCTTTGGTGGTGATAGCACTTTGTACAAATCTTTCTTTAATTAGTTTATGTTTGTACAGTTACCTAAAGTAAGTTTGGACGGAAAAGTCAATAGACTTCTTGATGAAGGGCCTATTTGCCATGACAGCACATGTATTTAAGACAGGGCTCCCGGTATTCAAATAAGCCAGTTACCTAAAGTAAGTTTGGATGGAAAAGTCAATAGACTTCTTGATGGAGGGCCTATTTGCCACGACAGCACATGTATCCAAGACAGGGCTCCCGGCATTCAAATAAGCCAGTTACCTAAAGTAAGTTTGGATGGAAAAGTCAATAGACTTCTTGATGAAGGGCCTATTTGCCATGACAGCACATGTATTTAAGACGGGGCTCCCGGCATTCAAATAAGCCAGTTACCTAAAGTAAGTTTGGATGGAAAAGTCAATAGACTTCTTGATGAAGGGCCTATTTGCCATGACAGCACATGTATTTAAGACGGGGCTCCCGGCATTCAAATAAGCCAGTTACCTAAAGTAAGTTTGGATGGAAAAGTCAATAGACTTCTTGATGAAGGGCCTATTTGCCATGACAGCACATGTATTTAAGACAGGGCTCCCGGTATTCAAATAAGCCAGTTACCTAAAGTAAGTTTGGATGGAAAAGTCAATAGACTTCTTGATGGAGGGCCTATTTGCCACGACAGCACATGTATTTAAGACAGGGCTCCCGGCATTCAAATAAGCCAGTTACCTAAAGTAAGTTTGGATGGAAAAGTCAATAGACTTCTTGATGAAGGGCCTATTTGCCATGACAGCACATGTATTTAAGACAGGGCTCCCGGCATTCAAATAAGCCAGTTACCTAAAGTAAGTTTGGATGGAAAAGTCAATAGACTTCTTGATGAAGGGCCTATTTGCCATGACAGCACATGTATTTAAGACAGGGCTCCCGGCATTCAAATAAGCCAGTTACCTAAAGTAAGTTTGGACGGAAAAGTCAATAGACTTCTTGATGGAGGGCCTATTTGCCACGACAGCACATGTATTTAAGACAGGGCTCCCGGCATTCAAATAAGCCAGTTACCTAAAGTAAGTTTGGATGGAAAAGTCAATAGACTTCTTGATGAAGGGCCTATTTGCCATGACAGCACATGTATTTAAGACAGGGCTCCCGGCATTCAAATAAGCCAGTTACCTAAAGTAAGTTTGGATGGAAAAGTCAATAGACTTCTTGATGAAGGGCCTATTTGCCATGACAGCACATGTATTTAAGACAGGGCTCCCGGTATTCAAATAAGCCAGTTACCTAAAGTAAGTTTGGATGGAAAAGTCAATAGACTTCTTGATGGAGGGCCTATTTGCCACGACAGCACATGTATTTAAGACAGGGCTCCCGGCATTCAAATAAGCCAGTTACCTAAAGTAAGTTTGGATGGAAAAGTCAATAGACTTCTTGATGAAGGGCCTATTTGCCATGACAGCACATGTATTTAAGACAGGGCTCCCGGCATTCAAATAAGCCAGTTACCTAAAGTAAGTTTGGATGGAAAAGTCAATAGACTTCTTGATGAAGGGCCTATTTGCCATGACAGCACATGTATTTAAGACAGGGCTCCCGGCATTCAAATAAGCCAGTTACCTAAAGTAAGTTTGGACGGAAAAGTCAATAGACTCCTTGATGAAGGGCCTAATTGCCATGACAGCACATGTATTCAAGACAGGGCTCCCGGCATTCAAATAAGCCAGTTACCTAAAGTAAGTTTGGACGGAAAAGTCAATAGACTTCTTGACAAAGGGCTTATTTGCCAAGACAGCACATGTCATTATTAAGACAGGGCTCCCGGCATTCAAATAAGCCAGTTACCTAAAGTAAGCTTGGACGGAAAAGTCAATAGACTCCTTGATGAAGGGCCCAATTGCCATGACAGTACATGTCATATAAAATATGAAATATAAAATATGAAATATAAAATATAAAAAATATATAGGGAGCAATTTGGAATGTGATGAGCATTAAAGTTAGAACAAGCCTGGGGGTGAGATTTAACAATTGATCCAGCATTTGCTGCGAGGATTTGGGAAAACCCAGGAAAACCCAAACAGATCAAGAAATAAAAATAGGCTGAAAAGATAAAAGTACAATAATAATAAGAGACATAGATCATTCAGGTGTCAACCAGGGATAAAACAGAGCAAAAGTCAGTGCACAAGATAAAGTATAGTCCAAGAATCAATAGCAGAGATGCAGTCCAGGGAAAAATCACAAGATGGGCGCAAAATTCGATTCCAAGGTCAGCAGCAGATTTGAAATTCAATGTTATCACCGGAATGGCACAATATTTGATTCCAGCAGAAAAGCAAAAGTCAGTGCACAAGATGAAGTATAGTCCAAGAATCAATAGCAGAGATGCAGTCCAGGGAAAAATCACAAGATGGGCGCAAAATTCGATTCCAAGGTCAGCAGCAGATTTGAAATTCAATGTTATCACCGGAATGGCACAATATTTGATTCCAGCAGAAAAGCTTAGTTTAAACTCGATGTTTTATCACCGGATGGCACAAATTTCCAGAAGTCGGCAGCAAGATGAAGATAGGCGCAATAAAATCAATAGTAGAGATGCAGTCGGATGACACAAATTTTCCAGAAGTCGGCAGCAGCAATTTTAAAAATACTGAATTTTAAATTCAACGCTTAGTCTTCGAATGTTAAATTCAAAGTAAAGAAAACATTTAATTTGAATTCTGAGGTGAGGAAATTTGACAGTAATAAGTCAATGCTAACTTTGATAAAACAAATTCATACAAATGAAAATTTGAAATTCTCAAAGTGACAGGAGAGTCACAGACTAATATAAAATTTTACTTATACATTTTTAACAGCAATAAGTCAATGCTAACTTTGATAAAACAAATTCATACAACTGAAAATTTGAAATTTTAAAGTGACAGGAGAGTCACAGACTAGTATAAAATTCTTCTTATACATATACATGAAAATACATACATACATATACACACACACATGGATATATATATGTGTGTATAGACCCGGAAGGGTTCTTAATATGCACCAGCCTATTGCATTGATACATATAAACATGGCGAAACAAAGCATACAAATAGGTGGACCATAAGGGTCAGGAATGCTTTGAATCAGGTACACCGCTTACGCCCTACAGGGGGTCCACGCGCTGCTTAGGTCGTCTGCTGAGGCAAGCAAAAGAGCACTAAGGTAGAAAACAAACAAAGAAATAGAATGCACCAAATGGGTCAACAACTGCAGCCAAATCATAAATAATTAAAGCTACATTATTGACCAATCAGCCTAGGGGAATGTTTGCAGAGTTTTAGCAGAAAAAATAAATCAGTAAACATAAGCTAGCTAAATTCATTCACACAAAAATAAGCTCACAAATAGAAAAGAAAAGAAATAAATTATGCATCCCAAGCCAAACGACATCCCACAATGCTCATAGAATGTAGAAGAGTGACCAAAAAGCTAAACTATATCATTCACACATGGATTAATTCGCAGAAAAGAAAAGTATATATATATAAATTATAAATCCTACTCAAGCACTGTCTAGTAGAATAGAAAAGTATGGTATTTAATAGCAACAATTTTGTAATAAAGTATTTAAACAAACTATTTTCTAATGAAAAACAGAGCTATTAACAAATAAATTATGTATTTTATGTTAAATAATATCCCATAAGGTCTATAAAATATACCATCAATAGATATGTAGAAAGAGCTATTTACAAATAACAGAAAAATGTAGAAGAGTGACCAAAAAGCTAAACTATATCATTCACACATGGATTAATTCGCAGAAAAGAAAAGTATATATATATAAATTATAAATCCTACTCAAGCACTGTCTAGTAGAATAGAAAAGTATGGTATTTAATAGCAACAATTTTGTAATAAAGTATTTAAACAAACTATTTTCTAATGAAAAACAGAGCTATTAACAAATAAATTATGTATTTTATGTTAAATAATATCCCATAATGTCTATAAAATATACCATCAATAGATATGTAGAAAGAGCTATTTACAAATAACAGAAAAATGTAGAAGAGTGACCAAAAAGCTAAACTATATCATTCACACATGGATTAATTCGCAGAAAAGAAAAGTATATATATATAAATTATAAATCCTACTCAAGCACTGTCTAGTAGAATAGAAAAGTATGGTATTTAATAGCAACAATTTTGTAATAAAGTATTTAAACAAACTATTTTCTAATGAAAAACAGAGCTATTAACAAATAAATTATGTATTTTATGTTAAATAATATCCCATAAGGTCTATAAAATATACCATCAATAGATATGTAGAAAGAGCTATTTACAAATAACAGAAAAATGTAGAAGAGTGACCAAAAAGCTAAACTATATCATTCACACATGGATTAATTCGCAGAAAAGAAAAGTATATATATATAAATTATAAATCCTACTCAAGCACTGTCTAGTAGAATAGAAAAGTATGGTATTTAATAGCAACAATTTTGTAATAAAGTATTTAAACAAACTATTTTCTAATGAAAAACAGAGCTATTAACAAATAAATTATGTATTTTATGTTAAATAATATCCCATAATGTCTATAAAATATACCATCAATAGATATGTAGAAAGAGCTATTTACAAATAACAGAAAAATGTAGAAGAGTGACCAAAAAGCTAAACTATATCATTCACACATGGATTAATTCGCAGAAAAGAAAAGTATATATATATAAATTATAAATCCTACTCAAGCACTGTCTAGTAGAATAGAAAAGTATGGTATTTAATAGCAACAATTTTGTAATAAAGTATTTAAACAAACTATTTTCTAATGAAAAACAGAGCTATTAACAAATAAATTATGTATTTTATGTTAAATAATATCCCATAATGTCTATAAAATATACCATCAATAGATATGTAGAAAGAGCTATTTACAAATAACAGAAAAATGTAGAAGAGTGACCAAAAAGCTAAACTATATCATTCACACATGGATTAATTCGCAGAAAAGAAAAGTATATATATATAAATTATAAATCCTACTCAAGCACTGTCTAGTAGAATAGAAAAGTATGGTATTTAATAGCAACAATTTTGTAATAAAGTATTTAAACAAACTATTTTCTAATGAAAAACAGAGCTATTAACAAATAAATTATGTATTTTATGTTAAATAATATCCCATAAGGTCTATAAAATATACCATCAATAGATATGTAGAAAGAGCTATTTACAAATAACAGAAAAATGTAGAAGAGTGACCAAAAAGCTAAACTATATCATTCACACATGGATTAATTCGCAGAAAAGAAAAGTATATATATATAAATTATAAATCCTACTCAAGCACTGTCTAGTAGAATAGAAAAGTATGGTATTTAATAGCAACAATTTTGTAATAAAGTATTTAAACAAACTATTTTCTAATGAAAAACAGAGCTATTAACAAATAAATTATGTATTTTATGTTAAATAATATCCCATAAGGTCTATAAAATATACCATCAATAGATATGTAGAAAGAGCTATTTACAAATAACAGAAAAATGTAGAAGAGTGACCAAAAAGCTAAACTATATCATTCACACATGGATTAATTCGCAGAAAAGAAAAGTATATATATATAAATTATAAATCCTACTCAAGCACTGTCTAGTAGAATAGAAAAGTATGGTATTTAATAGCAACAATTTTGTAATAAAGTATTTAAACAAACTATTTTCTAATGAAAAACAGAGCTATTAACAAATAAATTATGTATTTTATGTTAAATAATATCCCATAATGTCTATAAAATATACCATCAATAGATATGTAGAAAGAGCTATTTACAAATAACAGAAAAATGTAGAAGAGTGACCAAAAAGCTAAACTATATCATTCACACATGGATTAATTCGCAGAAAAGAAAAGTATATATATATATAAATTATAAATCCTACTCAAGCACTGTCTAGTAGAATAGAAAAGTATGGTATTTAATAGCAACAATTTTGTAATAAAGTATTTAAACAAACTATTTTCTAATGAAAAACAGAGCTATTAACAAATAAATTATGTATTTTATGTTAAATAATATCCCATAATGTCTATAAAATATACCATCAATAGATATGTAGAAAGAGCTATTTACAAATAACAGAAAAATGTAGAAGAGTGACCAAAAAGCTAAACTATATCATTCACACATGGATTAATTCGCAGAAAAGAAAAGTATATATATATAAATTATAAATCCTACTCAAGCACTGTCTAGTAGAATAGAAAAGTATGGTATTTAATAGCAACAATTTTGTAATAAAGTATTTAAACAAACTATTTTCTAATGAAAAACAGAGCTATTAACAAATAAATTATGTATTTTATGTTAAATAATATCCCATAAGGTCTATAAAATATACCATCAATAGATATGTAGAAAGAGCTATTTACAAATAACAGAAAAATGTAGAAGAGTGACCAAAAAGCTAAACTATATCATTCACACATGGATTAATTCGCAGAAAAGAAAAGTATATATATATAAATTATAAATCCTACTCAAGCACTGTCTAGTAGAATAGAAAAGTATGGTATTTAATAGCAACAATTTTGTAATAAAGTATTTAAACAAACTATTTTCTAATGAAAAACAGAGCTATTAACAAATAAATTATGTATTTTATGTTAAATAATATCCCATAAGGTCTATAAAATATACCATCAATAGATATGTAGAAAGAGCTATTTACAAATAACAGAAAAATGTAGAAGAGTGACCAAAAAGCTAAACTATATCATTCACACATGGATTAATTCGCAGAAAAGAAAAGTATATATATATAAATTATAAATCCTACTCAAGCACTGTCTAGTAGAATAGAAAAGTATGGTATTTAATAGCAACAATTTTGTAATAAAGTATTTAAACAAACTATTTTCTAATGAAAAACAGAGCTATTAACAAATAAATTATGTATTTTATGTTAAATAATATCCCATAATGTCTATAAAATATACCATCAATAGATATGTAGAAAGAGCTATTTACAAATAACAGAAAAATGTAGAAGAGTGACCAAAAAGCTAAACTATATCATTCACACATGGATTAATTCGCAGAAAAGAAAAGTATATATATATAAATTATAAATCCTACTCAAGCACTGTCTAGTAGAATAGAAAAGTATGGTATTTAATAGCAACAATTTTGTAATAAAGTATTTAAACAAACTATTTTCTAATGAAAAACAGAGCTATTAACAAATAAATTATGTATTTTATGTTAAATAATATCCCATAAGGTCTATAAAATATACCATCAATAGATATGTAGAAAGAGCTATTTACAAATAACAGAAAAATGTAGAAGAGTGACCAAAAAGCTAAACTATATCATTCACACATGGATTAATTCGCAGAAAAGAAAAGTATATATATATAAATTATAAATCCTACTCAAGCACTGTCTAGTAGAATAGAAAAGTATGGTATTTAATAGCAACAATTTTGTAATAAAGTATTTAAACAAACTATTTTCTAATGAAAAACAGAGCTATTAACAAATAAATTATGTATTTTATGTTAAATAATATCCCATAAGGTCTATAAAATATACCATCAATAGATATGTAGAAAGAGCTATTTACAAATAACAGAAAAATGTAGAAGAGTGACCAAAAAGCTAAACTATATCATTCACACATGGATTAATTCGCAGAAAAGAAAAGTATATATATATATAAATTATAAATCCTACTCAAGCACTGTCTAGTAGAATAGAAAAGTATGGTATTTAATAGCAACAATTTTGTAATAAAGTATTTAAACAAACTATTTTCTAATGAAAAACAGAGCTATTAACAAATAAATTATGTATTTTATGTTAAATAATATCCCATAAGGTCTATAAAATATACCATCAATAGATATGTAGAAAGAGCTATTTACAAATAACAGAAAAATGTAGAAGAGTGACCAAAAAGCTAAACTATATCATTCACACATGGATTAATTCGCAGAAAAGAAAAGTATATATATATAAATTATAAATCCTACTCAAGCACTGTCTAGTAGAATAGAAAAGTATGGTATTTAATAGCAACAATTTTGTAATAAAGTATTTAAACAAACTATTTTCTAATGAAAAACAGAGCTATTAACAAATAAATTATGTATTTTATGTTAAATAATATCCCATAATGTCTATAAAATATACCATCAATAGATATGTAGAAAGAGCTATTTACAAATAACAGAAAAATGTAGAAGAGTGACCAAAAAGCTAAACTATATCATTCACACATGGATTAATTCGCAGAAAAGAAAAGTATATATATATAAATTATAAATCCTACTCAAGCACTGTCTAGTAGAATAGAAAAGTATGGTATTTAATAGCAACAATTTTGTAATAAAGTATTTAAACAAACTATTTTCTAATGAAAAACAGAGCTATTAACAAATAAATTATGTATTTTATGTTAAATAATATCCCATAAGGTCTATAAAATATACCATCAATAGATATGTAGAAAGAGCTATTTACAAATAACAGAAAAATGTAGAAGAGTGACCAAAAAGCTAAACTATATCATTCACACATGGATTAATTCGCAGAAAAGAAAAGTATATATATATAAATTATAAATCCTACTCAAGCACTGTCTAGTAGAATAGAAAAGTATGGTATTTAATAGCAACAATTTTGTAATAAAGTATTTAAACAAACTATTTTCTAATGAAAAACAGAGCTATTAACAAATAAATTATGTATTTTATGTTAAATAATATCCCATAAGGTCTATAAAATATACCATCAATAGATATGTAGAAAGAGCTATTTACAAATAACAGAAAAATGTAGAAGAGTGACCAAAAAGCTAAACTATATCATTCACACATGGATTAATTCGCAGAAAAGAAAAGTATATATATATAAATTATAAATCCTACTCAAGCACTGTCTAGTAGAATAGAAAAGTATGGTATTTAATAGCAACAATTTTGTAATAAAGTATTTAAACAAACTATTTTCTAATGAAAAACAGAGCTATTAACAAATAAATTATGTATTTTATGTTAAATAATATCCCATAATGTCTATAAAATATACCATCAATAGATATGTAGAAAGAGCTATTTACAAATAACAGAAAAATGTAGAAGAGTGACCAAAAAGCTAAACTATATCATTCACACATGGATTAATTCGCAGAAAAGAAAAGTATATATATATAAATTATAAATCCTACTCAAGCACTGTCTAGTAGAATAGAAAAGTATGGTATTTAATAGCAACAATTTTGTAATAAAGTATTTAAACAAACTATTTTCTAATGAAAAACAGAGCTATTAACAAATAAATTATGTATTTTATGTTAAATAATATCCCATAATGTCTATAAAATATACCATCAATAGATATGTAGAAAGAGCTATTTACAAATAACAGAAAAATGTAGAAGAGTGACCAAAAAGCTAAACTATATCATTCACACATGGATTAATTCGCAGAAAAGAAAAGTATATATATATAAATTATAAATCCTACTCAAGCACTGTCTAGTAGAATAGAAAAGTATGGTATTTAATAGCAACAATTTTGTAATAAAGTATTTAAACAAACTATTTTCTAATGAAAAACAGAGCTATTAACAAATAAATTATGTATTTTATGTTAAATAATATCCCATAATGTCTATAAAATATACCATCAATAGATATGTAGAAAGAGCTATTTACAAATAACAGAAAAATGTAGAAGAGTGACCAAAAAGCTAAACTATATCATTCACACATGGATTAATTCGCAGAAAAGAAAAGTATATATATATAAATTATAAATCCTACTCAAGCACTGTCTAGTAGAATAGAAAAGTATGGTATTTAATAGCAACAATTTTGTAATAAAGTATTTAAACAAACTATTTTCTAATGAAAAACAGAGCTATTAACAAATAAATTATGTATTTTATGTTAAATAATATCCCATAAGGTCTATAAAATATACCATCAATAGATATGTAGAAAGAGCTATTTACAAATAACAGAAAAATGTAGAAGAGTGACCAAAAAGCTAAACTATATCATTCACACATGGATTAATTCGCAGAAAAGAAAAGTATATATATATAAATTATAAATCCTACTCAAGCACTGTCTAGTAGAATAGAAAAGTATGGTATTTAATAGCAACAATTTTGTAATAAAGTATTTAAACAAACTATTTTCTAATGAAAAACAGAGCTATTAACAAATAAATTATGTATTTTATGTTAAATAATATCCCATAATGTCTATAAAATATACCATCAATAGATATGTAGAAAGAGCTATTTACAAATAACAGAAAAATGTAGAAGAGTGACCAAAAAGCTAAACTATATCATTCACACATGGATTAATTCGCAGAAAAGAAAAGTATATATATATAAATTATAAATCCTACTCAAGCACTGTCTAGTAGAATAGAAAAGTATGGTATTTAATAGCAACAATTTTGTAATAAAGTATTTAAACAAACTATTTTCTAATGAAAAACAGAGCTATTAACAAATAAATTATGTATTTTATGTTAAATAATATCCCATAATGTCTATAAAATATACCATCAATAGATATGTAGAAAAAGCTATTTACAAATAACAGAAAAATGTAGAAGAGTGACCAAAAAGCTAAACTATATCATTCACACATGGATTAATTCGCAGAAAAGAAAAGTATATATATATAAATTATAAATCCTACTCAAGCACTGTCTAGTAGAATAGAAAAGTATGGTATTTAATAGCAACAATTTTGTAATAAAGTATTTAAACAAACTATTTTCTAATGAAAAACAGAGCTATTAACAAATAAATTATGTATTTTATGTTAAATAATATCCCATAAGGTCTATAAAATATACCATCAATAGATATGTAGAAAGAGCTATTTACAAATAACAGAAAAATGTAGAAGAGTGACCAAAAAGCTAAACTATATCATTCACACATGGATTAATTCGCAGAAAAGAAAAGTATATATATATAAATTATAAATCCTACTCAAGCACTGTCTAGTAGAATAGAAAAGTATGGTATTTAATAGCAACAATTTTGTAATAAAGTATTTAAACAAACTATTTTCTAATGAAAAACAGAGCTATTAACAAATAAATTATGTATTTTATGTTAAATAATATCCCATAATGTCTATAAAATATACCATCAATAGATATGTAGAAAGAGCTATTTACAAATAACAGAAAAATGTAGAAGAGTGACCAAAAAGCTAAACTATATCATTCACACATGGATTAATTCGCAGAAAAGAAAAGTATATATATATAAATTATAAATCCTACTCAAGCACTGTCTAGTAGAATAGAAAAGTATGGTATTTAATAGCAACAATTTTGTAATAAAGTATTTAAACAAACTATTTTCTAATGAAAAACAGAGCTATTAACAAATAAATTATGTATTTTATGTTAAATAATATCCCATAATGTCTATAAAATATACCATCAATAGATATGTAGAAAGAGCTATTTACAAATAACAGAAAAATGTAGAAGAGTGACCAAAAAGCTAAACTATATCATTCACACATGGATTAATTCGCAGAAAAGAAAAGTATATATATATAAATTATAAATCCTACTCAAGCACTGTCTAGTAGAATAGAAAAGTATGGTATTTAATAGCAACAATTTTGTAATAAAGTATTTAAACAAACTATTTTCTAATGAAAAACAGAGCTATTAACAAATAAATTATGTATTTTATGTTAAATAATATCCCATAATGTCTATAAAATATACCATCAATAGATATGTAGAAAGAGCTATTTACAAATAACAGAAAAATGTAGAAGAGTGACCAAAAAGCTAAACTATATCATTCACACATGGATTAATTCGCAGAAAAGAAAAGTATATATATATAAATTATAAATCCTACTCAAGCACTGTCTAGTAGAATAGAAAAGTATGGTATTTAATAGCAACAATTTTGTAATAAAGTATTTAAACAAACTATTTTCTAATGAAAAACAGAGCTATTAACAAATAAATTATGTATTTTATGTTAAATAATATCCCATAAGGTCTATAAAATATACCATCAATAGATATGTAGAAAGAGCTATTTACAAATAACAGAAAAATGTAGAAGAGTGACCAAAAAGCTAAACTATATCATTCACACATGGATTAATTCGCAGAAAAGAAAAGTATATATATATAAATTATAAATCCTACTCAAGCACTGTCTAGTAGAATAGAAAAGTATGGTATTTAATAGCAACAATTTTGTAATAAAGTATTTAAACAAACTATTTTCTAATGAAAAACAGAGCTATTAACAAATAAATTATGTATTTTATGTTAAATAATATCCCATAATGTCTATAAAATATACCATCAATAGATATGTAGAAAGAGCTATTTACAAATAACAGAAAAATGTAGAAGAGTGACCAAAAAGCTAAACTATATCATTCACACATGGATTAATTCGCAGAAAAGAAAAGTATATATATATAAATTATAAATCCTACTCAAGCACTGTCTAGTAGAATAGAAAAGTATGGTATTTAATAGCAACAATTTTGTAATAAAGTATTTAAACAAACTATTTTCTAATGAAAAACAGAGCTATTAACAAATAAATTATGTATTTTATGTTAAATAATATCCCATAAGGTCTATAAAATATACCATCAATAGATATGTAGAAAGAGCTATTTACAAATAACAGAAAAATGTAGAAGAGTGACCAAAAAGCTAAACTATATCATTCACACATGGATTAATTCGCAGAAAAGAAAAGTATATATATATAAATTATAAATCCTACTCAAGCACTGTCTAGTAGAATAGAAAAGTATGGTATTTAATAGCAACAATTTTGTAATAAAGTATTTAAACAAACTATTTTCTAATGAAAAACAGAGCTATTAACAAATAAATTATGTATTTTATGTTAAATAATATCCCATAAGGTCTATAAAATATACCATCAATAGATATGTAGAAAGAGCTATTTACAAATAACAGAAAAATGTAGAAGAGTGACCAAAAAGCTAAACTATATCATTCACACATGGATTAATTCGCAGAAAAGAAAAGTATATATATATAAATTATAAATCCTACTCAAGCACTGTCTAGTAGAATAGAAAAGTATGGTATTTAATAGCAACAATTTTGTAATAAAGTATTTAAACAAACTATTTTCTAATGAAAAACAGAGCTATTAACAAATAAATTATGTATTTTATGTTAAATAATATCCCATAATGTCTATAAAATATACCATCAATAGATATGTAGAAAGAGCTATTTACAAATAACAGAAAAATGTAGAAGAGTGACCAAAAAGCTAAACTATATCATTCACACATGGATTAATTCGCAGAAAAGAAAAGTATATATATATAAATTATAAATCCTACTCAAGCACTGTCTAGTAGAATAGAAAAGTATGGTATTTAATAGCAACAATTTTGTAATAAAGTATTTAAACAAACTATTTTCTAATGAAAAACAGAGCTATTAACAAATAAATTATGTATTTTATGTTAAATAATATCCCATAAGGTCTATAAAATATACCATCAATAGATATGTAGAAAGAGCTATTTACAAATAACAGAAAAATGTAGAAGAGTGACCAAAAAGCTAAACTATATCATTCACACATGGATTAATTCGCAGAAAAGAAAAGTATATATATATAAATTATAAATCCTACTCAAGCACTGTCTAGTAGAATAGAAAAGTATGGTATTTAATAGCAACAATTTTGTAATAAAGTATTTAAACAAACTATTTTCTAATGAAAAACAGAGCTATTAACAAATAAATTATGTATTTTATGTTAAATAATATCCCATAAGGTCTATAAAATATACCATCAATAGATATGTAGAAAGAGCTATTTACAAATAACAGAAAAATGTAGAAGAGTGACCAAAAAGCTAAACTATATCATTCACACATGGATTAATTCGCAGAAAAGAAAAGTATATATATATAAATTATAAATCCTACTCAAGCACTGTCTAGTAGAATAGAAAAGTATGGTATTTAATAGCAACAATTTTGTAATAAAGTATTTAAACAAACTATTTTCTAATGAAAAACAGAGCTATTAACAAATAAATTATGTATTTTATGTTAAATAATATCCCATAATGTCTATAAAATATACCATCAATAGATATGTAGAAAGAGCTATTTACAAATAACAGAAAAATGTAGAAGAGTGACCAAAAAGCTAAACTATATCATTCACACATGGATTAATTCGCAGAAAAGAAAAGTATATATATATAAATTATAAATCCTACTCAAGCACTGTCTAGTAGAATAGAAAAGTATGGTATTTAATAGCAACAATTTTGTAATAAAGTATTTAAACAAACTATTTTCTAATGAAAAACAGAGCTATTAACAAATAAATTATGTATTTTATGTTAAATAATATCCCATAAGGTCTATAAAATATACCATCAATAGATATGTAGAAAGAGCTATTTACAAATAACAGAAAAATGTAGAAGAGTGACCAAAAAGCTAAACTATATCATTCACACATGGATTAATTCGCAGAAAAGAAAAGTATATATATATAAATTATAAATCCTACTCAAGCACTGTCTAGTAGAATAGAAAAGTATGGTATTTAATAGCAACAATTTTGTAATAAAGTATTTAAACAAACTATTTTCTAATGAAAAACAGAGCTATTACAAATAAATTATGTATTTTATGTTAAATAATATCCCATAATGTCTATAAAATATACCATCAATAGATATGTAGAAAGAGCTATTTACAAATAACAGAAAAATGTAGAAGAGTGACCAAAAAGCTAAACTATATCATTCACACATGGATTAATTCGCAGAAAAGAAAAGTATATATATATAAATTATAAATCCTACTCAAGCACTGTCTAGTAGAATAGAAAAGTATGGTATTTAATAGCAACAATTTTGTAATAAAGTATTTAAACAAACTATTTTCTAATGAAAAACAGAGCTATTAACAAATAAATTATGTATTTTATGTTAAATAATATCCCATAAGGTCTATAAAATATACCATCAATAGATATGTAGAAAGAGCTATTTACAAATAACAGAAAAATGTAGAAGAGTGACCAAAAAGCTAAACTATATCATTCACACATGGATTAATTCGCAGAAAAGAAAAGTATATATATATAAATTATAAATCCTACTCAAGCACTGTCTAGTAGAATAGAAAAGTATGGTATTTAATAGCAACAATTTTGTAATAAAGTATTTAAACAAACTATTTTCTAATGAAAAACAGAGCTATTAACAAATAAATTATGTATTTTATGTTAAATAATATCCCATAATGTCTATAAAATATACCATCAATAGATATGTAGAAAGAGCTATTTACAAATAACAGAAAAATGTAGAAGAGTGACCAAAAAGCTAAACTATATCATTCACACATGGATTAATTCGCAGAAAAGAAAAGTATATATATATAAATTATAAATCCTACTCAAGCACTGTCTAGTAGAATAGAAAAGTATGGTATTTAATAGCAACAATTTTGTAATAAAGTATTTAAACAAACTATTTTCTAATGAAAAACAGAGCTATTAACAAATAAATTATGTATTTTATGTTAAATAATATCCCATAATGTCTATAAAATATACCATCAATAGATATGTAGAAAGAGCTATTTACAAATAACAGAAAAATGTAGAAGAGTGACCAAAAAGCTAAACTATATCATTCACACATGGATTAATTCGCAGAAAAGAAAAGTATATATATATAAATTATAAATCCTACTCAAGCACTGTCTAGTAGAATAGAAAAGTATGGTATTTAATAGCAACAATTTTGTAATAAAGTATTTAAACAAACTATTTTCTAATGAAAAACAGAGCTATTAACAAATAAATTATGTATTTTATGTTAAATAATATCCCATAAGGTCTATAAAATATACCATCAATAGATATGTAGAAAGAGCTATTTACAAATAACAGAAAAATGTAGAAGAGTGACCAAAAAGCTAAACTATATC